>CM036543.1:31240373-31297873 GCA_020745685.1 Tautogolabrus adspersus
GGTTCTTAAAACGTGCATGAGGTCGTGAAGACTTCATTACAAACTTTGCGTCTGTGACCTGCAGCGTGTTTCAGAGCTCTCTGTGTTACGTCACCGCGTCGCTGCTCTCAGATCGTCTTCCAGCTCGACTCCCCAGGATCAGTGTTTACCTCACAGCTGCTTCCAATTACTCCCATAATGCTCCCTCTCTCTCTCCCCCTCTCTTTTCCCACATCATAATAAACTCGCCCCGCCTCATCCAGAATCATAGCGGTGGATTTGTCTGGCATGTCGTCATTTACGTGTGTGTGAAAATAAAGGACACATTCAGCTTTGTCAGAGAAGACGACGATTGTTGAGGATTTGTGGCTTCAGCTAAGTTCATACGGCGGGACATCAGTCTTTGACTAGTTTACTTTCTCTGTCTTATCTCCCTCAGGTATATTTAGGTAAATAATGCATCAGGTCACTTTTCCATCTTTCTGATTTGGATCTCTGAAGAAGGTAGGCGGTTTTAAGGCCCCCCCACACGGCCGTTTTGGACGCCCCTCGGTTTGCCAGATATGAGAGCAGTTATCAGGTCAAACCAACAGGTGTTGCAGCGATGGAAGCGGGCAAGAGAACTGGTTCAGATAGAAGTGATTGTACCCGACCTAAAAAGCCTCTGCATGTTTCTAATAAGCTCCACGAGCAGAAACGTGCTCAAACTAGGATCAATATTGGAGATGCTTTTGAAAAATGGAGAGAGGTTAGAACGCAGAAAGGTTTACAGACCGATGCAGAGCTGGATAAACACTGAAGCTTCAGTGTCCACCACATGGTGACCTGCGTGAGCATCCACTCTAGAGAGGAGGGGGGGAGACAGCTCTCTACAATGATTAGAATTCGGACTGCAGTACCCATTTTAAACACTAGGTGTCAGAGTTACAGATTACTCCTTAAACTAAGGACCTTTGTCTTGTTGGTTTCAAAGAAGCTTCCGAGTTTCTTTCCTCGAAGACTCCATTGACAAAAGCAGTTATTATATTTGCAGGAGTTGCTGGTCTATCGCTGCCTCAATCAGATTAACGCAAACAAACCAGAAAACAAGGAGAGGATTCCTTGTCACAGCTGTCTGTGGTCTTCCTCTATAACAAAAAGAATTGTGTTGCAGCCATTACAGCCTGTTTACCTGCAGCTGTCTGAAGGAAACGACCTGGACGATAATGTTTTACCTTATAGCCATTTAAACCCCAAAATATGTTTAAAAAATGAGCTTGGAAATGCCCTTTAATGGATGACCTTTTAGAAGTCGTTTTTGGAACAGTCTCCCCGACAGGTGAAAAGGTCGTTCTCATTTCCAGCGGAGCTTTTCCTCTGCTGTAAATCTCTAATGTTTCATAAAAAGAAACTCACGTCCATCCAGACAATCCTAAAGTGGATTTGTTCATATTGGAAATCAGATCCAGTTATCCCGTTTCCCGGTTCCTGGTCACATCTTTCCATCCTTTCTGGTCCGTGCTTCCATCCGTCCTTCCAGCTCTGAGAATCACTCCTGATACGTCAATGTGTTTTTTGTTTCCATTGCATTATCGCCGCAGCGTGTTGTCGCTGTGCTGCCTCTGCTCTGGGGGGAGATTTTCCATCGCTGCTCGCTGGGTTTTTGGAGGGCCGTTTCTGGTTCACAAATCAGCCCTGCAGTGGAAAAAGGAAAAGATGCCAACGATAAATGTCAAGGCAGCAGAAATATTTACTATCTCCTAGTCTTCCTTGCAGGTGTTTGGGATAGCTGTTTGTCTTTCCCTGCAGTGATTTAAAGGCGGTCCTTCACAGTGTGAGCGTTCTAGTCTTTGGAAATCGTCCGACAATCTCAAAAATATTATGATGAGAGGAGCTGAGAGGTTTTCTTTCTGTGAAGTATACAGCTTTGAGCTTCAAGTTCAGCCTGGAAGCTGAATTTCTTTGCAGATGATACTCTCATCTTTATCGTTAACTTCAGTAGAGGGTAGATTTGTCCAAATATCGTACGTCACATGAAGCAGCAGTGACCTCCGTAGTCCATCAGGTGTCTCTGCTCGTCAACATAGTGGAGAGTAACTGTGAATGTGCGTGTGAGCCAAGCGGCGACCTTCGGTGTTGAGAAATGAAGCTGATGCTGAAATCTTCACTACAGTCAACTTGGAGGTCTTTTCATCAGAGGGGATGGGGGGGGAGTAGCAGAGAGAATCACTCCCATGATTCCCCGCCGGCCTCAACGTCATCTTTTGTTATTGTTCTTATTGAGAGCCCCCTGGTGGCTGAATTTAGACACTGTGCCTTTAATGAAATGCATGAGATATGGAACCTAACGGGGATTCATCAGCTTTGCAAACAGCCTCAAGTGGACAGTCGAGGAACTGCAGTTATTCTGCACTATTGCATTCGCTACATTTTCAACAGCAGATGATGTCTGCTTGAATAAAACATTTGAATGCAGAGAATCCATTTGAAAAGCTTAAATGTCAGATGTTTGTCATATGTCCCTCATTGCTCCGTTTATTCCACAGTCTCCTCCCAGCAGCCCCTCCTCCTCCTCTCTGTTTCCTCTGATTTCTTCTGGCGTGGTTCCTTCCTGGTTTCTGCTTCATAGTCATTGTTTTCCAGCCTCAGTTTCTCCAAGAGTTGTTGTGTAATAAGAAATGAAAAGAGAGAGAGGAATTTGTCTTGGGATTCCTGTGGTTTCTGTTAACCCTCGCCCTCTTATGTAAGACGACAGAGCCGCTACGGGTCTCAGATTGTCGTTTGTTTTTTAAGGTATGAACAAAAATAACACAAGCTTCAGTTTTCCTGCAAAACAAACAACTTGCACGCTCAGTTTGAACGTCGTGAAATGAAATCTAAAAGTAAATGCATGCTTTGGAAAACGGTAAATGAAGAGCCAACAGATGATACATCCAGGTGTGGCTTTGTTCCAGGTGTGTGCGTCACGTTGTGTTTCCTGCCAGGGAGTTAAAAGCTCTGGAGTGTGTGTGTGTGTGTGTGTGTGTGTGTGTGTGTGTGTGTGTGTGTGTGTGTGTGTGTGTGTGTGTGTGTGTGTGTGTGTGTGTGTGTGTGTGTGTGTGTGTGTGTGTGTGTGTGTGTGTGTGTGTGTGTGTGTGTGTGTGTGTGTGTGTGTGTGTGTGTGTGTGTGTGTGTGTGTGTGTGTGCGTGCGTGTGCGCGTGCGCGCGCGTGTGTGTGTGTGACAGCAGGACAGGAAGTGTGTGTGACGGGATGTTTGACCCTCTCAGAAGAGTTTGCATCAAATGCAGCTCAAAGGAAGTCTGCGTGTGTGTGTGTGTGTGTGTGTGTGTGTGTGTGTGTGTGTGTGTGTGTGTGTGTGTGTGTGTGTGTGTGTGTGCATGTGCATGTGCATGTTGTTGACGTCATGTTGTTTACTACCATGGTGGGAAATTCCTGCTCCAGCAGACAGATGTTGATGCACTTTGTCTCCAGGACGGTTCAGTGTGAAGCCGACAGTCCTGATCTGATCCTGGCCTCTGATTGGCTGGTTAAAAATAAAAAGCTGCAGAGTGACGGTAAAAATCCTGAATGGTTTGAGTTCAGCCTGTCACAGATTATAGATTTAATAAATGTTTTGTGTGATGTGTAACATAACACCCCTGTGATATCGCTAGCTCAGCAGAACTCTTGTTCTCGGCCTCCCTTTGGTCTCCGTCGGTATCAGAGGTGTTTTCTCAGCCTCCGTCCGGCTGCTCGGTCCCATCACGATCATTTCCACGACCATAGATAACAAGTTTGTGTTTGAAATCCTCTGTTCACCTCGGCGAGCTCGCTGTCAAAGCTTTGACATTCCTCTGAAGGCTCTGCAGGCCGCGACCTCGAAGGACCAACCCGAGCAGAAATACCTTTTTCTAAAATTCTGCAAAACCTCAATCGTGAACTTAAAGGACTCGAGCGTGTTAACATCTGATCTGAAGCTTTTAGATCAAGTTTGCAGGACAAGAAGAGACTCATTGTTCCAAAGAGAAAACCTGATTAAGAAACGGAAGAAGAGTTTGAGTCACCTTTTTAATTAGTTAACGGGCATCATGTAACTGTAGGACCTCTGCAGACACATCGTTTGTTATTAAAGTGAAGGTCAGGTTTTGTGTTAATCATTCAGATGTGTTCAGTTTGACGTAACAGCAGCAAAGAAACGTTTCATGAACCTCACTAGGAGGCCTTCAGTGCAAACTTTAGTCCTTTTACATCAACACACTTAAATATAAAACTGCCTTTTGAAGTGAAACCTTGCGATTCAATCACAAAACGATGTTCACGCCGTCTCCACGTCTTTATCCATTATTTTACATTTTCTTTGTAAAAGTTCAGAATGAATCTGTTTCTGTGTGTTGTGCAGTTTGGGTCACATCGTCCAACTCAACTGTTTAATCTGTCATTATTGTCCTCATGTGTGGACTCTATCACATTTCTACATCTGGTAAGATTTAAAAAAAAAACCTGGCTTATGTTCATAATATTTGCAACTAATATGAATTCCTTTTTGTTTTTCGCAGCAGCAGCCAGCTGTCAGCAATTCTTCCAAAATCCAGTTTTCATTTGACATGTCTGAGACGAAGACGCTCGTATAGCCGATAATGTTTGTGTGCTTAAGGGCACCTAAAGCAAGGAGCAGCTTAGCTTAGCATCAGGGGCGTGTCCAGACTTTATGGACTGGGGTGGCCCAACTGGGGCACTGACTTGTGCAGGGGTGGCCTGAAGTTTGTGTGCACACCATAGACTGTAAATATTAATGAATGAAGCCTGAGTGACGTCCCCCGTCTGTTCCTGCAGGGGGCGCTGGAGTCCCATCGATGGCGGTCTCCATGCTGGAAATGCTGTCTCAGCCTAACTTTCAGTCAACCTAACGACAGGCTGAGAGCTGGAGCTGAGGCGGGTTTTAAGCCTCCTGACAAACCGTTACACCGCGTCTGCTTGGGGTGGGAAAAAAATCGATTTATGCAAAAATCGTGATTCTCCTCTTCTGAGATTTAAAATTGATTCATCACTTCCAAAAATCTAAAAAAAAAAATTATTTAAAAAAGTGTTTTTTTTGGCCAATCAGTCACTCCCTGCTAAGTGCTAATGCTAGCTCTTTAACTCAGTAGAATGCCAGATAGAGCAACAAGAATTTCAGCCAGTCTCACAGACGACTGGAGGAGATCCTGAAGGATAATTCAAAAATGTACTTTGAATCATTCTTCGAAAATCAATTCTGAATCGAATCGTGAGACACCCAAAGATTCCCAGCCCTAATAACACTTATCGTTTTCAAAATCTAAACGGAGCCGTTTAAAACATATCCCCCCCCCCCCGCCCCCCCCCCCCCCCCCCCCACAGTGTGTGCCAGTGATGACAATAACTAATCAGACCTATTTGGTTTTTTGAACCAGGCTGTAAACATGTTAATGTCTGCTGTAAAAACAGGCTTTTTAGAATGGGTGTGTATGTGACTTCCTGTGCTTCTGCAGCCAGCCTCTAGTGGACACTCCAGGAACTGCAGGATTTTACACTTCAGCATCGGCTTCATTTTTCAAGACTGGAGGTTGCCGCTTGGTGCACACCCATGAATAAAAAGCGTTTCTTTAACCCGTCTGTCTGCACTTATCGACTTTAAAGTAACACAATATAACAGCGACATACATCTTCTAAGCTTCATTCTTCAAGGACTCAGAACAACATTTACGTCCAAAATCACAATTTAAAGTATTTTAAAAAACTGCAAACAAACATCTGGACACTGAAAAATATGAGCTGCCTGTTGCAACAAAGTCTGAATGGTGGATTTCAAGATAAGTCACATCTCTGGCCTGTCGTATTTCCTGCAAATAACAAGTCAACAATCTGCTTCCTGTACGTGTATTTACATGTGAGATGTGTTTTTAGGGCTTGTTAGTATGGACAGAAATGAATTTCTCTGTGTGTGTATTTATCAGGTGTGTCTGGAGCAGCATGACCGGTCTGTGGACCAACATGAGCCTGAGTCAGAGCGTAAAACAAAGCAGCAGGTGAACTCTGGTTTGGTGTTGAACTCCTTCAGATCTGTTTCTTTGTCTCCTCTTGGCTCTGAGCTCAGCTGCAGTCACGAGGCTCTTTTTACACTCTGAGCTTTTAGTGAACATCATCATTATTCAACGTGTGTCGCTTCATCTCCGTTCAGCCGGAGCTAATCAGGCTTTTATCTCAGGAGAAAACGACACATGTTGTTTTTATTCAAACTTCCCTCATAGAGGACGGTCAGTGTTTTTGTTGTTGTTTGTTTTTTTAGTAAAAAGCTTCAGAAACTCCTCCAGCAGGCAGACGAGATTCAGCTCTTCATGCATGAAGCTGCACTGCAAAAATCAGTCACCACACGGCAATAGGGGGTTAATGTTTATCTTACATAATACATCTTTACATACACACAACATCTTGGCAAACATAGGCAACATTTAAGCACCAAAACGTTGGCAGGAGTTTGGCTGAATCCGACCTCTGGCTCCTCTTCCCGCGTGATATTCCCTGTTTCTCTCTCTCACCGATGTCGTGCTCTGTCCACTGTCCTATCTCTCCCAGAAGTAAGACTCTCACATTGACGCCGCCATGTTTGTTTTGCTGAAAAGTGAGACCCCTGTTGCTTATTGCAGGCTTAGCACTATTAAATGACAGCATCGCGTCACATATATGGGGTCTCCACCTCATTTCCAGCAACAGGAGGAGAGAGCGACAACAAGTAAGAAGCTGTCGTTTTGCTGATGCGTCACTTGGCTGAGGCCGCGCCTGCCCAGGTCGTCAGAAGCTGTCAGAAACCGAGATACGGTACATGTGTACATGTCACAGTGTCCCGTTTTCTTTCGGAGGACTTGTCCTGGTTTCTGAATTCAGGAGATGATGTTTACGTACACAAAGACAAAAACGGGATACTTAGAAAACCCTGATCACAACCGTATTTATTTCTGGACCAAGAAAGAGCCCCTTCTTCCAATGGGGACCTGGGTACACAGTCCCACTTTTCCCCCCCTCTGCAGCGCCCCTGGACTCTGTACAGCCTGACACAGTCCCACAGTGGTATGAACTACATCCTCTATGCATTTAGAAAGAGTTATTATTACTGTTGGACTTAACTACCATAATAAGACTCTTCTGTCTTCTTGAAGCCGCTCAGAGGCCTGAACTCCGTCACAGTATCAGTGTTGGCGTGCTGCTCCTCTCTGACTCTGATTCTTGTGTTGTGATGGATGTTTCAGGGGCCAGAGGGCCCTGCTACAGCATCTGGAGGCTGAATGAAAAGAGCAACGCCGGGGCACTCGTCACTGCTTTGTGCGGGCCTCTCTTCCCCTCTCTCTCTTTTCTGTGTGAGGACAAAGGAGGCGTGTGATCAGCACACACACATCCTCTGTTAGACCCTCACACACTTCAGCTCACTGTCACTGAGACGCTCACACTTCACTGCTTGGATTCAGGTTTCAGAGTCCACTGATGCCTGTTGTCATGGTGCAGATCATTTAGTCTGGTCGCCCCCAAACTGAAGATCCTTGATCCCCAGGGGTCTGTTAGGGGCCAAAAGGGGGTCTTTACATTTTGGTTTGAATGTTTTTAAATTGTTTCATAACTTCTGAGTCCTAGGTATGAAGAGAGAGGACAATATCCTGGAGGAGAAGAGGTCTGACAGACTGAACGCTAACGGTGACATACTGTCGTTCAGCTCAGACCTGCAGATAACCTTCTGCTGTTTAAACCAAACTACATTTGACCTGCCTTCAAATGAGATTACACCGTGTTTATCTCTGCAGCAGCGCCTGAGTCTGTCAGCCTGCACGACACCAACAAACACTTCATTCAATTTACCTTCGATTAGAGAGAAAGACTCGATCCATCACTGCAGCTGAATGGCATGCTGGAAAAAGAGGGGGAGGAGGATGATGATGGGGGAGGACATGACGAGTGTGTCTGGAAGAAAGACCAAAGGCAAGGCAAGATTTTGTCTGCAGGACCAGTACCAGGTCCCAGTTTGATGACCTGTTAGCTAGGACCAGTACCAGGTCCCAGTATGATGACCTTCAGCTAGGATCAGTACCAGGTCCCAGTTTGATGACCAGGTCCCAGTCTGATGACCTGTTAGCTAGGATCAGTACCAGGTCCCAGTTTGATGACCTGTTAGCTAGGATCAGTACCAGGTCCCAGTTTGATGTCCTGTTAGCTAGGATCAGTACCAGGTCCCAGTTTGATGACCTGTTAGCTAGGATCAGTACCAGGTCCCAGTTTGATGTCCTGTTAGCTAGGATCAGTACCAGGTCCCAGTTTGATGACCTGTTAGCTAGGATCAGTACCAGGTCCCAGTTTGATGACCTGTTAGCTAGGATCAGTACCAGGTCCCAGTTTGATGACCTGTTAGATAGGATCAGTACCAGGTCCCAGTTTGAAGACCTGTTAGCTGGGATCAGTACCAGGTCCCAGTTTGATGACCTGTTAGCTAGGATCAGTACCAGGTCCCAGTTTGATGACCTGTTAGCTAGGATCAGTACCAGGTCCCAGTTTGATGACCTGTTAGATAGGATCAGTACCAGGTCCCAGTTTGAAGACCTGTTAGCTAGGATCAGTACCAGGTCCCAGTTTGATGACCTGTTAGCTAGGATCAGTACCAGGTCCCAGTTTGATGACCTGTTAGCTAGAATCAGTACCAGGTCCCAGTTTGATGACCTGTTAGCTAGGATCAGTACCAGGTCCCAGTTTGATGACCTGTTAGCTACAATCAGTACCAGGTCCCAGTTTGATGACCTGTTAGCTAGGATCAGTACCAGGTCCCAGTTTGATGACCTGTTAGCTAGGATCAGTACCAGGTCCCAGTTTGAAGACCTGTTAGCTAGGATCAGTACCAGGTCCCAGTTTGAAGACCTGTTAGCTAGGATCAGTACCAGGTCCCAGTTTGATGACCTGTTAGCTAGGATCAGTACCAGGTCCCAGTTTGATGACCTGTTAGCTAGAATCAGTACCAGGTCCCAGTTTGATGACCTGTTAGCTAGGATCAGTACCAGGTCCCAGTTTGATGACCTGTTAGCTAGGATCAGTACCAGGTCCCAGTTTGAAGACCTGTTAGCTAGGATCAGTACCAGGTCCCAGTTTGATGACCTGTTAGCTAGGATCAGTACCAGGTCCCAGTTTGATGACCTGTTAGCTGGGATCAGTACCAGGTCCCAGTTTGATGACCTGTTAGCTAGGATCAGTACCAGGTGTGTCTAGATCCTCCTGTCGACCTAAGACTGCAATAGAAACGGTCAAAACAAACTCCAAATAGTGGGTTAATAGCTTTGTAGTAATACTGATTTCAGCTGACTTTAGAGTAACATGGACAGCTGAACGCCGGGAGTCGGTGCCCTGCAAAGAATGCGACCAGACGAAGACTCCAGAACCAGCTGATCCAGATGTGAGGTGTCTGTAAATGAGCGTCAGTGTTCTCCAGAGGAGGAAGCAGCTGCAGCGACCACACCAAACACAACACTTGGCCCCACCTCGAGTCCGGGAGGCCTCGCCCGTCTGCCCGCAGTGCCAGGACAAGGACCCCAGTCAGCCGGGACAGGAAACAGACCCCCACCTACCGCTGCACCCCCGGCCCAGGCACACTTCCTCTGATGGAGAGAACGAGAGGCTGCTGACTCCAGTCCCCTCCTCCTCTTATCGAGGCTGCTGCTGCTTTGTGCGTTCCCATGGGGTGGGGGGAGGGAGGGGTGCTTATTTCATTACTTGGTGTCTCCCTGCAAAAACAAAACATGACCCCCTCCCCCCTTTAAGGCTGCACAATTAATCCCAAAGAAAACGTAGAGACCAGTGGACAGATCTCTTGTCTGCAAATCTGAAGTTCAAAGTTTTATGAAACTCAATACATCTTGAACGAGCGTAACTACGAGGCTGAAATTACACTTTTCACACAGTTAAGTCAAATTAGAACTTTTCAGATTGTAATGACGATCCATGATGAGCTGCTTTATCTAAAAAAATGACCATAAAAATGAATTAATTGTTTTAAGAAGAAAAAAAGGCAGAATGTTGAAGTGCTGGCTTCTCTGACAACAATGCAGCAGCCAGTATGTCCTCCTTCTAACTTTAGATTCTGGTCCTGAATGGTCTGGATTTGGCGGTTTTAAGGCACCCCCACACGGCCGTTTTGGACGCCCCTCGGTTTGCCAGATATGAGAGCAGTTATCAGGTCAAACCAACAGGTGTTGCAGCGATGGAAGCGGGCAAGAGAACTGGTTCAGATAGAAGTGATTGTACCCGACCTAAAAAGCCTCTGCATGTTTCTAATAAGCTCCACGAGCAGAAACGTGCTCAAACTAGGATCAATATTGGAGATGCTTTTGAAAAATGGAGAGAGGTTAGAACGCAGAAAGGTTTACAGACCGATGCAGAGCTGGATAAACACTGAAGCTTCAGTGTCCACCACATGGTGACCTGCGTGAGCATCCACTCTAGAGAGGAGGGGGCGGGGGGGAGATAGCTCTCTACAATGTTTTGAATTCGGACTGCAGTACCCATTTTAAACACTAGGAGACAGATTGCGCCTTTAAGATACTTAAATTAAAACAAAGTAGCTGCAAAATTAGACATCTTTTGGATAAATGTTGACCTAGCGAGTAAGCTAGCATTTGGAGCAGTATAAAATGTCTACATTCACTACGAGTGATGTCACAACATAACAAGAAAATTAGATTTTGTAAACGTCTTGTTTGTCATTTCTTCATTTGCAAATAAAATGCAAAGGCACAAAACAAACTTTCCAAAAATAGAAGCAGGAGGAGCGGCCCGTTTCTGCAAATAAACAGGTCGGAGAATTTTCCATGAAGAGATCCGTCCATACGTCCGTACTAAACCTTAGCAAAGTCTTTGAAACACAGGATACACAGTTGTTGATGTAATCCTCGGACGGGGTTTTCTGCTGCTCTGAACGAAACATTATGATAACTTGTAGTGACTTGTTAAGAACCTGACGTATCAGAGCAAAACACGGAGCAAAGGTGTAGGACAAGCCCACCCGGAAGCTCACACAAATCTCCCTGTGACTGAAACAGAGCTGGCCAATCAGAGGAGAGAGTACACGTGGGGGGCTTTAAAGAGACAGCAGCTTAAATGAAGCGTTTCAGGCAGAGGCAGAGATGAGGGATTTTACTGACGCCAGTATCAGATAAATAAGGAGGTTTCTGAGCTGCACATCTCACAACACTGCTCAACAGAAGTCCCAGACTGACATCATTGATGCTGACAGTGAGTTTCATAGATCTCCTTTAAGCAGTTTTTCATTCCTGTATATTTATCTGGTTCCTCACAAGGGTAACTATCTTCTCTGACAGCAAAGAGAGATCTGACGTTTGATCCAATCGAGGTTTCATTCGTGCATAATCTCAGTTTCATGGAGGTTTTCTCGACTTTAACCCGTAATACAGTCTGAGGAAGTGGACGTTTGTGGAGGACTCTAAGAACAGATCCATCATCAGTACGTCCTGTTATCCCTGCTCATGTTGTGGTCTGTCCTCACTGAGCTGTGTGTGCGTGCGTGTGTGTGTGTGTGTGTGTGCGTGCGTGCGTGCGTGTTAGCAGGCTCGGTGCAGCTCCATGGAAACACTCGGGGTGTGTTTCATTTATTATATCACTCCACAATTAACAGCATTCCTACTTCAGTGCGTCGTCTGGACTTGTCAGTGTGGAGTTTAGAAATGGTTTTGACAAACTTTCTGGCACTTGTCAAACTCTAAGAACTCATCGTGCTGGACCGTCAGAGATTATTACACCAGCAGGAACACGAAGAGACGACTCTGGTTCTCTTACTCAGAGACACTTTCACAGGGACTGAGTCTTTTTTGTGGAGCTGAGACCATTTTATTCCATCAGTCAATCTACAGGGAGAACTGATGCTATAATTATGCAATCAATATTACACCAAGGCAGAGAGCAGCAGAATCTGGAGGCGTATAACTCAGTTTCCAGCATCGTGAGTATTCTGGATTTTGTTGGTTGTAACGACAAAAACTGTCTGAGCGGAGAGTGAAACGGAGAGTAATCCTGGCCCCCGTTGGCAATCATCCGAGGGAGGGATTTAGCTTTTTATTATTCTCGTAAAGAGTTACCTGCGTACAGGTGTAGCTAACAATCTGCTCTTAGACGTCCTGTCTGAACACCAACTCTTCTCTCGCGTCTCACGTGGCAGTCAGACTGTGAAACGTGAAAGTCCGACAATCTGTAAACCTTCCATAAAATGTTTTCAGACTGAATCGCCAAATTTTGTCCGTTTCCAGCTTCTTCAAACACACAAACTTCCTGATTTCGGAAATTATTTTGTACTTTGTTGGTCGCAGCGCAATCTTTCAGCCCTCTGATGAGAGAAATGGACGAAGGACACGTGAAACATAAACTGGAATCCAAGACTGACGCTTAAACTTACAGGACATTTAGCATTTAAGTTTCATTTTGAGCTTTAGTCTCAGTTTCAATAAAAACTCATTGTAAACACGATCTCAACCTAAATCATTCCAAAGGTCCACCCAGCGTTTACTTCTGATTGTCAGCGTCTTTTTTCAGTTGTTTTCAATGAGTGGAGAGCGTTCGCAGCAGAAAGAGCAGCACCCGGCGTCTTTTATCCAAGCGCTCCGCCTCCTTTGTGCGGCCGCTCCAAGCGCTCAAGTTGAAAATCTTTCCTCTTTTCAGGAAGGCGCTGTTGACGTCACCGGCGCTCTTTTCCAAATGTATGATATTCCCCGTAGTTTCACCTACTACACATCGTGTCTTGTACCCACATCCTCCTCGCTCCGTGTCTGATCGGGAAATAAACGATCTCAAATATAAAACAGTAAAAAGTAACGGAGCAGTGTCGGTCGTACAGCGGCCGTTGTCAACAGACTGTTGTCATAGAGACAGGACGGACGTGCAGCACTTTTCTTCTCAGCGCACTAACGCTTCATGCAAACACTTCCGAGCGACAGCCAGAACTTTTCTGCCCGGAATAAACGCCAGGTGGACGCGGGGCCTTAGGAAACTAAAGGATTTAGACTTTTAATCAGACGGAAGAAGTTTTCTGATGACGTCATCTTGGCTCTGAAGACTGTGAGTGGTCGTCTCTCTTCATGGATGCTGGTTTAAAACCCATAGGATGAAGATATACTGTAAGTCTTAAATGATACTGAGTGTGGGTATAAGTTGAGTGTGTGTGAGTGTTTGTGTATCTGCTGCTGCAGGAGGTGTTTCAGTTTCCTGCCATTTACGGCTGATCTGGACTTCCTGTTTCCTGCGTCCTCTCGACCTCGGACAGAAGACTTCATTACACCCCAAAAAATAAAAAAATTAAAGGAAAAAACAAAAATCTTTCAAAAACGATTTCAAGTAAAAAGTAAAAGCAGAAAATGGAAAAGACATTTCAACTATCTTTGGCTGTTTCCATCTGAACACTTTGGATTTGTGCTTCTTCTGCAGGTTTAATGTCAGTAGGAAGTCGTAGCGCCCACATCCAGAATCGTTATATTCACCCTGTATAAAGGCATGTGTGAGACGTCCAATAGTCCCTGAACGCCTCCTCATAAGTCCAGCTGATCAGATCCACTTAGAGAACAGGTGGCATTCCTCGATCTGCACATTAATCAGATCCATTATGATTCAGATCCCATGAATTCCTTCAATATGTCGGCCTCACGCCTGCCGGGGGAGGGGGCAAGAGGGGTGAGGAGGGTCTTTGTTTGTGAAGAATGGGAGGGGTCGCCTGTGGCGGGGCGTCCTGCGAGCCGGCAGATGGCCGATGGGACGAGCAAACAAAGGTGGACGGAGGACTTTCTCCTTTCAGAGCGGATCGTCTGAGCCGCAGCCTGAAGGGGGAGGGGAGGGGGGAGTGATGGGTGAGAGTCTGCAAACAGTCCAACTTTTACTGATGCTGAGAAATCTGACATCATGACCTCTAGAGAACACATTTCACAGATTCAGCAGAGATTCTTCCCTCCATTAACAGTTTTAGATCATTAAATCATTGATTAAGTCGGAGCTTCGTCGAGGACTGAGCAAACTTTGTCCGTCCAGCAGGTGTCGGGTTTCACGTTGGCTGTTTTTAATCTGTTCCAGTTATCACGAAAGCTAGCGAGATGCAAAATAAGTCTGCAAACTGAATGTTGTTCATCTAAACAAATCAGAGCACAAGAGGAGAAACAGATCAACATGTTGGTTTGCAGCTTTTACGCCAAGATAACAGCGATATGAAGTGACACAACAGTCCGTGTTTGAGCCGTCTGCGGCCTCAGCCTCCAAAGTGGCCACACATGGTTTGAATAACGAGACTGTTTCCACCTAGAAGACCAAAGCAGACGATTTTCTGACCGGTGTTTCGTGCTTATAGTGGCTGCTCTCTTTAAAGATGTAAACATTTAATCAGGGCCCCTCCTCCTGGATTCATCGCCCCCTGCAGGACGTAGTGTGTACGTTTACTGCTTGTAGCTACACTGCAAGCTAGCGCACGCTAGCACAAGCTAACCGCCGGTGTTTGTCACCTGCCTGTCCAACAGGAAGCAGACCAACTCCACGTCCACGGGTAAAAGCCAACACAAGGTTCACCCTCGTTTTAGAACGAGCTTTATCCGCTTGGTGTTTCACCTCACTGTGATTATATTTTCTCTTCTTTGCTGCTACGTCCACGTCCGTCATATTCGCCAGTTTCGCTTCCAATCTCTGAAATGTATCAACTCCTAAACTCACCTGCTGCGCTGTCATTGGCTGGAGGAAACACACCAGCTCCGCCCAGAAACATCCCGAGTCAACCAGAACAAAGCAGAACAGTAAAATCCAGTCAGAGGACAGGGTCTCTGCAGACACAGTCACCAGCACACATGTACGGAGGCCCAGAAGGGACGATGGAGCAGCTTTACTTTAGGAGAAGTCTGTATTTTATTTTGAAGGAAGAAGCTGCTGACTCTTTAAGATAAATTAGGTTCGATGTTGCTGTTTTAATATAAAACCTTTGTGATAGAAGGTAGAGATGGATTCATTAGTCTGTTGTTGTCCTGGTGTTTCTAATAGTCAGCATTTCTTTTAACCATAACGACAATCACAGTTTTCATCCTCTGATTAAATCCCGTCACTCCTCCTCCTCGTCTAAGTCGGGACGTTCCAGCTGTCGAGGTTTCTCCTCAACATTTCACATCCTCATTTCAATAACTGAGGTCAAAGGTCTCCTCTCTCCCCCTTCTCTCCCCCCTCTCTGACCTCCGGGACAGGATGGGCGTCGAGCTTTCTGGTAAAAACACACTGAACCTCGAGTCCGCCACGATCTCTGACCCCTCCCCCGGCTCGCTCGGGAAATGAGCACTCCGGTTCAGAAAGCCTCTTTATCAAATTGAGGATTGATTTTTGAATTATTTCTGATCATGTTCGATGTTTTCAGACTTGATGTTGCAGCTGGAGAGTTATTCAGGATAAACCCAGCAGGAGGAGGGACTAAGGGTCCTGGAAGGTCACCTCCAAGGTTATGGAAAGTCCTGGATTTGTATTTTGAGCCAGTAAATCTGCTTTCTTTTTTAAATATACATGTTCTTAATAAAATGTTATCAAGTGTCAAACCACATTTACTCTTAGAACTGTGGATCTGTGGACACAAGTCCTGCGTCCAGGTTCTGTCTACAGTCCCCGACCCGTCTCTGGTTGCAGAGTCTTCATAAAGTTGGCATCTTGACTTGGTTTTTGTCTCCAACTTGGCCTTGTCTTTGACTCTCAGGAGTTTTAGCGTGGACTTTGTCTCGTAGGTGATTTAACTTGGTGTTGTTTTCTGTCTAGTGGGGGTTTTGTATCCAGACTAGGACTTGTCTTTGTCTCGTGGGCGCTTTGACTTGGACAGGTATTTGTCTAGTACATTTCTTGACTTGGACTTGTCAACGTCTCTTGGATGCTCAGACTTTTACACGTGGACAATTTGTCACAGACTTGTCTTTGTCCATCGGGTGTTTTTGACTTGGATTTGTCTTCTTTAAGTGGATGTTTTGACTTGGACATGCCTCAGTCTCAACGGCGTTTTGACATTGACAGGTATTTGTTTAGCTGATGTCTTGACTTGAACTTGTCATGGTCTCTCTTGTCAGTGCCCAGACTTTAATACGTCTTTAACTCATTGACAATTTAACACGGACTTGTCTTTGTCCATCGGACGCTCTGACTTGGATTTGTCTTTGTATCTTTAGCATTTTGTCTCGTCACGTGATCGTTTTGACTCAAACTCGTCATTGACCCGTGTGTTTGTGTGTTGACTCGGTGTTTAGTTTTCTGTCTTGGACTCGGACCTTCTCCATCTTGTGGTTGTTGAGTCTCAGACTTGTCTCAGACTCGTTAACGTTTTCTCTCGGACTAGTCTCCCTCTTTTCGTTGTCGTTCCTCCGTCCAGTCGACGAGTTTCTCCAGGTTCAGAGTTTGTTTTCTGAAAGTTGAAAGTCGATTATTAATTTAGCGATTAGCTTCTCTGATGTGAGTTTTTGCTAACTTGCCGCCTAATTTTAAATATCTCATTAATCATTACTGAAATGACCATTACTCTAAAGTTTGTCTGCGATGCTGTCGACTCTAAGAAGCTGAAAACTTGACCTCATCCTGCTTCAGTCGACTTTAAAGAAACAAAAAGAGAAAACGAGGAGAAAATGACTTTAAATAGCAGAAAACCAAAATAAACAGAAGACAGAGTGAGGTCTGGTTTAAGGAGCAGAGACGTCATGGAAGAAGAAGGAAGAGGGAGGGAGGGAGGGGAGGTATACAACAGCAAAGTCTGTGTGCTGAAGCCCCTCCCTCCCTCTGTTCTCCCCCAACAGATGAGCTGGTGTAAAGAGAGGGGGCGAGCGACATAGACAAAGACAGGGAGAGAGAGAGAGAGAGGGCAGCTGGAGGCGACAGAGCGAGCTTCAGTAGTAGAGAGAGCGAGAGAGAGAGAGGAGGCAGAGGACGGAGCATGAAGGAGACGTCGAGTTTCTATTTATGAAAACTACAAAACGGTAAAAAACTGAATTTACTTCGACTACACTCAAACTTCTTTTCACCTTTAATTTATGCAAATTCATCTCCATTTTGTTTTATTCTTGTTAAGTTTTAACTTTTCTCTCCACAAATTTAAACATTTATCTTAAATTGTAAAACACTTTATTCCGACTTTTCAAAAAGTGCAAAAAGTTGAATAAGTTAGTTTTTTTATTTGGTGCATGTGATGCAGTTTCCTTCATTACCTGAAATATGAATCAGAGAAGAAACACTTGTTGTCTGTAACCTGAGAGAACATAATTAGATTTGACTGATGCATGCTGGAAACTATTTTAATTTTCTAACTTAGCAGCAGAAATACAAGAAAGGAGAGTTTGTTGTTGTGGCTCATGCAGCAGTTATAGTCGTGGTCGTGTGCTAAGCTCCTACAGCATCATAAAAGATACGATAGGTGCAAAAGTACTAAAGTTGATCTGGCTTTGTAAAGGGGCGTGCAAACCTGCTTCACGGCCTGCACACATCAGAGCATTATTCTCTCTTTCTTGGAAACATCCGTAGTTTTTGTGTTTTGCTGCTTTTAGATTTAATTTGGGGGCTTTTTGTGCCTCCATTGGAGAGATAGGACAGTGGATAGAGTCGGGAAGAGGGAGGGAGGGAGGGTGGGGATCGACATGTGGGAAAGGAGCCACAGGTCGGATTCGAACCGGGGCCGCCCGCCTGGAGGACTACAGCCTCCATACACAGGGCGCACGCACGAACCACTGCGCCACCAGCGCCCTGTGTCGTGCTGCTTTTTCTCCTTATTTTCGATCTGCAAACTATGTCCACACTTACGCCCCGTTTCCACCAAGCAGTCCGGTTTGGTTCAGTACAGTACGATAAATCCTGAACTTGCTTGCGTTTCCACAGCCAACCGTACACCTATTTGGTAAGCGGAGTGTAAGCCGGATGGAGATAGCCGCGTCAGCTATAGTGTGACATCATAGCAGCACAGTGTAACCCGTTATTAATTAAGTTCAACGAAGAAGAAGAGCAGGGACTCAGTAAACAACTTTATTTTGGTACCATTCCCAACTTTTGATGGTGAAAACGCCAATAAATGGGTACCGAAATGAACTGGACCGGACCGCTTGGTGGAAACGGGGCTTTAATGCACCGAGGCCTCTAACGGAGTGCTGCCTAAATATGTGAAAACATGCAGCAACACCAGGCGAGTAAAGGGACCTGGCCTTAAATGGGATGGGTTTTTATTTTCATTTCAGAAGGTTAGATGGATTGTTTTGGCGTATTTAGTCTTTCCCTCATGTTGTACTTTGTTGTTAAGGATGGTTGTTCATGTTTGTTGTGAGGATGAAAGTTTATAAAGTTTCTTTATTCTCTTATACAAAAAATATATTCACACATAAATGAAGTAGCAGCAGGAGCGTTATACCTGCAGGTCTGTAGGTGTTGTTATTCTGGTTGCATCACTTTAATTGATTTGAAGGCCTTCCTGTGCTCTCCTGTCTCACCTGGCTGCAGTGATGTCACAGTGTGCTCACAGGTAAACTGTGACGTGCTGTTACACTTCTCTCTGCTGCAGACTCCAGGCTACGTTAGCGGCTACAATCATAACACACACTGAATGAAATGTATAGCTGAATTGTGGGTAATGTAGGCTCAAGGATTTGATAAAGAAAGGATAATGGCTGTTCAGCAGTCAACAGATTCAGCTGATCCAATGAGAGATTGTTTCATGTCTGGATGCTGCAAATGTTAAAGCAAGTCTGCAGAGTTAGGATTCTTGTGGCGCCACCGGGGGGCCTATAGCTCATTTTAACCCCGAGGCCCTCCAGGAGGTAAATCCAGCCCTGTGTGCAGTCGTCTTGGTTGGCATTTTTAGTTTTTTAATCACTTGGGGCAAAAGAGTTAGACATGGTAGCTGTAGTAGCCGTTGCAGTGAGTTTTTGTTTCCTTCTCTGGCATGAAAAATTAAAAAATCACAAACAAATCTCCAAAAGTGCTCAGCACAGACATCATCAGCCATGTATAAACTTGTGTTTCATGCCTGACTTCACGTTTCCTGGCAGACAATTTGCAGAGTTTGTAGTTTTTCTGTAATTTATATCCTCTGCCTGGCTCGTGTTGATGATGTCATCGTCCTTCATCCTCCTCCAGGTAGCGATGGGAAACACAGACAGTCACAGCAGCTTCGTCCCTCCTGCCAAAACCCCCGGCTCGCTCCGCTTCTCCTCCAAGAGGGAGGAGGTGCCGTCAGCTCGTAGTTGGTGGAGGAACAACCAGGGAGGCAGCAGGTCCAGGGGGAGGAGTTACCAGAACCAGAACACCACCTGGCACTATGACCACGCCCCCAGAGTGGCGAGAGGAGGAGCTAAACTGGGAGCTGGATCTCCTCAGAGGTTCAGGGGTCAGTTTGGATTCTTGGAGAATGGAGGTGGAAGTAACGCTGTTTGTGGGGAGCGTACATCTTTACAGAGCGGCGGCAGCCCGAAGGTGCTGCTCAGCAAAGATGGCAGTATGAGGGTGGAGTTTACCAAGACCAGGGTCGTTGCAATGGAGGCACAGGGGATCAACGGATTGCCCGCCACCTCCTTGACTGCAACCCCAGTTGGTGATGCCTCCCTCCGCACCAGCAAGGGCAGCTCACTCAGCTCAGATGGCTCCTGGTACGACTCTCCATGGGGGAGTGGCGGTGGTGAGCTCGCTGACAACGTATTCATGTGTGGGCAGAGTGTGGCGAACAGCAGTGGATTCACCACCTACTCTTCCGCCCCCACAGAGGAGAAAGCCACCTCTAGCAGTGGGTTTAACACCTTCTTCTCAGCACCTGGATTTACCTCGAGTCTCCTCTTCCCTGCCGCAGAGACGAGCGAGTTCACCTCCTCCTCCGCAGGATACAACACCTGCTCCTCCGGACGGACGGAGGACAGCGGCATCGGAGACTCTGTGATCCTGCAGCCCGACCTGACGGACTTCAGTGTGGACGACATTTACTCCAGCCACAACACGCTGCCCGCTTTCCCCACCCAACCTGACGTCTCCCTGCAGCAGCAAAGGACTGCCTCCTCCTCTGCGCTGCTAGATGATGTCATCCATGAGGAGGAGGGGTCAGGAGGAGGCGTGGAGAAATGTTACTCCTCCATGACGCTTCCCTGTCGTAGGATTGCCCCCCTCAGCACCTCCACCGCCTCCGTCACCTCCGGGAACAGCCGCAAAGACTTCCTGAAGAGTCGAATCAGGCAACTCAGCGACTGGACGGGTAGTCTGAGCAGGAAGAAGAGGAGGATCCAGGTGAGAAAAATCTACATTTTTAACCCCTTCTGACAGGAAATCTGTACATTCATGAAAGCTTTCCAATATTTGTTCCCTTTCTCTCTCAGTTTCGGGGGGAAATTTCCTCCATGGTTGTTGGTTCTGAAGTTTCCTGAATACAGAAAATAACATTATGGATATTTAAACATTTAGAAACCGTGCCAGAATAAAGACCAGTTTACCTGACTACTCCAGCCTCCACATATATGCTTCCTAATATATTGAAGAAACACTCCATAAATGTTTATCGCTATGCAGATGATACTCAACTATACGTATCAATGAAGCCAGATGACACCAGTCAGTTACCTACACTAGAAGCATGCCTCACCTCAGAGATGATATACAATGCATCCTGCACCACTGTTAGGAGTCTTTGAGTTCTACTTGATCAGGATACGTCCATCAAGTCCCACATAAAACACGTTCGACAGACCGCCTCTCATTTCACCTTCGTAACATCTCTGAGATCAGGCATATTCTGCTGTAAAACTACGTGAAGAAAAAAGTTCATGTTTGAGTTAACTCTTTTTCAATTATTGCAATTCTAATTGATTTATTGACAATATTCAAGTTTTTGAGAAAACACATATTAAATGTACTGTGAGCATCCTAAAGCAGGCGTTCCCAACCCCCTTCTTTATATCAACGAAAAGCTGAAGACAAGTTATTTACGGTTATATTATGTTATTATATCCACGCAGGAAGTAAAAAGTATCGATCATATGCAGGTAAGAAAGTTATGAATAGTGTGTCCCTCTACTGGCCACAGGAGTAACTACAACAGCACTGCTTGTACATAGTAAGAAAAAAGGGCGACAACATCCCTCACATTTATCCTACATTTTTATAAAAAATCGTGGAGTGCTAATTTAAGCGTCACTGCGTGATCACACAAAGTTAAGAAGTTACGAGTTTGATGTCCCTCTACTGGCCACATGAGGAATTACAACAACACTGCTCATACATAGTTGGAAAGATAATCATTAACATTCCTTACGTTCATGCTAAAAACTAATAAAAATGAGTCCCTCTGGTGGCAAACGTTTGAATTACAACAACACTTCTAGAAAAAGGTTTATTGACTAAATATGTTAAATGGTTTTTAAAAAAATGTTACCTTATAATGTCCATCTACTGGCCACTTAAGGAATTGCAATATCAATAATTATTCACATTCTTATTTTATTTACCTTTAACATATTCTTGTTTGTATGCATAAAGGGCAATTAATGATGATGGAAATATTGTCTAGTGGCCAAAAGAGGAAGTACAACACTGCTGACACGTCTTTATTTCTTCTTATCTATAACAGCTTTTTAACGGTTTATTAAAAACCACCAAACCTCCTGTTTGATTCCTCCACAGGAGCCATACTGCAGCAACAACGGTGATGTTTTCACCAACGGGTTGGACTCTGGGCTGGTTGGCTGCAGCACTCTGTGGTCCTCCAACCCTCTCCACTCTCAGAACCAAAACCAGAACCAGTTCCCACCAGTTCACTTTAACTCCTCCAGAAACCAGAACCAGAGCAGTGACGCCCAGCGGCAGAATGTCTACGAAAACTTCATGCAGGAGCTGGAGACAGGCTGCAGCAGCGTAGCAGACCGGACCGAGCCGTCAGAGGGGGAGGCGGAGGAGGAAGAGGAAGGAGAGGGGGAGGAGGAGATGGACAGGGAGGTGGAGGTCGGAGGAGGGGAGCAGCAGGACGTCCTGTTTGAGAAGGAGCAAGGCGTGGTGCGACGGGCCGGATGGCTCTCTTTTAAAGCTCTCATCGCCGTCAACAAGGACAGGAAGCTGGAGCTGGTGGCTCGCCGTAAGTGGCGACACTACTGGGTCACACTAAAAGGTAACTAAACTTCTACCTGTAGCACACAGTACAATAACTCTCAGTCTACTGGAAGTTCCTATTTTTCTACCAAAATAAAAGCATCTTTGTTACCCTTAGCTTATAATGATTTTTACAAAATAAAAGCCAAAGAAGAAACAGTTTGAAATACAAACATTTGTACCATTTGACAGCCTTGTCTTCAATGCTACTTGAAGGTTACATATTAACACGTAGTATTAATAACTGCATTGTTTCTAATGTCCAGCAGGGGGCGACTCCACTGGTTGTAAAAAGCAGTGGTTGCATAGAAGTCTATGATAAAATGTTCCTCCTCGTCAGTTGATTTATTCCCTCAGTAAACATTTTCCTAATGGCTTCATGGTTTCAATCTTTAGTTTCAAGTTTTCTTCAACACAGCGTGATGTTCATTCAGTAAACTACGGTCCCATTCAGGGTCAGATAGACCAGAAAGAGAGGGAGGAGTTTGGGCGGGGCTACCTGTGATTGACCACAACAGTGATCAGAAAAATGTCTTGTTCAGTGTTTGTCTGTCCTAAAAGTCAATCTAAAGAGTCGGCTGTTTATTACAGTTTATTAGAACATTTGGTTCGTGGTACATCGTGTTACTGTAATACGATAACTCTTTGTTTGCTTTTTTCATTCTCCACCTTCTCATCCAAATATGGCTAAGTTGTCAACATTCATTTAGCAATGAAGTGTATATTAGAGGTTGTAACAGATTATTATGTTCCCTCAGGTTGCACACTTCTGTTTTACGACACGTACGGGAAAACCGTCAGTGCTGACCGGGAGCTTTCTCCTCGATACGCTCTGCTGGCCGACGACAGCATCGTCCAGGCCGTCCCCGAACATCCAAAGAAGGAACACGTCTTCTGTCTGAGCAACGCACACGGAGACGTCTACCTGTTCCAGGTGAGAAGACTAACGCATCACTCTTACTACACTGTTTCTAACTGCCTCAAGTCTTTATGCTAAGCTAGGCTACATCTGACTTGTGTTAAGCTCCATCGGACATTAAAATAGAAAACGTGTGTTTTAAAGATGTATTATGATTGCTCCTTCTAAGTTTAGATTCTGGTCCTGAATGGTCTGGATTTGTTTGGACCAGAGAAGGTAGGCGGTTTTAAGGCACCCCCACACGGCCGTTTTGGACGCCCCTCGGTTTGCCAGATATGAGAGCAGTTATCAGGTCAAACCAACAGGTGTTGCAGCGAGGTCCACTCTCTTACTCGTGTGAATGACTCTGCAGCCTGTTGAGACATTTTTTAACAGTTTTCAGTGCTTCAGGTCTCGCCCCCCTTCCTTCTATATTTGACTCCGCTCGGTTTCCTCGTGATTGTTGGACTCTTGATTGCTGGCTTAGTCCCATCTCCCAGTCACACTCTGTGATTTCAGACGGTGTGAGCGAGTAAGGCTGAGCATTGTGGACGCTGGTTGTGGTTGCTTTCCAGCACAGAACCATCAGAGTCACCACAAACATGCACAGAGCCCGAGAACATCTCCGGAGTTTCTCTGCATCAGTTTTCACTTGATTATGACTGTGATGCTGCAGGCTTTACTCTCCTGGGCCGACGTTTGAGTCAAACTTTAAGCTAAATTTCTGCTTTTTTAACGAGGTTGGATGCGAGCAAGAGAACTGGTTCAGATAGAAGTGATTGTACCCGACCTAAAAAGCCTCTGCATGTTTCTAATAAGCTCCACGAGCAGAAACGTGCTCAAACTAGGATCAATATTGGAGATGCTTTTGAAAAATGGAGAGAGGTTAGAACGCAGAAAGGTTTACAGACCGATGCAGAGCTGGATAAACACTGAAGCTTCAGAGTCCACCACATGGTGACCTGCGTGAGCATCCACTCTAGAGAGGGGGGGGGGGAGACAGCTCTCTGTAATGTTTTGAATTTAGACTGCAGTACCCATTTTAAACACTAGGTGTCAGTTACATACTGCTCCTTTAAGAAGGCAGTTACTTTTCTAGCATCTGTTTAAAACTCCAATAAATGCCAGAACAGGATCAGCTGCTTTAAAGGAATAACAAATGTGATGTCCAACATAATAAGCAGCAGAGATCTGAGAAAAGGACCATAAATAGCAGAAACACGTTTCCTTTGTCAGCGCTGAGACTCAACAAGAGAGCATTTATCACTTCTTCTTCTTCACACTTTTAACAAGCGCAGAAAGCACTTCTTTATTCCCTGAGTAACTCTCACTCCTCTCAGCTGTAGAGTGTGTTTACAGACACACAAATCACACCGCTGGCCTCGTCTCCATGGATCCCCGAGGACTCACTAAAGAGGAGGAGGAGGAGGTGTGATACTGAGGTGTCGAGGAGCTTTTGTCAGGAGCTGAAAGGGGCTGAAGATGGAGGGTAGAGGAGGGTGAAAGCCTGCTAATGGGAGTCACGACACCCCGCTAATTACTGCAACAAATGCTCTTTTTAACGACGATGACCCGACACGTTTCCTTCTTCACAAAAACACCTGTTAGTGTCAGGACATGAGAAACACTCTCCTCCATGTTTAGGCCTTAAATCGCTCATTCCCTCCTTACGGCTTGAATTAAAAATAAATGAACCTCCTTTGTTCTTCTTCTTCCTTTCAGGCCACCAACCAGACCGACCTGGAGAACTGGGTGACGGCGATCCACTCGGCGAGCGCCTCCTTACTGGCGAAGCGTCAGGGGAAGGAAGACACGCTGCGTCTCCTGCGCTGCCAGAGCCGCTCGCTGCTGCACAAGATCGACATGGACGGGAAGATGAAGAAGATGGCCGAGCTGCAGCTGTCCGTCATCAAGGAGCAGAAGAACAGGAAGGCCGTGGAGAGTCAGGTCAGTGCATTCAGGTGTTTATCGATGTAGCGGTAAAGAACGTGTCATTTTCCTTTGGGGATGGGTTTGTACGAGGATTGTCACGATACCAGAACTCAACTTTAGATGTGATTCTAGTAAAATCCAACAACGTTGATACCTGTTTCGATACCATCGGCCATAAAGAGAAGTCCAAGAGACTAAATATTGTTTCATTTTTAGTTTTAGGCTAACTCGTGCACACTGAATGAGTTGCACAAAGGCAAACAGTTGCCAACGTTTTCAGTTCATTTACCAAACACTCTGAGGACACACTCACACTAGGCAATCTTACCACGCCCAAGCACGTCTGACCTCCAAAGGCCGGTCTGTTTGACTAGCGAGAGCGCTCCGTTCACTTCCTTGGCCCTGTCACAGACGAATGAGGCGTGCTTTGGCTCGGTATGTGAACGAATGGATTAGTGCAACAGAAGGAGTCTCTTTTTCTCGCTGGTACTGATGTTCACTGTCTTCTAAAGGGACAGTTTTTAAGTCATAAATATATAAACATGAACTATGTCTTTACATGCTGTGAATGACTCGATCAGTAGAAGTGAGCCTTGAGTTTTTTTGATAATGCAGCAGAAACAGACTTTCTGTGTTAATGACGCCGATCCAAAGAACTGTGCCGGAGCATCGGGCTTCATGATCACAGATATCACGTCCTCACGTCACCTTGTAACGACCTTCTGCTGCTTTGTATATCACTTCATGTTTTTAAAGGATAATAAAGGAGAGTGAGGCTCAGTGGTCATTTGCATATGAGGCGTGAAAGCCCTGCGTTTGTTAAATAATCTGCTTGTTCTAATAATCTAGATCTTCCTTACCAGTTTGAACCCGCTCAGTTTATGAGACGTTATCTTGAGTTTAAAGTTCGTAGAAACAAAATCTATTCTAGAAAGTAGTGTGGAGGCGATGAGCTCAGGTAAATTAAAAACAGCTCAGAGAGTCTGAGGAAACTCTCTCTTTGTAATGTGTAACAAACAGCCTTCAGGATGTTCAGACAGCTGCAGAGCAGAGCAAACGTCGGAGCTCGCTCTCACGTGGAGTCGACTTTAACATCAGTTCCAGATGTTCGGGGCTGTTACCGGCAGCCTGAAACAACAGGACGGTTTCCCGCTGATGACGGATCCAGATGAGACTGTTGGAGTGACATCACGAAGCAAATGTTGAGGTGGTGAAAGTCAAACCGTGGTGTGAAGAAATACACTTCTACACCAACAGAGAGGGATTTTATTATTTTACAGGCGGCTTTAAACTCCATTTCCCAGAATCCTCTAAATCTACATATTGGATAAATGTTGCTCCCTTCAGGAGGAGACTCACAAAACGCCTTCAAGTAAAGACGATAAGATGTTTTATTGTTGTTATATTCAAAGTATTTGTTTAAATGAGGACTTGAACTGCTAGCTTTGGTGACACTTAAACTTTGACTAAACGACAGGTGATTGGTTTTGACTCATTACAGTAACTGATTAATTTAAAATGCACGTAACCTTTCTCAAGGGCACGTACAGCCCTCGTGAACATGAAAAACCTTTACGTAAATCTGCTGTAAAAGTTTCTCATGAGCAAATCAACTTTCATGAGCATGAAAACCTTTCTTGTGAGCACAAGACATTTGCTTATAAGCAAAGGTTCATTTCCATGTCCCTTTAGGGCCTCCGTAAATGTCAATAAATTCATCTTTGTATTTTCTTGAACTTTTTAACTTGTTGCAGCGCCCTCTAATGGCGCACCGGCCCTGGGCCTTTTTAAATGTTAGTACTCATCTTTTGTTTGCGTGGTCTTTGTTCTGAACAGATATTCCTTCATTAAGTCTTAAACTGTGATTATGACCAGTGAGTGTAATCTAACATCTACAGAGAAACCAACACAAAGAATTTAACCTCCCCCCCTCTTCTTCTGCGCTCTCCCTACATCCTGCCCCCTCCTTTCATCGCCTCGTCTTCTTCTTCTGTGACTTTTTCCCACGCCACTACAAGTTCACGTAAACTTGACATGCAAATAATGAGACAGACTTCATAAAAACCACACAGTGCGATACAAATCTAGATTCCAGCGTTAACGGGAACACAAACTGTTTTTATTTACTGTTCCACCTCTGTTTAATAAACCTGTTTTTCTCTCCATCGTCTCAGTTCCTCCTCCCCGTCTGTTCCCACTGTCTCCTCGTCTCTAAATGTTTAATTGAATGTCGAGCCTTTAATCTCCGCTCGGAGGAGTTCAAACTGCAGAGCTGGGATCAGTTTCACAGAGAGAAGTTAAACAGCTCCGACTTTACTCTCATTCACTGTCAGCGTGTTTTAGTGTTTTGGATTTTCTGTCTCTCTAACAAATCTCCGTGTTTGTTTTTATGACCCTGTTTGATGCTGTTGTGTACAGATCCAGCAGTGGGAACAGAACCTGGAGAAGCTGAACCTGGATCTGTTCCGGTTGAGGTGTTACCTTTCCAGCCTGCAGGGTGGCGAGCTCCCCAACCCCAAGAGCCTCCTCGCAGTGGCCAGCCGGCCCTCCAAGAGCATGCTGGGACGTCTGGGAGTATTCTCTGTGTCGTCATTCCACGCCCTGGTAAGAAAACCCGTCCTGTTAAAAAGCTAACCCTGTCCTGGTTGTTTCACTTTTGAGTCGTCATGTTGGACTTCTCGTTCGTCCTCAGGTGTGCAGTCGAGATGAGGAGGTGCTGAGGAGGAGGTGGAGGTCTCTGTCAGGAGGAGGCAGCAGGAGGCGGGGCCTGCCATCCTCTCTGAAGGTTATGGATGGAGCGAACAGACGCAGCAGAGACGGCAGACACTCCACATCACAGGTAATACACAGCACCGACAAACTTCTGACGGGGCGCTGCGATCGTTGTAACATCTTTCTGCACATTTAAAAACAATTGAAGTCTCACGTCTTCTGACAGCGTAGCAACGATGAACCTGACGTCTCTGTGATGAAACAAAAGAATGACGTGAATTTCGCTTCAATCTTTTTTTTTTTTTTCAGTGTTTAGCATGAACTTCGCTCAATCGCATTTTCTCAGGGTTCACAGATTGGTTGATCAGTTTCTGATTCTTTCTCAGACTCAAATCTTGCCGTTCAAACTGACCTCGAATGCGGCGCCATAGTAGCTGAACAGTTACATCACCTGACACACCTTGTTTCCTGTCAGGCCTCAGCTCACTCATCAGTTCAGCGTACTCCAAAAATCCTGATCTCACATGTTGCAGTCGTGTGTTTTTGTGCCAGATGTTTTTGGCTTCTCTTGATTTCTGTCTCTGCTGAAACTCCTCAGTGCTCAAACTGCTGGATTTCCCATCATGCTCTCCTCCTGAGGGCCCCCTCCTCTGGATAAACATGGAGCTATTTTAAGAGTCCAAGAGCCCGGAGGAGGATAAATCTGTCTGCAGCTGAAGCTTTACTTTGGCTCTGTGTTTGTACAGAGAGACGTTTTACACATCTCCTCGTATTCTCTGCTTGCTTCTCTCCCGCTCGTTTACTGAACGGCTTTTATTTATTTTCTGTGTGAATGTGCGTCCCTGTTTCCTCTCTCCTCTCCTGGTAAACATGATGTGGCAGAAAGTTTGTGGGAAATCTGCTTGGGTTTGGTTAACCAGTGTTGGAAAGTCCTGCAGCTTCACGTTGCAGACGTTTGTCTCCAGAGTTTTAAATTCTCTCACAGATTCTTCAGACTGAGAATATTTACATCAACGCAATCATCGAGAGGCTAACGTGTGCGTGTTTGTGGCGTTTCATGGATCTGATTTCAAAGTTATATAAGTGTGGATTTTCAAGATGGATTTTGGTTTCCTGCGTTAGTTGACACCTTTACCTCCCATTTCCACATAGTCCGTGTACATGCCCGTTCTTGTCTGACTTCCTGTCCGGGTCGATCTATTCTGTGCAGCTTGACGCGTGCTCCATCAAAAATAGGCTGGGCAGGGCGGTGTGGCGCTGCTGGCACGCTCCAGAGACGGCCGAGAGTGCGCGGCGCTGACGGACCGTGGCCCACACAGACTATGTGGATATTGGCAGACCGTGCAGATCTGAATCTGTGATCTGGATCAGTTTCATAGTTTTCAGATTCACAGTCAGCCTCGACCCACAGATAGTCTGAAGTCTGACACACACGTGGATTTAATCCCTGAGTTCTGTCTGCAGGAGTCAAACAGCACCAGAGTAACTCCAACTCTTTGCTGGTGGTCTTCATGAAAGAACTGCTTACATCAGGGGCTGGGGGGGCGGGGTTATCGTGACCAAAACAAAACCAAACAAAAGGCGAAGCAGCAGTGGTCTGAGGAGGTGACCGACTGCTGTTTGGGCTTCGCCATCCGTAGCAATCCTGACTAACAGAACAAATTCTTTGGACCTGTCGGGTATGAACGCCTGTGTTGGTTTGCAAAGCCAGGAGCGATACTTGAAACAAGACGCTGTAGTGATTAAAAGGTGATTAATAACTGAAACCCTGAATCAGTGGAGCTGAATGTCCTTATAAGGACTTCTGGTTGTCTCTGTATGCTGATGATGTGTGGAAGTGTAAGTATAATGATGATGATGTGTTTACTGCCCGTCTGTGATCCTCAGACTCCACACAGACAGCGCCTCCTCTGCTCCTCCGCTGCGTCTCCACAAACCTTTAATTTCAGCTCGACTCAACCCGCTCGTTTAAATCAAAGTCGTCTGTTTGTTCCCCGACTCATCGCTTTTCATTTCCAGTAAATATAGACCGAGAGAGTATTTATAGTTTGTCCTGAGTCATTACTGAGTGTGTGTGTGTGCGTGTGTGTGTGTTTGTGTGTGTGTGTGTGTGTGTGTGTGAGTGTGTGTGTGTGTGTGTATGTGTGCGTGCGTGCGTGCGTGCGTGAGTGCGTGTGTGCGTGTGTGTGTGTGTGTGTGTGGCATTGTAGTTGGCCTATGTGTGTCGGTCTCTTTGGGTCTTTAGTGCTGTTGATCGTGTATGTGGCGGGTGTGTGTGCTGCTGGAGGACACACGCAGTGCACGTGTGATATTTACGTGTGTAGGTGGAGTTTGTGTCCAGCGCCTGTGCTCAGGATGATCCGTCGATGTGAGTGTGACCGTGTGGTTCAGATTCTAAATGTGAAAATATTTAGGATGATATTTCGACTTTAATAATCTCACTGTTTGCTGGTCTGTCAAACAGAAAAACGTTCCGATCATTGAAGGTCGAGCACGGTCGTCTAAAGTGTGAGGGACATTCAAGACTTTAAAGTGAGCAGAGAACGGCCGCTTTGTGTTTTCATTGAGACCGTGTGCTGCCACCTGTCGCCTCCTCCTCACCCCCCGAGGAGGAGGAGGAGGAGGAGGAGGAGGAGGAGGAGGAGGAGGAGGAGGAGAGAGTTTGGTTTGAAGGACAGATGTTTCATAGCAACCTGCTGATCTGTGGACAAACAGAGGAGGAGGAGGAGGAGGAGGAGGAGGAGGAGGAGGAGGAGGAGGAGGGGGGGAGGATTAAAAGCTCTGACAGTCTTTTCTTCTCCCAGAATTCCTTTGTCCCGCTCTGCTAATCCCTCTGAAGAGCCTCTAAATGACTCCCCCCACCTCCTCTCCTCCCTACAGGACCTCTCCTCCCGCTGTCACATGACCCCCCCCCCCCCCCCCACCTCCTTCCTTCCTCTCATCTGCTCCAATTTTAACCTCCTACCCTCCTTCCCTCCTTCCTTCCTCCCTTCCTGCTTCGTCTTCCTCTCAACATGACGCCTCCTCGTTTATCTCCTCTGATGTCCTCCTGCTGAAGATTGAGTTTTATTTAAATCCTCTTTTGTTCCCTTTTCCCTCTCTCATTTCCTCTCCTCTTCCCTTCATCTCCTTTCCTTCTTTCCTCTCCTCTTCCCCTCCTCTCCTTTCCTACTCTCCTTTCCTCTTCCCCTCCTCACCTTTCCTACTCTCCTTTCCTCTTCCCCTCCTCTCCTTTCCTCCTCTTCTCCCCTTGTCTCTTTTCCCCATCTCCTTTCATCTTAATCTCTAATCTAGTCTCATACTCTTTCCTTGCTCCCCTCTTTTTCTCCTTTGCTCTTTTATTCATCCTCCTCTCATCTCCTCTCCTTCTTTCCTCTCCTCCCTCCTCCCTCCTTCTATCGTCTCCTAGACAACAAAAATCAGTAAAAAAAGTTTTTAATCATTTGAGACGCGTTCAAGGGAAACACGCTCATCATAACTTCACCTGTGACTCAATCTGTGTGTGTGTGTTTCCTCCTGCAGACATCCGACTGTGTGTCAAATCAGAGTGAGACAGCGCCCTCTGCAGGCCGTCCAGCAGCTCTACAGGTGAGTTACCTTCATGTTCAGTGATTTCTTCTCATGTTTGATGACATCAGACTCGTTAACGCTGACAGCTCTACTTTAAATCCAGGTGTCATCAGAGTCCGTGTTATTAAACGTTCTCCTCTGTTTGTCTGTCGTTCAGGTGTGCGATGATCACGTTTCTCCCCTCGATGTTTTAACTCTGAACGTCTGTCGACACGACGCCGCAGACGACTTCGGTGAGAGAAAATCATCCCACGTGTTCCTCAGCAGATGTTTTAAAAGTTTCAAGTTATTGTTTTCTCTGTTTTTTTATTTGTTCTGCAGAAGAAATAAAATATTTGTTTTTATATTTGTGTGTTTGCAGGTTTCGCGGTGACGGGTCACGTGGACGGAGCGGGAAGGAGTCACATCTACGTCAGCGAGGTGGAGCCGTTGGGACTGTCGGCCAGAGAAGGTCAGACTCCTGAGTAACAATAACGTTTGTTTATATTCAAGTGTTTTAAACATGGATCCTATTCTGAAGTATTTGAAGGCCTTAATCACAAACTGCTGAGCGTTTAGAACATTTCTATCAACGAGCTTCCTTGATGACATCTCGTGTTGTTCCTTGTTATTTCCCCATCAGGCCTCAGGGCCGGAGACGAGGTCCTGGCTGTGAACGGGCTCTCCGTGTCCGGACTCGACCTGGACCTGATGCAGAGTCTCTTCAGCCACCAGAAGCTCCAGCTGCTGCTCCGGAGGGACGAGTCACCCGACCCCAAGGAGCCGGCCGCCGTCTGGCCCGACCCCGGTGACCCCTGCCTGCCCCCGGCCCACACGGACCCCCAGACCTGGACCAACGGTACGACAGGAAGCACTGAATCAGATTTATGAACAGGAATATTTCAAAAACTGTTTCATTAAAAACGAGACATTTCTAGACTTTTGTTGACCTTCAAAATAAAAAAGGTCAAAAATCTACCAAAAACTTTTTCCGTATTGTGTCAGGTGAAGTGTTTGTGGTCTTGAAGTTATCTTCAGACTTTATTTTTGCTTTTGATATCCTATTTTTTTTAAATATATTTTTGTACATGTCATATTTTTTCGTAGATATTCTTTATCTTTCTTTGAATCGTGTCCGTGCAGCCGGCGGTGGGTTCAGACAAAGATCTTCACTTCATGTTTCCTGACATTAAAACTCCCGCAGAGAGCAGCATTTAATCCCGCAGCTCCCAGAGGAGCTTTTATTGTGAAGGAGGGTCGATGCTCTGTCAGGCGCAGTTAGAGCGGCAGTGAAGAGGCTGCTGCCCCAGGGAATTCTGGGAAAACTGCCTGTAAATGAGTACTAGCAGAATCTCTGTGTTGGATGTTTATCTTATTTTCACTCTTTGTTTGTTTCCGATGTTTGAATTTAAAATAAGAAAATAAGACTTCAGGCTGAATTCTCTAACAGTGAGATCAGATTACAGAAAGGAGAGCTGGATCAGCTCACTTTGATATAAAACAACCCTTCTTCTTTATTTCACAGACTCTTCATCTTCTGCTCTCGCTCCACACGGTGTCCAGCTTCCTGTTTCTGACCACGTTTCATCCAGACCGTCTGAAGAAGCCGAGCTGCAGGTGAGATTTAGAAATGTTGGTTATTCAAACTGGGCCCCTCCTCCTGGGCTCATCGCCCCCAGAAGCTCTCACTCACTGCAGGACGTAGTGTGAACGTTTACTGCTTGCACCTACACTGCAAGCTAACGCACACTAGCACAAGCTAACCGCCGGTGTTTGTCACCTGCCTGTCCAACAGGAAGCAGACCAACTCCACGTCCACGGGTAAAAGCCAACACAAGGTTCACCCTCGTTTTAGAACGAGCTTTATCCGCTTGGTGTTTCTCCTCACTGTGATTATATTTTCTCTTCTTTGCTGCTACGTCCACGTCCGTCATATTCACCGATTTGAATCACTGAATTGTATCCACTCCTAAACTCACCTGCTGCGCTGTCATTGGCTGGAGGAAACACACCAGCTCCGCCCAGAAACATCCCGAGTCAACCAGAACAAACCAGAACAGTAAAATCCAGTCAGAGGACAGGGTCTCTGCAGACACAGTCACCAGCACACATGTACGGAGGCCCAGAAGGGACGATGGAGCAGCTTTACTTCAGGATAAATCTGTATTTTATTTTGAAGGAAGAAGCTGCTGATTGTCTTTAAAACTTCATTTCTCTTGGATTACGTTGATCACTGAAATAACAGAGATTCCAACCTTTAATATGTGTTGTATCTTACAGTTTTGAAGGAGAAAATGTTGCCTACCTTAATTCAAACCTTTTAATAGCTCATTAGTGTAAAGGAGGTATAGTAATATCTCAGGGTTGGCTGAGGCTGTGGGGGAGGGGCCCAACGTGAGATCTGTTCATGGGGCCCCGATAAATCCTGGAGATGCTCCCTGAGGTGTTGAAGAGGCGCAAAAAGGGGAATCATGTTCAGAACCGACTCGTGCAACAGAAAACAAGTCTGAAAAGTTTTGATAAAAAGATGTGAAAGTGTGGTGTTGATGCTGCTGTAGCTCAGTGGTTGTTGTTGCTGCTTCAGTCCTTCAGTGACCTCACCTGCAGAGATCCTCTCCCACAATCCTCCTGTGCTTCCTGAACTCAGACAGCATGTGTGTCATGTGACCTGTGTCGGCTCAGATAATCCGGTTTACTCCTGCAGGAGTGTGTTTGTCAGTCAGTCTGACGGAGGATTAATGGCGTCCTGCAGCAGGAGCACGGACACCTTTTAAATGTTGTTCCTGACCGGCTGCTCCCCCGACACAAACGGCCCCCGGAGACGCCCTCTGAACCCGGCAGGGCCCCCCTCCTCCTCCTTCTCCTTGGGGATGGGCGCTCTGTGCTGGGTGCTGCCGCTGGAGGAGGACGGGGAGATACTGGAAGAGATGGAGGAGGAAGAGGAGGCAGGGGAGGTAGTTCAGGAGGTCGGAGTGCAGGAGGAGGCGGTGTGCTGTCTGAGCTGTAGGAGGCCCCCTGAACGCCTCGTCCTGCTGGTTGGTTTGTTGTTTTGTGTTTTCATAGTCGTAGCTGGAGGTTTTTTAGAGGTTCCTGACTGATCCGAGCAGATTAAAAATCAAACTGGCTCGATAAGTAAACAGTTCTCCCGAGTTCAGTGTGAGAATAATTACCTCTACCCTGACTGGTACCAAACTCGGGGCCGAACATGTAAACAATGCATGCACAGGAGAAGTGCGCACATGCAGCTTTACTTCATGAATGACACCTGAAGAGTGGTGAGAACGAGTCTACCTGTAAAGTAAGCCCGCAGTGTGTGAGGAAGGAATGCTACATGTGATTACATTGTAATCACATTGAACTGAGGTCGTCGCAATAAGCAGAACTTAAAACTTCATGCTGTATAACACCAAATGATATCAGAACCTGTTTCAGTACGAGAAGTCCAAGGTACCAATATCTTGTTTTTCTTTAACAAAGCGTGCAGGTCAACTTCTGCACACGGTCTATTTTACATAGATGTGTCTGCAACATTTCTGTACTGAAGTATTGCCAATGAGTTTGTGCAATTTAGACAATGTGACCTCTTCTGCTCTGCATGTTTGCAAGAGACATACGGGTAGCTGTTGTCACATCTGCACTCCTGATAATATCTAGATCATTTCAGGACTGCTCCAGAAATCCTCCTGATCTGGTTGTTCACACATGATGCACCTCACAGCTGGAGACTATCCCTGTCAGACTTGAGAGGGGGCGGGGTCTCCTGAGGCAAGGCGTGACGTTAAAAGAACGACGAGGAAGTGGCGGACAAAGCAGCAGAGTCCTCTACACGACGCTATAATGAGAATATTTGTCTTTCTATCAATGCTACGTGTAGTTGAACAGAATCACAATCTGAACTAAAGAGTGGAGAAGAACATACTGGAGAACAGGAAACAGAATGCAGCAGGTTCATTAGAGCACGGAGATCGTAGAGGTGGCGTGCAGACAGTCTATGGTCGTGCAGCGATCACAGGGAATAAACGTCACCACCCCCTCCCACTCGCTCGAGCTGAATTTGTGTTGTTTTTCTTGAGGTTCAGTAATGTTCCTGCCTGCTGAAATGTTGCATTAAATGACCCTTTTTTACAGTCGCTCATGTCAGTTTTCAGCCGTGTGTGTTTTAGAACTGCAGTTGTTCTCGGCTGTGTTAGTATGAAGGCAGTGTATGATCTAAAGTCTCACGAGTCGTCCGTCCTGAGAGTTAAAGAGTAGAAACTGAAGCGTTATGTTCTGTTATTAAATGCTGAGAGTCTGCTGCATGCACGCTGAATTTATCAGCAGTTTATTAGAGAATGACAGCACAGATTATGATGATGAACGAGGCGGCCGGCTGGTTGACTCTTCGTCCTCTCTCAGGGTCACACTGAGAACGCTACTGTTTTGATGTTTTTAAAAACCTGAATGAGCTGAAACGTGAGTTTAAAATCCTCTAAAAGTCAGAAATTTGGTTTTATGTGTTTTTCAGAATGTGGAGCGGGTCTACTCTCTTTACCAGACTTTCCCAGAATGCCGAGCGGCGGAGGCAGATGTTCCCAAGAACCCGTACAGCAGAGAGGCGGGTCTTCAGCCTCCCAGCCCCGCCCACCTGAGCGTGTGTCAGCGTCTCCGTAAAGTCATCCAGGAGCTGGTGGACACCGAGAAGTCCTACGTCAAGGTCAGGAGTAATAAAATCTACTAATATTGTTACGACTGCTGAGAAACGACTTTTTTATAACACAATGGAATATTACAGACGCAATGAGCCGACATGAATCCTTACATTTTATTTAACTCCATTATATATATATCCTCGTCATAACGAGTCAAGTTTGCTTGTTTTCTTGAGATCTCGACTTATTTTGTTATTCATAACAACGCTGGTTTTTGAAGTGATAACAACTCAATATGTAACTCTGACCCCTAGTGTTTAAAATGGGTACTGCAGTCCAAATTCTAAACATTACAGAGAGCTGTCCCCCCCCCCCCCCTCCTCTCTAGAGTGGATGCTCACGCAGGTCACCATGTGGTGGACACTGAAGCTTCAGTGTTTATCCAGCTCTGCATCGGTCTGTAAACCTTTCTGCGTTCTAACCTCTCTCCATTTCTCAAAAGCATCTCCAATATTGATCCTAGTTTGAGCACGTTTCTGCTCGTGGAGCTTATTAGAAACATGCAGAGGCTTTTTAGGTCGGGTACAATCACTTCTATCTGAACCAGTTCTCTTGCCCGCTTCCATCGCTGCAACACCTGTTGGTTTGACCTGATAACTGCTCTCATATCTGGCAAACCGAGGGGCGTCCAAAACGGCCGTGTGGGGGTGCCTTAAAACCGCCTACCTTCTCTGGTCCAAACAAATCCAGACCATTCAGGACCAGAATCTAAAGTTAGAAGGAGGACATACTGGCTGCTGCATTGTTGTCAGAGAAGCCAGCACTTCAACATAGCATGTTTCCTTAATGTCTGATCATAGAGTAAGCTCACTTTATCATTTCACTCTCTACACATCTCACTGGTTGGACCTTTGAGACAGTACAGTTTGTTTATATTTGATCGTCACTTTAAATAAATCTCTCTCTCTCTCTGTCAGGACCTGGTGTGCCTGTTTGACGTCTACCTGACTCCTCTGCAGCAGGAGACCTTCCTCAGTAAAGAAGAGGTAAACACAGAATCAGATTTAAACCAATCAGAGCTCAGTGTGTGTGTGTGTGTGTCGTGTCACTGACTGCAGCGTCTCTCTGCAGATGGAGGCGTTGTTCGGATGTCTGCCTGAGATGTTGGACTTCCAGAAAGTGTTTCTACAAACGCTGGAGGAGAGAATTGCTTCCTGTCCAAACTTCAGCCACCTGGAAACACCTGCACAGTTCAAGGTGACGGTCCAACCGTCTCCAGGCGTGTTTCAGAGCATTTCATTGGCTCGTTTTTATAATTTAATTATTAAACGTGTTCCCTTTTTTTCCTCATAGAAACTCCTCTTCTCGTTGGGAGGATCTTTTCTTTACTACGCCGACCATTTCAAGCACTACAGCGGCTTCTGTGCAAACCACATCAAAGTGCAGAAAGTTCTGGAAAGAGGTGATTAAATCTACTTTTAATTCTTTGTATAATCATTTAAAATCTTGGAAAAATAATCTAAATTATCCGAACTCAGAAACATTTGGTAATAAAACTGAAAAATCTCAACCTCATGAAAACTCTGGAGGACAGTTCAGATTCAGGTGGTGAAAGATTGGTTTTATGCTTTTCAATAAATAAAGTTAAGATGATGTCGCTCTTACAGCGAAGACAGACGCAGCCTTCAAGCACTTCCTGGAGGCGAGGAATCCGACCAATCAGCACTCGTCGTCTCTGGAGTCATACCTGATTAAACCGGTTCAGAGAGTCCTGAAGTATCCTCTGCTGCTCCGAGAGCTGGTGTCCCTGACCGACCCCGAGAGCCCCGAACACACACACCTGACAGGTACACGCTGCACACACACCTCACAGCTAGACACACACCTCACAGGTAACACATGCAACTCACAGGTACACAAACAACTCACTGGTACACAAACACCTCACAGGTAACACATGCAACTCACTGGTACACAAACAACTCACTGGTACACACACACCTCACAGGTAACACATGCAACTCACTGGTACACAAACAACTCACTGGTACACACACACCTCACTGGTACACACACACCTCACTGGTACACAAACACCTCACTGGTACACAAACACCTCACTGGTACACACACACACCTCACTGGTACACACACACCTCACTGGTACACAAACAACTCACTGGTACACAAACACCTCACAGGTAACACATGCAACTCACTGGTACACAAACAACTCACTGGTACACACACACCTCACTGGTACACACACACCTCACTGGTACACAAACACCTCACTGGTACACAAACACCTCACTGGTACACACACACACCTCACTGGTACACACACACCTCACTGGTACACACACACCTCACTGGTACATAAACACCTCACTGGTACACACACACCTCACTGGTACACACACACCTCACTGGTACACACACACCTCACTGGTACATAAACACCTCAGTGGTACACACACACCTCACTGGTACACACACACCTCACTGGTACATAAACACCTCAGTGGTACACACACACCTCACTGGTACACACACACCTCACTGGTACACACACACCTCACTGGTACACAAACACCTCACTGGTACACAAACACCTCACTGGTACACAAACACCTCACTGGTACACACACACCTCACTGGTACACACACACCTCACTGGTACACACACACCTCACTGGTACACACACACCTAGTGGTGGCTGTAGCTCAGTGGTTGAGTCAGTTGTCGTTTCTTATATTGTATTGTCACCCCCTGCTGGTCATTAGAAAGAATACAGGTCTAAGGCACTGCTGTGTTGGCTTCAATTCAAACACAGTCTGTCAACAACAGTGCGTTTCCCTGCTGACTGTAGTACCTGTTGTTGTCCACACAGAGGCGCTGCGGGCGATGGAGAAGGTGGCGAGTCACATCAACGAGATGCAGAAGATCTACGAAGATTACGGCTGTGTGTTCGACCAGCTCGCTGCAGAGCAGAGCGGAGCTGAAAAACAGGTACAAACATTGACCATCACAGATGTTTAAATATCAGTGTCATGTTACGATCAGAGTTTAGGACGCGTCCCATAATGTTACATTCTTTATTTGTCCACATTTGTGTCCATCAAAACTTGTGTATCAGCTGTTAGCAGCTCTTAATATTGTATTATATTTATAGTAATATTTATAACCTTTGCAAGAGTGCTCTCAGATGGCGCCCCAATAGGTGGGTTTCCTACTGTCATTGCAAACTGCACATTTTGAGCCACTGCTTTGGTTTAAGTTTGTCAGCCCTCAGGGGCCCCCTGCTGGTCTGGGGCCCCAAGCAGTTGCCTGCCTTTCCTGTTGACAAGCAGCGCCTCTGTTGATTGATAGAGGTGGATACCTCTATGTTAGAAAATAGTATATCAGAAAAAGTCTCAAAGTTATTTGTTGAAGAACAGTCCAGAGTTGTTGTGAATCTATTAATCGACTTAATATTTCAGGGCTTAATTAAATAATCATTGTTTCTCCACTCATCCATCGTCTCTCAGGAGATCTCAATGGGGGAGTTTCTGGTCCACTCGTCGGTGGTTTGGCTGAATCCTCTGCCTTCTCTAGGCCGTCTGAGGAAAGATCCGGAGGTCACTCTGTTCGGTAGGTTTATACACACACTCACATACTGTTTTTTTGTTCGGACTGGGGACAAAGTTTTTCATTATCCCTTACTGGGACCATACTTTCTACACAGTTCACACAAACACAAACAGAGGCACACACAAGTTCTGGTTTTCATTCAGACTGGGGACAAAGTTTTTGATTGTCTTTTGTGGCGACCACCTTTTCTAAGGTATCCACATACACACTCTTTCTCACACACACTCTCTGATGCAGTAACAGGAGCGTGTAAAAAGTTGTGAGTCAATCTGTGTTTCGTCCCTCAGTGTTCAAACGAGCCGTCATCCTGGTTTACAGAGAGAACAAACTGAAGAAGAGGATGGTGAGTCTCATCTTCATCTTTATCATTAAAAACAATAACGTTTGTTTTATTGATTATTGATCGTTTCTGTTACTCTGTCTCAGACCGGATCTCGCTCAGCTGATCTGGACCCCTTCAGGTTCCGCTGGTTAATTCCAGTTTCAGCAGTTCAGGTCAGACCGGCCAACATCACAGGTGAGTGTCCAGCAGGAGGCGCTGTGCTGCAGCTACTTCTTAACTGTCTGTTGACACTTTCTTAACTGGGATTAGTCACCTTTTTAATCACGTTTTAAATTCCATTATTTTATATTTTTGTAATGGTTTTATTTTAAATGTTTGCACAGTCTTTAACAAAGGGGACCATACTTCCTCTTTGGAAACAAACTTTATTTTACTTTGGAATTAAATAAGGAACTTCCAGTAGATCGAAGGTTACGACATTAACTGAAACTCAGAGAAAGGAACTTTTTATGGTTTGAGAAGTAAATGATGAGAGCAACATTTAATATCATGCGATAAAAAAACAAAATACCTTTCAGACCTTAAGCCGTCAATGCTGACAGCTCTAACTTGAGTATTTCATTTCTCGTTTTTTTTCCTCTACTACACGACTTCTTTGTGATTCTATTTGATAACTTGAAGTGTCTTTCCAGAGTGAGATTACAAAAATATATTTATATATACTTATAATACAAAAATACAACCAGAACACAACATGTTAATCCACACAGAGTACTGGCGCCCTGCACAGATCATTCAGAGTCATTTCTGTGTCTGCACAGGAGTGTTTGGAGTGAATGTATTTAAATGATTTGTTGTTGTGTCGTGTTCAGGCTCAGAGAACCCGTGTGTTTGGGAGCTGGTTCACAGCCGGTCGGAGGTGGAGGGACGACCAGAGACCGTGTTTCAGCTCTGCAGCAGGTAAAACAAAAAACAACTGAAGGATTCTTACAAAAAATCTTTCCATATTGCTGTCAGACAATTACAATTAAATTAAGTTAATTTTGAAGAGAATTCTAGTGCCAGCTTGCTCAAAATTACGGTACAAAACTATAAAGTGCATGATGGTTATATGGAAAGAAATGGTGCTGAAAGCCTGGTTTGTAATTCTGTGTCGAGCCTTCTCCATTGTGAGCACTACATACTTGTAGCTCTTTAATACTCCCGCCACCGCTGGTTGGCAATGTGATCTCTATGCTAGTTATATCGCCTGTTTCCAGCTCCGCTTCGTTATCTGCTTTTTTGTATACAGGAAACCATTGCGACTAAAATCGAGTGTATGAGGTTGGAGTTGGAGATGATAAATATTGAGCAGGAGGTTGATTACACTGTAATTATTGCACAGAAGAAAAGAGAAGACTAAGGAGGAGAATAATGTACGACATTGGAATTTGATTAATGAAATGTTGAACTTGATAGCATTGTTAGCTAAGGCTGCTAGTTAGCCTACGTTAAACACCGAGAGGTTCATGATACAAAGAACATATGTTTGTCTTCTCGTCATAATAAGACTTAGAACTCTGTGTCATCAATAACAATAATTTTGTGTTTCAGGTGTTTGGATTCGAAGGCGAGCATGCTGCGTGCTCTGCGCTCCCTCCTCAGAGAGCGAGCGCCCACCGGCTCTCTGAGGAGGAGCAGGCTGTCGACAGCAGAGAGAGGCAGCTCCTGGAGGAGGCGGCAGCGGCAGCAGCAGCGATGTCGCTCCGACATACAGAGGACGACTCCCCGTCAGTCAGAGGAGAGCTGCAGGCATGACGGCCGATCGGTCCTCGGAGAGACATGCTCGGAGCCGCTGCTGCCTAGCCGCTCCTCCTCCTCAGACCCATCGGGGAAGAGGAGCAGACTGTGCTCCCTGACCAGCGAGCTGGAGGCTCAGCTGCAGAGGCTAAACTTCACAGAGGAGGCTGAGAGAGGAGGAGCAGGGACTTACAGGGTAGAGGAGAAGAGGCGGAGCTCCAGTGTGCGTGGAGATGTTGTGGACTGTAGCGGCCAGCTGGAGAGAGACTTCAGCAGTCAGAGTCTTACCTCCATCATCAACGAGGACTGTTTCTACGACAACATGCTAGGGATGCAACAGGCGTCTGTGCCCTCGCTTCAGGGCTAAGCTAACATGCTAACATAGGGAAAGCTATGGGACTACAGAGCTGATAAGTGCTGGGTTGAATAAAAACAGGAGGGTAAAACTAAACTCCTTAAATCAAAGCTGAGCTGGATTTAAATCTGACCTCGCTAAACAGGAAGTTCTTAAAAGCTGAAGGATTTAAACAGAGGAACAAATCTTGAGAAGTGTCAAGACAGCGCGACCTTCAACAGCTTTCTGAATGACTTTGAGTTTGATAAGAACGATAGCTTCAACCTCTGGAGAAGATTTCAGATTTTTTTTCCAGAAGAGGAGCCTTTATCAGCCTTGCCTCAACTGTGTTAAAGTTAAATTCGTTAGCTTGTGGTCAAGATCGCTCGGAGTTTAAGTGTCTAAACAGCAACATTACGTGTGACAGACACGACTCCTGGGAACATCCACATTTCTTCAGACATGTCATAAAACTGCAGCGAGAAAAACGGACAGAATCACAGTTTACCGGGTTAAGATGCACTGATAAATGAACTAAAGTGACCTCCACTGTTTCAGAAATCCTCAGAAAACACGTCACAATCCACAAACTGGGAGCTTCAGGTGTTTTTTAAACACCATTAGAGGAGAAGGTCGGCGTTCAGGTGGACTTTACGTGAACACAGAAAACACGACTCCATTTTATTGGCACCATTTGGGTCAAAAAGGTAAATAATATATATAAAAAGTCCGCGTTGAAGAGGATAGTCAACCAAATACAATCACTGTGAGAAGAAAAAAAAATAAAACTTTAAAGTGAAAGAGACAAAATGTTTAGAGTGCAAACTGAATTTTGAGAGGAAAATTTAAAAATATTTAATTTTACAGGAAAAAGTGTTTAAAAGTAAAATTTTAAGAGACTTAAAATTATAAAGATGTTTTTTAAAGGGGACATATTATGAAAAATCCACTTTCAGTGTTTTTGAACATATATTTGGTAACCTGAGTGTCTACCGACCCACAACATGTGAAATAAACCCATCCAGTCCTTTGTTTGTGGTCTGCAGAAGTCTTACAACACAGAGAAAAATGCTCTGGTATCTCCACCAATGGACTCCACCCCCAGCCTAGAGAAAAACTTTTGCGCAGGTCTACCATTTTTATTCTCACTAGCGAAGGAGTGATGTCTACTGGGAAAACTCAGGGGGGGGGCTCATTGCATTTAAAGAGACACACAAACCAAAACGGAGCGCTCTGAGAGAGCTGGTTTCTACAGGGTCACAAACCTCCTCTGGTGCTTGATTCATGTTATATTTGGACCAAAGCACAGCACAGATGTTTCATTTAGACCACAGGGGACTGTTTGAAAAGGTGGAGAAGGGGGTGAATATGTCCTCTTTAAGACTGTATATCACTGACAGGAGTTCAGTCTGTCTCTGACGTTACTTTCATAAAGTTTTTTGCTTGAATTCACTTTTTCTACGTCAGATATTTACTTATTTATTTGGTTATTTCTATTTATGAAGATTTTTCATATAGTTAACAAACATTAAGCAAAAGGCAAATAATGAGCATAAATCTTAATTATGTATTAAAATCTGACTTTGTCTCGTAATAATCACTTTTTTAAATTTGACTAAATTCTGACCTTTTTTTAAATTTAGATTTTTTTAAACGTTTTTTTCCTTTTCTAATCCATCAAAATGTTTTTGCTTTTCCTTCTGAAATGTTGAAGCGTTTGGTTCGCTTAAAGTCCCCATGAAATTAAAAAATAAATGTTCCTGTCTGGAGGTCACGTCTTTCGTCCGCCGATGTCGGACTTTACTTCTTTGTTGCCCTCGACTGCCTGTTGTAAATACTTTCTTGTACAGTTTCTAGTTTTCTGTGTCGCAGATATTTTCTTGACAAAAGCAGTTTGAAGTTTAAATATCTGAAGCTGCTGGATCGGATCAAAGCCTTTGTGTATCTGTCAGTTTTTATTATTGTATTTATATATTTTGTGTATTTGAAGCTGTTTTCATTTAAAATGAACTTTTCACGTTATTTTTATTAAGTGTTAAACTATTTGGTAATTTATTTTCTTAAATATTTGTGTACATCTTTTTTTATGATGTGATAATGTTCAATAAATGACAACGTATTTAATTCAAATGTTCTGCGTTTGATTTCTCTTCCGTCATAAATGAGACATTTAAAGGAGACATATGATGAAAAAATCCACTTTCAGTGTTTGTGAACATTTATTTGGTAACCTGAGAGTCTGCTGACCCACAACATGTGAAATAAACCCATCCAGTCCTTAGTTTGTGGTCTGCATAAGTCTTACAACACAGAGAAAAATGCTCCGTTTCAAATGTGCTCTCCTTGTGATGTCACAGTGGGATTCTGGTAAAAAAAATCCCCTCCCCTCCCCTGGTTTCTCCACCCATGGACTCCACCCCCAGCCTAGAGCAAAAACTTGTGCGCAGGTCCGCCATTTTTATTCTCGCTAGCGAAGGAGTGATGTCTACTGGGAGACTCAGGGGGGTCATTGCATTTAAAGAGACACACGCACCAAAACGGAGCGTTCTGAGAGAGCTGGTTTCTACAGGGTCACAAACCTCCTCTGGTGCTTGATTCATGTTATATTTTAAAGCACAGCACAGATGTTTCATTTAGACCACAGGGGACTGTTTGAAAAGGTGGAAGAGGGGGAGAATATGTCCTCTATAAAGCAAGTTGTGATCCATTTGCGTCCACCAGGACCTCAAAGCCACATCTCTGAAAGTGCTTTATATATTAGGCTGGAAACAACCAGACGATTTACACATTTTACGTGATTTTAAAAACGTAGGACACGCCAGACATGAGGATTATTGAAATCCATGTTTCTGTACATACACTCGTTGATTCAGTCGGACAACAAAAACACACGTGCTCTTTGTTGTAATGATTCCACAGACGAGATCTCACAGAAACTCACGTGATCAAATTATGGCGCAATCGTGCTTCAGCACCGTTGACTTTGGGGAAACTGGGCCCACTTTGTGAGTGCACAGTAATTTGCACTATTGTAGTTTTATGAATTAATTCAATAAATATCTACAGAGCTCCGTATAGAAGGAAGAGGAACAACTCCTTGTCAGTTTTAAATAGTTTTAAGTCGTTTTAGCCTCTGTGTTCTTGAGTTTAACCTGCAAATGTTCATTTTTTTGCTGTTCCTTTCCTGGACGCAAGGGTGATCGTATTCTCTACAAAAAAACTCATTTTCACGAGCTAACGTAAGAGGATGTGTTTTCTGCCATCTTGGTGTGAGCGTTTGAAATCTTTTGTGAATTCTCTGATAATTTTTTAGGCTTTCATGCCTTAATTATTTTAAGGGCAGAGGATATAGTCAGAAATAGGGCTAAGAGAGTTTGGGATGATGCTGGTTAACAGGACCGTAGTTTCTGTGTATGGGACACACGATTTAACCACTGAGGTACAACGGTGCCCTGTGTGTCCTTGATTTGATGAGAATGTTTTGTTAGGTGACGGTTGTGTGGACAGATACTTTGCAAAAATGTTTTACATTTCATGGAGGTGATTCAGAGTAATTTCAGTCGTAGATAGAAACACTTTTAAATGTTTTCAGCTTAATGCTCAAAAGTAAAATTTGAAATGTGGTGTTGGAATTTAGAAGCAGGAGGCCCAGTTTGTACCCAGGATTTGTTGTTTGACCCTCCATACAGTCCGTCTGTTGTGTTTAAACTGCAGGAATGTGCTGAACCAGAACTGCATTTAAACACACACACCTGGACCTCTGAGTGTGTGTGTGTTTGTCCTCAGTGATCGTAGGATGATGAACACTGCTGGTCACTGCAGGTGAGTTTTTTGGTTTTATTTAGATTCATTTGTTTAGATTCCACTCAAAGACTGTAAATATTAATGTTTGAAGCCTGAGTGACGTCCCCCGTCTGTTCCTGCAGGGGGCGCTGGAGTCCCATCGATGGCGGTCTCCATGCTGGAAATGCTGTCTCAGCCTAACTTTCAGTCAACCTAACGACAGGCTGAGAGCTGGAGCTGAGGCGGGTTTTAAGCCTCCTGACAAACCGTGACACCGCGTCCACCTGTCAATCAGGTCAGCTACACGCCTTATTGTGAATAACTCTTATCCTTCATCAAATCAAAACTGATGAGTCATCAAAACATTCACCCCCCGTACAGTGTGTGCTGATCGAGACATGAGCTAATCAGACCTATTTGGTTTTTTGAACCAGGCTGTAAACATGTTAATGTCTGCTGTAAAAACAGGCTTTTTAGAATGGGTGTGTATGTGACTTCCTGTGCTTCTGCAGCCAGCCTCTAGTGGACACTCGAGGAACTGCAGGAGTTTACACTTCAGAATTGGCTTTATTTTTCAACACCGGAGGTTACCGCTTAGGTGCGAGCCAAGAGAGGAATATGTAGACCAATCACAAGGCTTGCGGCCTGCGTCATTTTGACATTTTTTTATTACTTTTTTTTATTATCCAATCTAATTCATCCAGACCTTCTATCTTCTGATTGGTTTTATCCGGTTTCAGTTGGAAATAAATCACAACATGACAGTTAAGTACTCTGGAAGTTCAGTTTTATGGGGACTTTTATCAGTAGCAGAGGTTATCCATATCCCTCATCAAGTAATGTCCCAAGAACGTCATAACTTTATTTTAAACCACCGCTCCATCAAGGTATGGGGAGCACATTTTGGTCCCTTAATATTTCAGGTGAAGCATGTCACAATAGACCAATATCTCCTTTCTAATAAAGCTCCACGTCCTTCGGGGAAAAAGTGAAAGTTGAGTTGAGTTGAGTTAATCCCCTTGAAACACGACTACTCGCTGAATTTGCACTGACAAATCGGAAGATGCTTTTTTATACAACCTTTATCAAAGATTTTAGAGGAAGGGAATCACGATAGACAAATAACCTATCAAATGCTCCCAGTAGTGCACAAAGCAGTTTGGTAGCACATCAGGACAGGCAGCACTATTCGAGAGAACACCGGTTCTTCAATAAATTCCAGGACACCACATCGAGCATTTAATGTAACCGCTTCACCATTTACTGCTGTGATGCCGCGTTGAGACCGAGACGCTCCTTATCTGAATATGAACAGAGAAAAAAAATCAATTGTCAACGGTATTCGTAAAAACAAGCCGTGTGTGTGTGTGTGTGTGTGTGTGTGTGTGTGTGTGTGTGTGTGTGTGTGTGTGTGTGTGTGTGTGTGTTTAGCTCAGATAAAGCACTTCATTTGTATTCCCGTTGGTCCGTCTGCTGATTGATGGAGCCTCAGGGGGCGGCGTGTGTGTGTGTGTGTGGGGGGGGTTCTACCAGATGGTTTGATTCAGCACCAAACTATTATCTCTGTGAATGTGGGGGTCAAGGGTCAAACCGTCTGCTTTAATGTGAAGCTAATTTCAGCCATATTGGATGAAAGGTCGGGGGAATCGGAGGCCTTGACGATGATCGCAGCTTTAGCCCGTGTGGAGGAATCACTTTACTTCCTCTTCTTCTGTAACAATTGATTTAAATACTTAAGCTGTTAATTATTTGTGATTTAAATTGACTTCATCCCGTAGCAGAGGAGGTCATTCTACAGAAATAAATGTCTGATTTTACAGATTTTCTGGCGATACAAATGTCACGCTCGTTTATCAAGTAACTCGAAAAGGTTTAAAAACATCTGTTAAATATTTTCTACTCTTTGATTAAATGTCAAATGTTACACCAATGCAGGCAGAAGTAAATAATAATGTGTTTATATTTTACATTTTAACATGAATCTAATTTAGAACTGAACCGTGGAAGAAGGCGTTTTTAAGTTTGCTGCTCCCGTGACGTGGAACAAATTACACAAAGATCTGAAACATAACGAGATGCTCTCATTGGAAGATTTTAAGAGGATGTTAAAGGACTTGAAGGCGGACACATCTGGCTGCAGATGTTCTGACTCGTTCCCTCCTCCCTCCTTACTTTAGGGAGTTATCTGTAGTGGACTATGTAGTGGTGTAATTTTCACAAAACAGTTAAAAATAATAAAGAAATATAAAATATTCCATTTATAACAAATATTAAAACACGTTTTCACACCAATACTCTAATTGTTTTGTGTTTACAGACTCTGGTCTCATCATCATCATTAGGACAAACGTACGTTACTCCCAAGCAGCAAATCTTCGTATGGAAAAATGAAGCCATTTCGGAAGTGCAAAAAAACGCAGTTCCTCGAGTGTCCACTAGAGGCTGGCTCCAGGAGCCCCAGAAGTCACATACACACCCATTCTAAAAAGTTTGTTTTGAACAACATCGCACAGCCACTTTTCATTCTCTATCTCGGTCGACTGATGTTCAGTTGTTGTTGTTGTTTGGTAGTTGCGTGTCGTCGTGGTTTTATGTAAATTTCTGTGTGAACCACAAACGGACTACAAGCCTATAATCACATTTACATGTTTATGTTCTTTAATGTGCACCGTGCCTATTTTAAATAAATACAGCTCAGATATAAACACTCAAAACCAAAAAACTAAAAAGTAATATAATTTCTAAATAAATATTACAAAGAAATGAAGAAAACAAAAAACACAAATCTTACATTTGAAACCCCAAAAAATCAACAAATTATTTAAAAAACTAAATAATCACCAATAACCAGCAACATCGAATTATTTAAAGTAATCACATCAAAGTCATTTCAGAAAATATTCTGATTAAACAAAATTAAAAAATAAATCCAAAGTATTTTAACAAAGATAAAAATAATGTGCAGGAAAGGAAATCTCCTCGTGAAAATAAATAAACACAAATGTGAGAAAAAAGGAACAAAAACTAAAATAATTTGCAGTAAAACTGAGCAGAATAAATCTCTGAGCCTCGTGTGATCAAGGACAAAAAGAAAATGTCAGAGGTAACCGTCGTCAGTTTGTCCTCTGCAGCAGCACGCCGTTTGTTCGTGTTGCCTTCAGGCGTCGAGTCAAACCTCCAGAGTCTCGTACTAATAGACCTCCGCCACGTTTCACGCCACTGAACAGGAGCAGCTGGAAATAACACAAACTGTTCAGAGAGTGTGGGACAAACACGGAGAGCAGGAACACAACGTGAGTTATAACACACACACACACACACACACACACACACACACACCTGGTTTAAAGGGATGTACCGCCGTTTTTAACCATAGGAGTCTGAAAACACGCCACACGTCTCCTCTGTACATCCAGCAGGTTCATTAAATGTCATCAATCAATAAAAAAGCAAATTACACGACCAAAATATGAAGATTTCTTTTGTTCCCACAGACGTTTGAACAAACAATAATTTAAAATGTAACCTGTAGAGATGATATCGGCCCCAGAGCAGAATCAGTGAGCCGTATAATAAGCCATTTATTTTTATTTTCATCATTATAAATCAAACTGCAGCTGGCAGCGAGATCTGTCGGGTTTATATTCAAGGACGCTCTGACGTTTGAGACGTTCGTGAGACAGAAACAATCGTTTCCTCTAAACTTTATGAATAAATGATTCTGTTCTCAGACGTCAGTCGGTCCTTAAATGAAGACGAAGACAGACGGCAGATATTAATGAAGCAAGAAAAACTAAAACTACGTTGTTAATAATAAATTAAGTAAAAACAATCCTCAGGAAAAAGGACGAAAAAATGTAATTAAAGATCAAACCAAACAAACAAATATCAAATTAGTGATATTGTTAAAAATAAAAATGTACAAAAGTGCCGGAGTGTGAGGGCCGCCATTAAAGTCATACATTTACAATATTCATTTTAATCAGGCTATGGTTAAAATTATTATAATTCAAACTTTTATTCTATAGACTCAAATAACGACTTTTAACTCAAATAACGACTTTTAACTCAAATAACGACTTTTAACTCAAATAACGACTTTTAACTCAAATAACGACTTTTAACTCAAATAACGACTTTTAACTCAAATAACGACTTTTAACTAAAATAACGACTTTAACTAAAATAACGACTTTTAACTCAAATAACGACTTTAACTAAAATAACGACTTTAAACTAAAATAACGACTTTAACTAAAATAACGACTTTAACTAAAATAACGACTTTTTTCGTTTAAATTTACGACTTCAATTTTTTAAATTTGCGACTTTAAGCTGTAAATCTCAATAAAAGAAATTCCCCTGAATGTGTCCCTGGTACTTCTTCATGAAACATCATTTTGATATTTAAGGGCCTTGTTTTATAAAATCTCAACGTAAGAAGCCAAATAATAATTTATAACTTTTTAAAAGACAATAAAACAAATGAATGTTTCACTATTAAAACAGGAAATGTAAGGGTCTGACCCGTTTACTGTCATTAACTATTTTAATACGTTTATTTAAATACGATTTGAAACTCTCTTTTCCAGTCAAACATAAACGTAATATTTCTCAGAGTTTGTGAAGCTGCCATGACAGAAAACCATTAAAACCTTTTAAACCATTAAAGTAAATGAAAGCTGTAAAATGTGAGCTGCAGCTTTTCTAATGTTCGTTAAAAAAACGTCTTTTAATTAAAGATGTAATAATTAATGATCTTTAACAGTACCCGATAATAATCAGTTATTACTGTAAAGATTCAATAATTACTCTTTCAGGCTCCAGCTCACTTTTTGTTTTTCTGAAGATGAATTATTTCTTTATCTAAATATCCGGTTTCCCAACCTGAGGCATGTGACCCCACAAACGGACCCGAGATTAAATTAAGGAGACGTCAAAAGATTATCTCTATTATTCATTATCAAAATGTTGTGAATGTTTTGACTTCTGCTGAAGTAAAGCTGACTGAATCTGTGTGAAATCCCTCCTTTGATTCTTTTTATATTGTTTTATTTTTAAATTTTACAAGTTTTACGTGACGGCGGTTCAAAACCTGCTTTAGAAATCTGGTCCTTTTAAAGCTGCGTTCTGCGTACGCGATGACATCATCCCCGTGTGTCTCCGGTGGGAATCGTACTCGTCCTCACTTTGTTCTCGTTTGTTTTGAGATCCTCTCCAAACACAACAACAATTATTAAACATGTTGATGTTTGAGAAGAAGCCCAGTGGGGACTTTAAATGTGGTGTTTTCCCACAGCGAGCCGGGTCGCTCTCACAGAGAAAATGTGTGTTTATCGTCTCCAGTTTGGTGAGAGCTGCTCGTGTCTGTGCAGGTCTGAGGCTGATAAGAGCCAGACTGGAGGATTATGGTAATAACAGGCTGCCACCGACTCACTGACTGACTGCAGGGTCCCATCACAGGCGAGCGAGAGAGCGGGCGGGTGGCTGGGTGGGTGGGCGAGCTGCGGACGCTTATCTCCGTGTTGCAGTGGGCGGTTCTTCACGACACCTTGATTCTCACTGCAGCTGGACAAAGAACAGCTCAGCGGTTTTATCACCAAAAACAGCACGAAAGTGGCGACTCGACGGTGCATGATGATTGTTTTACAACCACCAATCATCCCGGCGGTCGTCCGTTTTTGAGTGCGAAGGACTCTGACCAGCAGATCTGATCAGCAATCAGCTGTAATGACTTTTACCTTCATGCTCCGTTATTTTTTAGAGGCATGTAAAACTCTTTTCTGTGAACTGTTATCTCTCAGAAACAAAACCAACCAAAGAAATCAATCAAAACTATAATTTCCTTTTGTTTGGCGTCAAAGAGAACAGTGTCTGCGGCGTTGGTGGTGTCGTACCCCGCCATCAACTCATCAGATAAGAACGCTGCTCTGCGGCTCCTTCAGCAGAACCCGTGACCTTCAGGAAACAAAAAAGCTGCTTCCTGAACTGGTCAGATTTTGTTCGTACGAAGGTTTCTTCCATTCAGAATGGAAAAGAAATAAGAGAAAGGACGCCTGGTGCATCTTTCTAGGATGCAGAATGGGATGAAACTGTACGGTTGCCAAGGAGACCGCAGGCGGAGGGATAGTTGGAGGCTGTTAACCTACACACCCTGTGTTTTCATTCACGCCGCTCGTCTCTGCTTCGTCCTCAGGAGTCACTTCACAGGAGACGCTGCCAAACACTTGACACAGGTAAGACTCAAGATTTCATCCAACTTCACAGTCAGATATCGTTTTTAACTCTTTCAGGGATTTAGTGTTGAATTCAAAAAGAAAACATAACTTCACTCTGTCAGAGCATTCACATTTCCTCTCACTGCTGATTTTTCCTGCAGTCAGAAGATAGAAATCCCCGGGGGACGCTGCAGCTTTAAATGGACATAATTGAGAGTCAATGATCACCACATCAGCTGCAGAGTAACTAATCACAAATGCTCGCCCCCCCCTGAAGAAGAAATCACCAAACTGAGGGAGGAGAACGAGTCCCGTCAGCAGGCTCAGCTGTGCGTCCGTCACGCTCCCACGCTCACTTCACTTCTCATTTCTACGCTGGTTGCAGCCCGCTGGAGCCTGCGCTGAGGAATTATCTGCTGTCAGGACCTGCCCGGGCCGCCGCCAACGGGATCCAGGCCGAACCAAGGGAGGGGGGAGGGTGGGGCTGAGCCATGCTGTCAGCTGCCATTCAGATCCTGGCGTTCGCCCTGGCTCTCCTGGGCCTCCTCGGCACCACAGTGGCCACCTTGCTGCCCAACTGGAAGGTGAGCATGAACTCCTGGTCCAGCGTCATGACCCCGATCTCGCAGATGCAGGGGCTATGGATGGACTGCGTGTGGTACAGCTCGGGTGTCTTCAGCTGCACTATGAAAAACTCAGTGCTGTCCCTGCCGGCATATCTGCAGACCACTCGGGCCGCCATGGTTCTGTCCTGCATAGTGGCAGCGTTTGGACTTTGTCTCGCCTCTCTTGGGCTTAAATGCACCCGCTGGGGGGGCAGCCACCGAGCGAAGGGGCACACAGCCATTGCCGCAGGGGGGTGCTTCATCCTTGCCAGCCTCCTGTGCCTCGTCCCAGCGTCCTGGTTTACCAACGAAGTCATAACTGTGTTCCTGACCACCGACCTGCCGGACAGCAGTAAATATCAGCCCGGAGGAGCACTCTGCGTAACGTTTATCTCCGCTGGATTCCTCCTGGCTGGGGGGGTAATTTTCTGTATGTCATGTCCTGGAAAAAGATCAAGACGACCGGACTACCCTTACCCCCCCGACCCTGACAGGCTTGTGATGTACGGAGACGCACGTCGAAGGCGGGAGCTGCAGACCGAGCACGTGCAGCCGAAAAACAGAAAAAAGAAAACGGTTAAGATTCAGACGGACGAAGTGACGGAGGAGAAACCTCCTCAGGAGAAACCTGAACACAACCGAGAGCAGAGGGTCTACTCGTCCCCCTCCAAACTCCCCCCGAAAGACATCAAGGACAGCTACAGCCTCCAGGAGTACGTGTAACCCTCACAGCTGAGTGGAAATGTGGAGTTTTCAGCTGAGGCTTTCTGGCTCATAGGAAGGGGGAGGCGAGCTGGGGGAGGTGTGTTTGAGGGGGGGGATAATTACCAAATGTTGGATTGAGCCGAATAAAAGAGACAAACAGCAGAGAACTGGAGCTCGGTGCAGGAACCAAACACTGTAAATCCTTTAAAAACTGACGCAGCTTTCACACACCAAAGACCTGAACCTGCTGATTGTAAAAAAAGAAAAATCCGCCTGAAATTGAAAGCCATCATTTTGCAGCTACAGATGTTGTCTGCCGTCTGAGATTAAATATTGCTTAAACAGGGCCGGCCTAAAGCTTTCTGCAGCCGTGAGCAGGATTTGACCACATGAATGACACAACTGAAAAGTGAAGTGTAATGTAGAGCAAGGTAGTCAAAATTAAAATTCTTTCTGATACGTGTTTTCAACAATACAATGTCCAATGTGACTTTAACGATCAGTGGTATCGGAGAGTACGGTAGCTTTAAAACACATTTCAGATCTTCTGTAAAGTTTGAATCAAAAGCTGCCACGAGCAAAGCGGAGAGAGAGTGCCGTCAACTTGCACAAATAATTACCCAATATTTGATGCCTGGACTTTTACTTTTTTTGCCGTGGTAGAAACCGGTATCAATATTGTTTGATTTTCACCAGTCGTATTAAAGTTACAAATTCTGGCTCCGCAACAACCGTACTGTCGAGTTTTCATTAAACGAGAAAACAAATAGAAAAGTTATGATAGGCGGAGGACAAACTGTACATTTAAGACATTTTCTAACTAAGACACTCTTTGGGTTTGCCAGATATGAGAGCAGTTATCAGGTCAAACCAACAGGTGTTGCAGCGATGGAAGCGGGCAAGAGAACTGGTTCAGATAGAAGTGATTGTACCCGACCTAAAAAGCCTCTGCATGTTTCTAATAAGCTCCACGAGCAGAAACGTGCTCAAACTAGGATCAATATTGGAGATGCTTTTGAAAAATGGAGAGAGGTTAGAACGCAGAAAGGTTTACAGACCGATGCAGAGCTGGATAAACACTGAAGCTTCAGTGTCCACCACATGGTGACCTGCGTGAGCATCCACTCTAGAGAGGAGGGGGGGGACAGCTCTCTACGATGATTAGAATTTAGACTGCAGTACCCATTTTAAACACTAGGTGTCAGAGTTACATATGGCTTCTTTAAACCACATACAAACCTACAAAAATATAACAAGAAACAACAAATGTGGCCGAATTGTCTTGCACAAAAGTTGCTTTCAAGCCTCGAGCTTTTTCAAAGTCTCTACAGCTTCCTGGGTTTGATTAAAATATCCAAAACTGCAAACACTTTAGTAACTGGAAGTCAGCTTTGTACAGTGCCATTCAACAGAAAAAGACATCCAGTGTCTTAACTTCTAAAAAAAATACAATATAGAAATCAATAGCTCCAATATTTAAATCTCTTCTGTCTTGTCTGCTTCGGGCCGGCTCTGAACTCCACAGCGAGTTTTAAAATCCTTCCTCTGTGCATGCTGTCTCTGCTTTCAATGCTGCTCAAATTTAGTACAAAAAATGTGCAATAAAAAACGATCATCTTTTGAAATTCAAAGCAGAGAAAAAGTCCAGATCCAAAGCGACAAAGTGAAGACGTCCGCTCCGTCTTTTCCCAGCGGTTCATGGGGGAGGCGAGAGGTGCAGAGCAGCATGGAGAGAGGTAATGATGCTCTTTGCTTTCCCATTATCCTCTCGCCACGGTTGGATGCACACCGCACACACACACAAACACACACACACACACCTCCACCACTCTCCTTCAGCTATATGAAAAAGGGCATCCAGTCATTTTCAGGATGCAACTGTAAAAACCCTGATGGAGACCGGACCGCCATCAACACTACATTTTGTGGGTGGTTGTCCTCTAACCTGAGGCGAGCTGTCAGTCAAACCTGCCGACACTTCTTGGGAATAAAAAAAGAAATAAAATCATTGAGCTGAACGCCCACACTGCCTCTCAGGAAAGCTTTGAACCTGCACACACCAAAAAAAAAAAGCAATCTTAGAAGAGAAAATAGATTTGTTTCGTCAGCGCTGCAGCAACATTTCACTGACAAACCTGACAGTTACGCTTTAACGTAGGGAACAGGACACATTAGAGACCAGCAGCAAGGAAACACATCAACAGAATAATTGACTTATTCTGTGTTTCAGTGTTGGACATCGTAGCTTTGCATTAGAAGTTGATTCACATTATCGAGGCCTGAGCAACGCCACAAGGACCCTTCTGCAAAGCAAGGCATTATCATTTTCCTCATCGTCGTTGTTTTTCGTCTTTGTCCAAAGGTGGTTGCTTGAATAGGGCTCAACAGTGTGGCTCCAGAAGTCCCATTCTTTTTCTCCATAGCCGATTTGATTATTAGCCTTTATGTTAAAGGAAGAATGTGCGAGTTTTCGATCCAGTAGATGTCCCCGTTGAGCACCAGCATGAAACCAAAACAAACTGCTGTTTGGCCACACCTCCTCCATACTGAAGCCTTCGCTCTCCTCCAGAGACACACCTCCAATCGCCTCCACTCGAGCTGCAATCACCTGTGTCCTGCATTGTTGTGTTAGCAGGCTAATGTTAGCGCTCTTTAGTTAGCTCGTAGCTTCACATTGCACATAAATTAACACAGAATGAGCGTGATCTAAAAACTCTGACGTGACATCCAAATAATCAGTGAGTATGTTCTTCTTCTTCTCTCTAGTCCTTGACTAAAACAGTTTTTATACACAAGGGGAGGAGCCGGCCGTCCCCTTGTGTATAAAAGCTGTGTGGACACGGCCAGAGACACATTTACAGGATAGACTGATTTCTGATATTTATGTGGAACATGTCGCACATTCTTCCTTTAAGTAATAACGCTGAAACAGATCGTAGATGCTAATCCTGTTTTAACGCTCTCATATTTTGTGTTTGTAATACCTCACCTAGTTCTACAGGATGGGGGATGATATTTTACCTGCTGATTTTTTGTCTGTCTGAAAACTCTTTTAACTCAACATCTGTTTTGTGTTTTAAAATCTGAATGTGATTCACCCCGATCTGGAGTCTGGATTGGTTTTTCAGACTTCTTGTTAAAGAATAAAATATCAGCGAGCTGAGACGTCTAACTGTGATTGTGTTTCATTATTTTGTTTCTCTTGAAGCTTTGTAGTATTTAAAGTTTTAAGTTTAGGGATGCACGATATTCATTTTATCGAGACAATAACCGATAACGACCTGCTCCTAGTGGCCAATACCGATAATGACCTGCTCCTGATGGCCGATACGATAACCGATAATGACCTGCTCCTGTTAAATCAGTATAATCAGTGGTGAACGTGTGGATGTGTGTAAAAGCATTATGGTGTGTGGTGTTGAAGAGTGCACTTACAGAAGAACTAAAGCAAAAATGGTGTTGGCGTCAGCCAGGCTTAGGCAGGAGAGAGAGAGAGAGAGAGAGAGAGAGAGAGAGAGGGCCGAGATACACAGGAAGCTGGGCTTTATATCCTGGGTGGAGCAATGGGCCAAGGTGCTCTAGATCAGGCAGGATACATCACCACCTCAAAGACAAGACATGCACATGAGCACAGACAAACACAAACTCTAAGCAGGGGTCGTCACACTACCGAAAACCAATCATGACCTGCTCCTGATTGCAGATACGATATCCGATACTGACTGATATGCTGATTTAAAGTTGAAAATGTAATCAGCCAACATTAATATACGAGCTGACATCAGCAGCTGTCAAGACAGAAAAACTAAATCAGTTACGACCTCTTAATTTACTGTAACCATGTAAATGCAGATAACCAATGAGGTTTAGCATATAGTGTAAACACGTAGTTAACGAGCCCCCGTGGTAATTTATACTTAAAAATAACCACGACTTTTCCTTGTAAGCGACGTGGATTGTTATGTTCACGTTTTAGTGTTCTCTAATCTACACCTTGAAAACATTTCCTGCCTCACAGAACCGTTACGAAGCGTGGTGTCTTTGTTTACGTTACGTCCGTTCCAGGAAGAGGTGGAACGTGAGCTGCTTTTATTTTGACTTCTGTCATTCATTGCTTTATCCTTTGGACTGTCTCTGGATACCACGCACAAAACAGGGCCTGAAACTGGTGGTACCTATTTCCCACGCAATGTTTGTTACGGTTTTCACCAATATCAATCCTGAATGACTTAAAACAGGACTTTTAATTTCTATTTAAACCATGTAAGTTAATGTTTTTACTCTCTGTATATAACCAATGAGGCTCAACTAATGACTTTTCCTTGTAAACAATGTGGTTTCATACATTCAGGTTTTCATGAGGTT
>CM036543.1:31302873-31372873 GCA_020745685.1 Tautogolabrus adspersus
TGGACCAGCTCTTTACCCTTGCAGGGCTTCTTGGGGGGGCATGGGAGTTTGCTCATCCAGTCTACATGTGTTTTGTGGATTTGGAGAAGGCTTATGGTCATGTCCTGTAGAATGGACTGCAGGAATATGTGGCCCAGGGGTCGTTGCTATGAGCCATCTGTTCCCTGTATGACCAAAGTGGGAGCTGTGTCCGCATCCTCGGCACAAGTCAAACACATTCCCGGTGCATGTTGGCCTTCACGAGGGTTGCCACTTGTCCCCGGTTCTGTTTGTGATTTTCATGGACATGAACTCGAGGAGCAGCTGGGGGCAGGAGGGTTTCCAGTTTTGTGGCCTCAAAATCTCATCTCTGGTTTTTAAAGATGATGTGGTTTTGTTGGCTTCCTCACTCTGGGACCTCCAGCAGGCATTGGGGCGCTTTGCAGCTGAGTGCGAAGTGGCTGGGATGAGGGTTAGCACCTCAAGGTTCGAGGCCATGGTTCACTGCCGGAAAACAGTGGATTACTCCTCCGGGTGGGGAGTGAGTCCTAGTCCCAAGTTTACGTATCTGTGGCCCGGCCGGAATTTAACGGTAGCCAAAACTATTTAAGGTTTTTAAAAGAACAACGGTTTTGTAAAAACCAGATAAAAGCCAACAACGCCACCTAGGGTTAAAGGAGCCATAGGACTCTAGATTTAAAAGGTCACACAGGTTCTAAAATCAGGGGTGAGCAGAGTTAAAACAGACAATAGAGGGTGCATTAAAAGTATTTATTATAAAATAACCAATAAAAAACAGCTGTATATCTAATCTAAAAAGTCTTAAAATGTCAATCTAAAAATGATCAGTTCACCCCCCCAAAGTCGATTACTGTCTTTTAAAACGGTGAAGTATCCTTCTCGTGCCAGCTGCTGTGGCCGGTTGATCGTAAGCTTTGGTCGTGCAACATGTGGAGCTCTGGAGACAGAAGCATTTTATTTGAAAAGGTTCTGTTTTCACCTACTGTCAGCTGCAGAAGAGAAATGGATCCAGTAGTTTCCTTACATCAACAGTTAACTGCATTGTTCTCCATATGTCCTTATCAGTACACAGCCTACAAGATCGACAAAGGAGACCAGAAGTCCTTTTACCCTTTTGTCTTCAATGACATCATGGGTCTGAGCTCAAACAATGGAGTCCTCGTGGACGATGTCAAACTGGCTTTGATGGGACACGTGAAGGAAGGTTACAAGGTTCAGTATCTGGAAACGATTGTTATAACAAATGTGATTCAAACATGTAACGTGTCCTTCAACTGTATTAAACATTTGTTTTCCAGTTCAGTATTGAATCTAAATTGTCAGATGGTAATCCACACTACATCAAATCTCCAACTGACAACGACAAAGTGCACGTTCTGGTTTCTGTAATAAGTGCTGACAAGTTATCTATGATAACAGACGCCATTCAGCTGAAACTTAAGGAGATTAGAGAGAAAGCCAGTGATCTGGGTAAGAATAGATCTCTTAAAGGAGTTTTCAATAATTTAATGTTTTATTTTTCATTTTGTTCTTATAGTTCCAAACATTGACTCATTGGTGTTCTGCCTCTTTTACTATCAGGGATTCCTCAAGTCATCATTCTAACCAAGATTGATGAAGCATGTCCTGAAATCAAAGAAGATCTGAGGAATGTCTACAGGGTTGCTTCCCTGAAGAATGCGGTATGTTTAATAAGTGATAGAAATCCTTTTTACAGAAGGAATCATAAACATCGCACAAAAAGTAAGGACATGTGTGTTTGGTAGATTATTTCTTTGTTGTAACCATTTTTCTTGGCAATGAATCGTATGTGTTGGAAAGCCTGTTCATTTCCCCTTTAAATGGAGCCACCATCATTTGTAAGGAACATGCATTTGTGGGATGAGCAGCAGAACTGAGTATGTGGGTTGCGCCCATGAAAACCAATGCCAAACAGCTTATTCTGCTGTTGCTATTGACTCTTGTTTAGAGCTTCTGATACCCCAGATAGCATGGGCCCTGCTACAGTGGTAAGTTGGTGTCTGCTCCAAGCATGCCACGTTTGACTGATCTGGATAGGGCCAGTGCCATAGGGCTACTTCAAGCTGGTGTTCCCCACAACAAAGTTGCAGCATTAATTGGAGTGAGCCCTAGTACCATCTCCAAACTAAAGGCCAAGTTCCATATAATGGGCCAGAGACAGGCCTTCACGGCCTTCTGTGGGCGTCCCAAAAAGACGACACCCCAAGAAGACCGTTTCCTAACCCTGTCAGCACTGAGGCAGTGTTCTACAGATTGCAGTCAAGGTTTGCAGGACGATAAGGCCGGTGGCTCTCTACCCAGGCAATTCGGAACAGACTGCACGCAGCCAATCTCCGGTCTCATAGGGCTGCCAGGAGGCCTGCCATGACTGCCCTTCACCGTCAGGCCCGTTTGTGCTGGTGTTGGCAACACGTGCACTGGAACCTGAACATGTGGAGGAACGTTATGTTCAGCGATGATTCTGCCTACGACAGTTGGACCGAAGGGTCAGAGTGTGGAGAGGACGCAGAAACGCTATGCTGATTGCTGCACCGATAGGGTAACAGCTTTTGGTGGAGGCAGTGTGATGGTGTGGGGCGGCATCTCCCTCACTGGAAAAACGAGGCTCGTCATCATTAGAGGCAATCTCAATGCAGACAGATATCGAGATGAGATTCTGCATCCAGTGGCAATCCCATATCTCCACATGCTACTGAGGCTCCTGTTTGTTGAATGAAGAAATTGTTAAATTGACAATGTGTCTTGTTTCTTCAGACTTCAATCCACTAAATGACACCAAACAAGAGTCAACAGCAGAATAAGCTGTTGGCAGAGAAAAACCTGATAAACCAAAGAAGTGGAACATCAGGCTTCGTGAGCAAAGTTTTGCAATGACCCGTTTGGTTACTATCTGTGTGCATGTGTCCCCCTCTCTGCCGTGAGATCAGCATCGAGGTCTGTGATTGTAATTCAATCTTTATAAGGCATTATTAACATGAACGTGACATTATGTAAGACAGAAAGCAAACATTAAATACTAATAGGAGCACCGTTTGCCCATGAGCATAACACTTCTGACCAATTAGCTTCTCAGTAGTCACAGAGGTGGAATCTCGGGACAAAGGCACCAAATATTGTTCTCAACCCTGCTGCTATTTGTAAACTTGTGTTTTTTAACTTGTAACAGATGGAGAAGTTCAGTGCAGATGTTGGAATCCCATTGAACTGCATCTTCCCTGTGAAGAACTACTCTGAAGAAATCGAGATCAACAGTGACACGGACTCCCTGATCCTGAGCGCGCTGAGAAACATCATCAACTTCGGAGGAGACTGCGTCACCTTCAGCACGAATCACTCAGGACGTTTAGACTGATATGTTTGAACGCAGCATTCAAAGTCTGTATTTCATGTTGTCAAAATAATGACTTGCTGCATTATTCATGAGGATTCATTACACTGGGGACCAGATTCTATGAATCCAATCAAACTTGGCATGATACAGAAAAACATTTTATTCTTCAGTTAACGGTCTTTATGAACTCCTAATGAATAAAATCTCTGAAGAAGGCTGCAGCCTTAAAATAATGGATTATTGTATAAGTTCATTTCATCAAATGTTCCAAAATAAAACTTTGATCAACAACAAAACAATAAATCTGCTTTTTAATGGCATGTTTGAAGTTCCTTTATTTCAATCAAGAATTATAAATTGTGAGGCTTTTATTTTGAATGTTTGTCCTGTCTTAAACTGAGAGTACTTTACTCGCTGACTGAATTCAACCCTGCTTTTATTTTGAAAGAAGGGACCTTCTGGTAGATGGAAGGTTAGGACATTAACTTAAGCACAGACACAGGAAGTGGTTAAGGATCAAAACCTAAATTTAAAGCTTCAGTGTTTATCCAGCTCTGCATCGGTCTGTAAACCTTTCTGCGTTCTAACCTCTCTCCATTTTTCAAAAGCATCTCCAATATTGATCCTAGTTTGAGCACGTTTCTGCTCGTGGAGCTTATTAGAAACATGCAGAGGCTTTTTAGGTCGGGTACAATCACTTCTATCTGAACCAGTTCTCTTGCCCGCTTCCATCGCTGCAACACCTGTTGGTTTGACCTGATAACTGCTCTCATATCTGGCAAACCGAGGGGCGTCCAAAACGGCCGTGTGGGGGTGCCTTAAAACCGCCTACCTTCTCTGGTCCAAACAAATCCAGACCATTCAGGACCAGAATCTAAAGTTAGAAGGAGGACATACTGGCTGCTGCATTGTTGTCAGAGAAGCCAGCACTTCAACATAGCATGTTTCCTTAATGTCTGATCATAGAGTAAGGTGACTTTATCATTTCACTCTCTACACAGCTCACTGATTGGACCTTTAAATTGAAACGTTGACGGCTTATGTTTTGTTTGTTTGTATATTTAAATTTCTAACATTTTTATTGTCAGTTTCAGTTCATCATATCAAGAAGACAGGGATCATAGTTTGTTGATCATAGATTATTTGTGAAGTGTACTGACCTGACTGCATCACCACAGAGCTCCAGCAGATGGCGGCAGACTTTCATTTTCTGTTGACTTTCTGTTTCAGCTCATGATTGAATGTCCCTCCTGGCAGGATCTCTTCAGTGTGAAGACGGGTAAATATCCTGCATATATTCAATTCAATGTAAATTGACTAAATGTTGAAACTATCCTCACATGACCATCAAGGGGTTTTAATCTCATACAGTTATAAAAAAAAGAGTGTCAGTGGGGGATAGTTTTTTAAATGGAAGGAAAATTATCTTTGACCAAAGTCTGATATTGACAAAGACATAGAGTGTATAAACATTAGACAGAATCTGGTTACCAACTGTCGGAGGCAGGGTTGGAAGGCCTGCTGCGAGCCTGTGGAAGTGGGATGTAAGGATTTTGCAGGCCAGTCTCTTCACCAGGTCCTGGGCCTCGAGCCATCGAGAACATCCTGGAAGCAGCTGAGAAGGCTTCATGAAGAGGGTTGACACGTGGCAGTGTCACACAAGGTGTGTGTCTGAAGAGAGAAATTAGCTCTCAGACCCAAACTGTTTTTGTACAATCCTGTAAACATGTTTATTTTTACTGTAAAGTTGGACATTTTAACATGGAGCTCTATGAGGACTGACTCACTGCAGGAGACAGACTCTAGTGGACACTGGAGGAACTGCAGCTGTAAAGTTGGACATTTTAACATGGGGCTCTTTGAGGACTGACTCACTGCAGGAGACAGACTCTAGTGGACACTGGAGGAACTGTAGCTGTAAAGTTGGACATTTTAACATGGGGCTCTTTGAGGACTGACTCACTGCAGGAGACAGACTCTAGTGGACACTGGAGGAACTGCAGCTGTAAAGTTGGACATTTTAACATGGGGCTCTATGAGGACTGACTCACTGCAGGAGACAGACTCTAGTGGACACTGGAGGAACTGCAGCTGTAAAGTTGGACATTTTAACATGGGGCTCTATGAGGACTGACTCACTGCAGGAGACAGACTCTAGTGGACACTGGAGGAACTGCAGCTGTAAAGTTGGACATTTTAACATGGAGCTCTATGAGGACTGACTCACTGCAGGAGACAGACTCTAGTGGACACTGGAGGAACTGCAGCTGTAAAGTTGGACATGTTAACATGGGGCTCTATGGGGACTGACTCACTGCAGGAGACAGACTCTAGTGGACACTGGAGGAACTGCAGCTGTAAAGTTGGACATTTTAACATGGGGCTCTATGGGGACTGACTCACTGCAGGAGACAGACTCTAGTGGACACTGGAGGAACTGCAGCTGTAAAGTTGGACATTTTAACATGGGGCTCTATGGGGACTGACTCACTGCAGGAGACAGACTCTAGTGGACACTGGAGGAACTGCAGCTGTAAAGTTGGACATTTTAACACGGGGCTCTATGGGGACTGACTCACTGCAGGAGACAGACTCTAGTGGACACTGGAGGAACTGCAGCTGTAAAGTTGGACATGTTAACATGGGGCTCTATGGGGACTGACTCACTGCAGGAGACAGACTCTAGTGGACACTGGAGGAACTGCAGCTGTAAAGTTGGACATTTTAACATGGAGCTCTATGAGGACTGACTCACTGCAGGAGACAGACTCTAGTGGACACTGGAGGAACTGCAGCTGTAAAGTTGGACATTTTAACATGGGGCTCTATGGGGACTGACTCACTGCAGGAGACAGACTCTAGTGGACACTGGAGGAACTGCAGCTGTAAAGTTGGACATTTTAACATGGGGCTCTATGGGGACTGACTCACTGCAGGAGACAGACTCTAGTGGACACTGGAGGAACTGCAGCTGTAAAGTTGGACATGTTAACATGGGGCTCTATGGGGACTGACTCACTGCAGGAGACAGACTCTAGTGGACACTGGAGGAACTGCAGCTGTAAAGTTGGACATTTTAACATGGAGCTCTATGAGGACTGACTCACTGCAGGAGACAGACTCTAGTGGACACTGGAGGAACTGCAGCTGTAAAGTTTGACATTTTAACATGGGGCTCTATGGGGACTGACTCACTGCAGGAGACAGACTCTAGTGGACACTGGAGGAACTGCTGCTGTAAAGTTGGACATTTTAACATGGGGCTCTATGGGGACTGACTCACTGCAGGAGACAGACTCTAGTGGACACTGGAGGAACTGCAGGTTTTAAAACTTAACTGCTGAGAAAAGAGAAGGTGGAGACGGAGAAAGTAGGAGAGTGGAAAGAAGTTGAGGGAAATTAGGAAGTGAGAGAGGAGGTCAAAGCAAGAACATAAAGGAGGGAAGAGGATGATGGCGGAGGTGAAGATGAGGAGATAGAAAAGAATAGTAACATTAAGAGAAGGAGATAGGAAGAGAGTCGAAAGAAGTAAAGAGGTAGGGGAGTGATTTACTCATGTGGACACTGGAGGTACTGCAGTTTGAGGTGCTTTTGGCTTCATTCCGGTTGCGCTCGGTAGTCGCAAAGTGACAAACATTTAAGCTGTAGCCTAAAACCCAATTTTAACAAGGATTCTCGTGGGTGTAAAAATACTCTCTGAGAACCTACATGATGGACTCGAGGCTCGAGGAACAGAGCGTCAGAAACGCAGCTTGAGCTCCGTCCTGAGGTGATAATCAGTTTTATGTTTCTGGACATCAGTTTCATCATGACCCTGATTCTGAGCAGTCCTGAACGTCACTCGGCGAGTTTGGTGTCTGCGTCATGTTTTCAGCAGCAGAGCAGAACTCTGTGTTTTCATCAGAGCTGCTGCTGCTCTCTGACCCAGTTTCCCTGCCTGACACGACTGGGTTGCTTCCAGTGCTGCTGTGGAAGGATCCCACTGGGACCCCTTCACACAGATCAGCGTGTCCTCTCATGTGGGGGCGGGGCTTTCCTTTTTGCTACTTAAAAACACTATTTCTGTGATGTGACTGCAGTGGGTTATTGTTTTACCCACCATGCCACGTTTAGCTCAGTGACTCCATCTTATGAAGGTTTACTTCATTTGTCCCCTTCTTGAAGCTATCATCAGCTTCTCTGTTTCTGTCTAATAGTTTGATGCACCGATACCAATGTCTTTGTCAGACAGAAGATGGGGCCCTATTAGGGAGGTTTCCTACTGTCATTGCAAAATTTGCACGTTAAGAGCTACTGCCGCGGTTTAAAGTTTGTCAGCCCTCGGGGGCCCACTACTGGCCTGGGACCCCGAACAGTTGACTGCAGCACCTCAGCACATATTGTTTATAATGAACATATCATTAAGTCTTGTTTTTAAACATGCAAACACGTTGGTATAATAAAAAAAAACGTTTGATGCTGATCAGTTTTTCCTTCTATGGCATCAGTGTGCTTCCATACAACATGAAACAGTTAAATAAATAAAGTAATAGTGAGGAGAGGAGGAGGAGCGGATGGATGCCAGCCCGGGATCATCCACCAACACCACCACTAACAACAACTACAACCCTCCTCCGACTGGGACCAGCTCCGGGTCTAATCATTATTATGGGAATGGAAGAGGAGGGCCTTGCTTTGATCAACATGGCGGACAACAAAGCGCAGGGACTGGGGTAACAGCGGCTCGATCAGTACACAACACTATGGATCAGGTTCAGAACTCGCACGAAGGCTACAACAACAACAACAGCAGCAGTCCGTATAACCACTACCCGAACTACCGACCCGGCTATGGGAGCGGTGGGTACGGAGGCATGATGAGTCCCTCCAGGGAGGGGAACACCATGACGGGCCCGGGCAGCAGCAGTAAAGCGGCTATGACTGCTACCAGCTCCCCGGGCGGAGGCGCAGGGTTTCCGCGGTTCCCCGGTCAGAGTCAGCAGCAGCAGCAGATGCACCCGTCCGGAGCTACACCGACATTAAACCACTTATTGACGTCTCCGAGCACCATGATGCGAGCTTATGGAAGTGGATATCCTGCACAACAGCAGCCGAGCATGGCACTGGGGAAAGACATGGGCTCCGGGTACGGGTCGGCTGCTCTCGGTTGGGGAGGACAACAAAGAAATCACCCGAGCATGAGCCCGGGGAACACCGGACAGGGCACCGGCAGGTCCCAGGTAAATAACTCCCCCGACTGACCACAGATAGCCATCAAAGCTAACTTACTAGCTTACGTTATATCACTAATTTAGCTGCTATGTCAGTTAGGTTGCATTCAAGTGCTCTTTAATGCTCGGAGTTCTCAGCTTCAGGAGTTCAGTGTGTTCATCAAGTGTTAGTTGTAGGGATGTAAAGATTAACCGTAAAATTGTGATAAATGGATTCAAAGGTGTCGAGGCTCTCATCGGTCCTCTGAAAAATAAATCCTAATAATATGGTGAGCGTCAGCAGCTGTAGAGAGATTTAGAAATTGAGGACGCACCACCGTCTTTTAAATCGGAGGTGTGGAAACATTTTGGCTTCAAGGCAGAAAATGAAAGAGGTGAGAAGATAACAGACGAGACAAAAACTGTGTGACAATATTACAAGAAGACAGAGAACTACACAAACAGCACAACTAACATGATGCAGCATTTAATCGACACCACAATGAGGAGCTCCAATCACCTCCCCTTGTTGAGAGGAAACAAACATTAAAAGGACAAACCACACTGACAAGCGGGTTAGCAGCTCCTAAAGGAATCTGTTTCACTCATCATCTGTCTACAGTCTCATTCTGTAAAATAAATCGTGAGAGAATCGTATCGTGAACCCAGTTTTGTGAATCGAATCGTTACATCCCTTGTTAGTTGTGATGCGGAAATGGTAAATGAACTTGAGCTTATATAGTGGCGGTTTTGCACCGCATGTCACACCTACACATTCACACCTGATGGCAGAGGGTTGCTATGTTGTTAGACCATCAATTCTACAATTCAATTAGCAGAAGCTTTTATCCGAAGCGACGTACATCAGAAGTAACTAATCCCATTCACTTGCATTCATACGCCGCCGACGAAGCAGCAGGAGCAATTCGGGGTTAAGTGTCTTGCCCAAGGACACCTTGGACATGTTGCAGCAGGAGCTGGGGATCGAACCCTTGACCTTCCTGTTGAGAGACGACTGACTATACCAACTGAGCCACAGCCGCCCCTGCAATGCAATGGAAACAGTAGAAGAAGTAGTAGTGCATTGTTCAGAAATAAAGTGGACAGAAGTAAATATTTTCAATTATTTCAAATATTACAGTTAACAATGAGACATGAACTACTAAGTAGCGCCCGTATTTAAGAATTCCGATTTTCTCGACTGAGCCTGAAAGCAGCGTTAGCTTGTGGGCTAGGTGTTTTTTTTTATTTCCACTGCAAATAAGCGTCATTAATAGACCAAAACTACGCACAAAATCTTCTTTATTTGACAATAACGTACCTAAAACGAACTACGGAATTACCCTGCTGCATATAATACATGAAATAACGTCAGTACGAGTTAAAAAAACAGTTAACAAAGTCGATTTTTCAATTCCTTGTCCAAGGTGACTCCGATGTTAGCATGCTAGGCTAGGCTAACGTTGGTTACATGCTAGGCTAAGCTAACGTCGGCTAACACTGTAGCCTGTGTTAGCCACACAGGCCTTGGAGGACCTGTCTGTTTTTTATGAAGGGAAATGTAAGCATAAAGGCACCGTGTTTGTCTTTGGCATTACATTTTAGTTTAAAATAAAGTCTAAGAACAAAGAGGAATGCTAACATTAGCGCGCTAGGCTAAGTAAACCGTAAAGTTTGCTTCGGTTAACCGAGCTGGAGAGGCCTGAGGAGGCTGTAGTTGTTTTTGAAAAACACCAGGATTATAGTTCAGACTGTATTTTACAAAACATCACGTCTGGTTATGATTTAAAGATAATAGAGACATAGTTATATTACAACAGGATTTACATTAGCCTCCCCATCAGCCGCTTTTTTTGACAGCTGCATTTAAGTCTGACGTCACTAATTGCCTCAGATGTGCTTAATTATCTTTGTTGAAGTAATTGGAGGTGCCAGCGGTCGTTGAGTTGCTCTTGTTTGCCTTCCTGTCATGCTCATAGACCACCGTGCAGAGAGGAATAAGAGTGTCTGAGTGTATTTGTTGCTCCTTTCAGCCCCTGAACTTTGTTGGCATGCAGCCCGTTATGGCCCTATCTCCACACACACACAGAGCCCTGACCTTCACACATGCAGATTAGCCATGTGCTCATTACCACTGGCATAACACTGGGGCTAATTATTCCTCCCGCTCCTCCAGCTGCCCCATGACACTGCAGCCTGGGCCTGCTGGAGGCCTGCTGCATCCCTCCTGTCACCTGTCAGTGCCGCTCCATCCTAGGGATTACATTTTTGACCAATCAGTGAGATGTGTAGTGACTGGAATGATAAAGTGACCTTACTATCTGATCAGACATTAAGGAAACATGCTATGTTGAAGTGCTGGCTTCTCTGACAACAATGCAGCAGCCAGTATGTCCTCCTTCTAACTTTAGATTCTGGTCCTGAATGGTCTGGATTTGTTTGGACCAGAGAAGGTAGGCGGTTTTAAGGCACCCCCACACGGCCGTTTTGGACGCCCCTCGGTTTGCCAGATATGAGAGCAGTTATCAGGTCAAACCAACAGGTGTTGCAGCGATGGAAGCGGGCAAGAGAACTGGTTCAGATAGAAGTGATTGTACCCGACCTAAAAAGCCTCTGCATGTTTCTAATAAGCTCCACGAGCAGAAACGTGCTCAAACTAGGATCAATATTAGAGATGCTTTTGAAAAATGGAGAGAGGTCAGAATGTGTTCTAACCTCTCTCCACTGAACACTCACCTCACCCCACTTCCCTCAGGACGGAGGTATAGAGCAATGAGGTGCAGAAAGGCTCGCCTCGGGAGGAGCCTGATCCCGGCTGTCATAGCGGCCTTAAACAAAAGGCCTAGAGTGGGAACTCTTGACTGTTGTCTAACTCTGTTTGTGATATACTCTGTGTTTTGTGTATGTATGTTCTTTGGTGGGAATTGTCTGTTTGAACAGTAAGGGGGCTCTGAAAAGAATTTCCCCATGGGGACAATAAAGTCTAAAGTTAAAAGGTTGCAAAGGGAGCTTGAGATAAGTCACGTGTGTGTGGACCTGTCAGTGTTTGTGCTGACGGATGTAAACAAGATTAAAGAGCAGGATTACATTTCTTCAACATTTGTTGTGAGGAAATCCCAGAAACGGTTTCTATTTTTAGCTGCAGTGAAACATCTGTTCTCCTTGAGTCACTTCTCACACCGACTATTATGTCACTGTGTCAAACTGTGTGTGAGTGTGAATATTAAAGCGTGACTGTTGACGCTGCTTTAAAGTGGCCTCTCGGGCTTTTGGCGTGCTCACATTTCGTCTGATTCACTTGAATCTTCTCTGACATGAGAGTTTAGCCTCAGAAGTATTCGTCTTACTTTCTTCTCTGAATCGCCCCTGAGACTCGCCTCACTTTCACGTTGTTGTACCGTGGACTGTGTGATGTGTTTACTGTCCTCCAACCAGCTTGGAGAAAGGAAAGTGTGTTCGTCTCGGGGGCGATGTGACGAAACATATGATCACAATAACGTTTTCTGTTTGTTATGAATATTGTTCATAGTGCAGCGAGTATGAGGAGTATCCTGATCGTGCATACACGTGTTAAGGGATGCAACAATACAGTCAGCACGCGGTTAAATGCGTACCTCTGATTTCTGGTGACGGTTTCTTTTCGGTTCTGATGGCCCGGGCTGTTGGGCCATGTTTTTCTTTAATATTTGTTTTTGTTAGTGTTGGTGGGGAAGGATGAAGACAAACATGTAGCTACAAAGAAAAAAAAAGATCTCAAATATCTCATCTATGTGTTGTCTCTCTCCATCAGGTGGCGTCCATGGACCCGATGGCGATGAAGCGCTCGCAGCTGTACGGGATGAGCAACAACCCGTACTCCCAGCAACAGCAGCAGCAGCAGCAGCATCAGGGGGCGCCGTACTCCGGACAGCCCTACGGAGCCCCCTCCCCCCACAGATACCCCATGGGGATGTCCAGCAGAGGGCAGGTGGGGATGGGAGGGATGCAGTACCCTCAGCAGCAGGTAGGGGGCGCTCTGTCCACAAATACACAAAAAACTTTTTTTATGTTTATAATAAAGTAGAGTAAAATGGCTGAGAACACACTCTTGCACATGTTTCTCTGCAGGATGTTTGGTGCTTTTTAGCGTTACTTAAACACGATCCACGAATATTCAGGTGGCCGAAACGATAGTGGGGAAAAAGCTGCTGCTTGGATGCACAGTATGTTTGTATGTGTCCACTATCCAGTAGATGAAACATTGAAAGAAGGTGCTCAGGTCGCAGCTCATCTGTGTGTTCAGGAAGTTTGAGAGAAAACATGTTTAAAAGTCTGCAGCTGAATAATCGACTCTTTAAAGTTCACTCAGCAGAGAGACATGAACCATCAACACACAGACGTACTCTGCCTCAGACAATGATCACGTGTGTATCGATCATCTTTAAACGTCTTTACGTTTTTTTATTTTTACCTTCTAATTAAAATAATATGATTTCTGTAGGTTTCTCAGATCAGTTTTCTCCCCCAGAGCGTCCTCCTCCTCGTTCTCCTCGTCGTCGTTCTCCTCCTCCTCCTCCTCCTCCTTCCCTCGCTCTGAAGTCGTCTCGCTCCCCTGAGCATCTCGCAGAGCGCCGCTGTCACCGCTGACATTATTACATCATTCTAGGTTGACAGACGTGTTGGCCTCGGGGAGTTTGTGTCCATGTTGTCATGTCTGCCGCCGAGGCAGAGGAGGAAATGTAATGACTTTATGGCGAACGGGGCCCCAGGTGGCCCCCCGACTCGTCCTTTATTAACTCTCTGATTTCACGTGAAATTGGATGTCGAGCGGTTGGCGTGCCCCTTCGAGACGCTCAGATAGTTTCTGGTTTCTCGTCCAGTCGACTTCACGATCAGGGAGGAACATTTAGAGGAAGTTTTCAGGTTTTAAATCCAAAACACGGAACAGCTTTTAACCTTTAATTTAAAACCTTTAAAAATGTGTGTGTGTCTGTGTGTGTGTGTGTGTGTGTGTGTCTGTGTGTGTGTGTGTGTGTGTGTCTGTGTGTGTGTGTGTGTGTGTGTGTGTGTGTGTGTCTGTGTGTGTGTCTGTGTGTGTGTGTCTGTGTGTGTGTGTGTGTGTGTGTGTGTGTCTGTGTGTGTGTGTGTGTGTGTGTGTGTGAGTGTGTGTGTGTGTGTGTGTCTGTGTGTGTGTGTGTGTGTGTGTGTGTGTGTGTGTGTGTGTGTGTGTGTGTGTGTGTGTGTGTGTGTGTGAGAGCGTGTGTGTGTGTGTGTGTGAGTGTGTGTGTGTGTGTGTGAGAGCGTGTGTGTGTGTGTCTGTGTGTGTGTGTGTGTGTGTGTGTGTGTGTGTGTCTGTGTGTGTTTGTGTGTGTGTGTGTGTGTGTGTGTGTGTGTGTGAGAGCGTGTGTGGTGTGTGTGTTTGTGTAAGTGTGTGTCTGTGTGTGTGCGTGTGCCTGTGTGTGTGTGCGTGTGTGTGTGTGTGTGTGTGTGTGTGTGTGTGTGTGTGTGTGTGTGTGTGTGTGTGTGTGTGTGTGTGTGTGTGTGTGTGTGTGTGTGTGTGTGTGTGTGTGTGTGTGTGTGTGTGTGTGTGTGTGTGAGCAGACCGGAGGCTGTCAGCTGCTTTCATCAGCGCTCCGATGTTTCACCGTGGTTACCGACAGTCTGACGAGCTCATGAGCAAGGCAGCTGATCCTCCTCTCACGGATTTCAGCGAGGTTACGTCTGATTGCATTTTCTGTTCCCACTCCGAGGAGAGGAGGGGCCGCTCCGTGCAGCGTTTCTGTTAAGGTGGTTTGATTGTGAATGTCGAGCTTTGATATAAATCTTTAGTAAAACAGAGAGACGGCCTCTTGACATCACTGCACGTTAAACTTTGATTAGAAACGTCTGAAAATGAAGACTGCAGCAGCGCAAGAGGCGGATAGAAAAGCACATCCTGTTGTGGTAATCCCTCATTATTTGTTTGTAAACAATCAGTTCTCTGTTATTTCAAATTGACGGCGGTATCGAGAAGCGCCCTCGTTTTAAAGAGGAAGGAATCCATCGAAAGCTGCAAACAAACTCCTGCACCGTCAGGGCCTTTCAGATAGAACTCATTCATTGTCTATGTGTCGCGCGGCGCCCAAGTTCCCGCTTGCCGTCCATGCACCCTGCGCAGGAGTTAAAACATTCTTCTGCTTGGGCGCAGCGCTTTGTGACGTCACCTCCGCGCGTCCAATAGGAGCGAAGATCAGATCACCACAAACGGTGTCCCACTTTCCTGAGCTCCAGTCTAAAGACCTCAGTGCAGGTATCTAAACCAGAGCGTTTCCATCTGTCAATCATTTAATCACGCCAGCCGTCTCTTCCTGTTCCCTGACAGTCCGACCTTTGTTGAAGGTCATCGTGGGCATCGGAGTCACGTTCACATCAGAGCCTTTGTCCTCACGTTCTGTCACTCTGTGTCCTCAGATGGGTTCTCAGTACAGTCAGCAGCAGAACGTGGGAGGTTACTGTCAGCCGGGTCAGCCGCCGTACTTCAGCCCGCCGCAGCAGCAGCCCGCCGCTCCGAGCCAGCCGTCGTACATGCAACCCCGCCCACTGCCACAACAGGTACGACTGGAACGACCAAACTGTCTGAGAGCAGTGGCCTGTGGGAGATGTTAGAGTCACAGGCTGTTAGAGTCACTGTCCGCCTGTGGTTTGTAGACGGACTCTTTAAAGGCTCAAGGTCTTTGCTCCGCCGCCATCTTGGTTTTTTTAAGCGGTGCGACCATATTTGGATACGAGGGTGGAGCTTAAAAGGTGCATTAGGTTGTTAACTTCATGAGACATGTATCAAGACGTTTAAGGAAAAAGATGTTGAATTTTTGTGTCTTCTTCTGTCTCAATGCAGGAGGTGCCACAGGAGGCGTACGGGGGGCGTGGCCAGTCTGCTGCAATGACTCCTGGGAAACCCAACCACGAGGAGATGAGCCTGAGCCAGCAGGAGCGTCCGTCCAGCCTGCCGGTGAGTTTGAACTCTGCAGAGCGTCGGTCGTATATGAGGAGAGAGGGTTCAAAACAAGAGTGAATCATCTGAGGCTCTCGGGGGAGTCATTAAGAAAACGGCTTTTTTAAATCAGCGCTACGGACATCAGTCCAATCTGTTTGTTTACGTGTTCACGCTTTAATAAACTCGCACAGTTTCTGCAGGATGGCAGATTTTCCAAACAACCTTCAGAACCAGCTGACTGTGAACGCTCCTCTTTGCATCAGTCTGCTCACTGCTGTTCCTCCCCCACTGCTCCTCCTTCCATCCAACCCTCCATGTCCTCCTTTTTTCTCCTCTTTACGTCCTCCTCCCCCATCCCTAGTTTCTCCCTTCCTCCTCTCTTCTACGTCTTCTTATCTCTCTCTCTCTCTCTCTGTGTCTGCCTTCCTCTTCCTCGTTCTCTTTGGGAGCATCCTTTTTGAAGTCATGGGTGCTGATGCAGTTGCCATGGCGACATGCGCATAAGAGACAACGAGAGAGAGAGTGAAAAAAAAACCTCAGCAGAAATCGGAGGCCTCACTGACTGTGTTGACTTCAGTTTAGTGTTTTTTTCAAAGATTCAAACTTACTCGTTTGTCGGTCTTTCTGCTGATTGTTGCTCATCGTATTTTCAGATTAATGTTAACGAGATTAAACATTCAATCGTCGTCAAAGTTTTATCTCACAGTGACGAACGGGAGAAAGTTACGCCTTGAAAACTGGAATTAAAGTTGAGGCCAGTTTAGTACGAACAGACTGACTGATACTACCGTTAGAGATCGCCGTCCCGGGTCCCGTGACCAGCACTTGATGAGTTCTTGACATTGCCCTGTACAACATCATGAAGATCAGATCTTACCTGTCAGAGCTACACAGCTCCTGGTACAGGCTCTTGTGATATCACACACTGACATCTGCGAGTCCTTCCTGGCAGGTCTTCCTGCATGCACTATCAAACTCCTGCACATGATCCAGAATGCAGCAGTGTGACTGGTCTTCAACCTCCCCAAACCAGCACGTCACTCTGCTGTTCATCTCCTTACACTGACTTCCAGTTACTGCTCGTATCAAATTTGAAACTCTGCTGCTCGCTTACAAAACAGCCACAAAAACGACTCCTCCTTACCTAGACTCTCTCATCCAGGTCTACACTCCCTCCCGGGGTCATTTTAACATGAGGACTGACTCACTGCAGGAGACAGACTCTAGTGGACACTGGAGGAACTGCAGCTGTAAAGTTGGACATTTTAACATGGGGCTCTATGGGGACTGACTCACTGCAGGAGACAGACTCTAGTGGACACTGGAGGAACTGCAGCTGTAAAGTTGGACATTTTAACATGGGGCTCTATGGGGACTGACTCACTGCAGGAGACAGACTCTAGTGGACACTGGAGGAACTGCAGCTGTAAAGTTGGACATTTTAACATGGGGCTCTATGAGGACTGACTCACTGCAGGAGACAGACTCTAGTGGACACTGGAGGAACTGCAGGTTTTGAAACTGTTGATGAAAGAGAAAAATTAGGAAATGAGAGAGAGAGGAAGCAAAAGCAGGACCGTGAAAGGAGGGAAGAGGATGATCAAGGAGGTGAAGACGAGGAGCGGAGGAGTAAGCGAGGAGTGAAAGTAAAGTATAGTGAGAGGAAGAGGAGGAGAAGGGTGAAAGGAATATGAGAGGAGGATGGAGGAAGAGATGAATAAAGGAAAGGGGGAGGAGAAATAGGAGTAAAGAGGAGGTGCTGAAGGAGAATATCCTCCACCACCTATCCTTAGGTCGTTTCACCTATCCTTAGGTCGTTACACTGGCTCCCCGTCAGTTCTAGAATCCAGTTCAAAGTTCTTATTATTGTGTTTAGAGCCTTGCATGGTCAAGCTCCAGCTTATGTTGCTGAGTTGCTGAGGCCTTATAACACAAGCAGGTCCCTGAGGTCCTCTGACCAGGGTCTGCTAGTTGTTCCTCGCACAAGGAAAAAAACCAAAGGGGACTGTGCCTTTGAGGTTGTGGCTCCTAAACTCTGGAACTGTCTTCCCCCAGAACTGAGAGCCTTGACCTCTGTGGACACTTTTAAAAAGCAGCTGAAGACTCATCTGTTCAGACTTGCTTTTGTTTAAATCTGTCTGTACTTGTTTTTTATGAAATTGTTTTGTATTATCTGTTTTTTTTGTTTGATTGTAAAGCACTTTGTGACATCTGCTCTTGAAAGGTGCTATATAAATAAACTTTACTTACTTACTTACTTACTAATAGGTCCATAAGTAGAAAGTTAAGGAGGAGAAGAGGAGGTCAATTGTAGGCAAGAGGGTGAGAAAATAGGAGGTGAAAGAAGGAAGCAAGAAGGAGGAGAGGAGGAAGGTCGAGCAAGACGAGCTCTCACTCTCTCTGCAGCTCACTCTTTATAATTAGAACAAACCAGGAGTGTGTGTTTGTGTGATGCAGCGCAGCATCTGATTGGCCGAGCTGTTGGCAAGGGGCGGAATAAAGGAGGGAGGATGGTTTCCTACACTGTGATTGGCTGGGTCGAAGCCAAGGGGCAGGTGGGAGATTTTTCAGCGCAGTGCTTCTCCTCTCCTTCTCCTTTCCTTTCCTGGTCCTGAATGGTCTGGATTTGTTTGGACCAGAGAAGGTAGGCGGTTTTAAGGCCCCCCCACACGGCCGTTTTGGACGCCCCTCGGTTTGCCAGATATGAGAGCAGTTATCAGGTCAAACCAACAGGTGTTGCAGCGATGGAAGCGGGCAAGAGAACTGGTTCAGATAGAAGTGATTGTACCCGACCTAAAAAGCCTCTGCATGTTTCTAATAAGCTCCACGAGCAGAAACGTGCTCAAACTAGGATCAATATTGGAGATGCTTTTGAAAAATGGAGAGAGGTTAGAACGCAGAAAGGTTTACAGACCGATGCAGAGCTGGATAAACACTGAAGCTTCAGTGTCCACCACATGGTGACCTGCGTGAGCATCCACTCTAGAGAGGAGGGGGGGGAGACAGCTCTCTGCAATGTTTTACATTTGGACTGCAGTACCCATTTTAAACACTAGGTGTCGAACATGTTATGTTAATGATCATACAGACCTGTTGACCTGTTTTTTTCCACATATGATTTAGATGTATATATTTCCTCTATGTGGTCATCAGAGCGGTTCGTCTTGGTTGTGCATGTTTTGAAATATGTTCGTATTTATGACGTATTTAAGTTCATGTTCATGTCGTGTGTTTCAGGACCTGTCGGGCTCCATCGATGACCTGCCCACCGGCACAGAGGCAGCGGTGAGTTCAGGGGCGTCTGGATCTGGCAGCGCTCAGGGCGACCAGGGGACGCCTGCCCGTTCTCCTTTCTCCCCCCACGTCTCACCTCGACTCCCCCCTCCACCTCACTCTGGGCCGTCCCCCTCCCCCTCGCTGTCCCCTGCTGGGTCCAGCAGCCAATCACGATCTGGACCTCTGTCCCCAGCCAACAGCGGACCAGGTAGGATAATGATGTCACAGTCCTCAGATTTATTATGAAATAAATGACCAAGTACAGGGAGGGTGTTAAGACTCTCTGTGTGTCCCTCTCAGACTCTAAGCTGGGCCCTCAGGTCCCGGGTCATGGACCAGATGTTGGTCCAGATCCCTCTCAGTCTGCCATGACTCAGGACAGAGGTGCTGACTCAGCAGAGCTAGAGATTAACGATCAACAGATTAACTGATAGAAACTTTGCAACATCATACATCTTACTTCTGATATTTGATGCTAACAATTTTCCACCCGCTTCCAGTGTTTATGCTAAGCTAGGCTAACTTTCATCTCACTTCCTTCTCCCTCGTCTCGTCCTGTCTGCAGGTTTCCCTCCCTCCATGCAGCGTAGCACCCAGGGGCCTCAGTTTGGGCCCCAGCAGTCACCTATGTCCCCTCACTCCACAGCGGGGGGGCCCATGCAGCACGGCCCCTACCAGCAAGGCGGCTCGTACGGCCAGTACGGACCTCCAGGTAAACATTGAGACACCTGGAAGAAAGATCTCTTTTAACAAAGTAACAGAAATAAAAACTTTCAGGCCATTAACGCTCCTCTTCCTCATTAGGGAATTACCCCCGGCCCCCCCACTACGGCGGGGCCCCCAGTGCCAACTACAGCAGCCCTGGACCCAGTCCAGGTTTGGCCAACAGCCTGGGATTGAACGCCAGCAGTCCCATGCACGGTCAGGGTCCATCCACGCCGGCAGGTCGAGGTCCAGGGCCAGGACCCGGGGGCCGACCATATCCTGCAGGAGGGAGCGGCATGGCCCCCACCTCCCCTGGTATGCCACAGCCCGCAGGGCAGGGTATGGGGCCCCTGGGGCCGAACGGAAACCTAAAGCTACCCGAGGTCGGCCTCAACGCTGGGCCGAATGCCAACTCCTTGTCATCCTCGCCGTCCAACACGGTGGTCCTGGGCAGGTGAGTCAGGCTGGATCAGTCACTCACTGAAATCTGTCATGTAGAGGCTCAAACAGGAAACAAGCATTTTATTTTGTTAAGAAAACTTAAATCTTTCCTCGAGACGACGCTAAGAACGGGATCAGTAATCCAATACTTTTTTTTGCTGACGTCATAAATTAATATGTTTTATAGTTTGAAGCAGCAGAAAGTCCACAAATCTCAGTCTTTGTTGCTTCTCCTCCCCGCCCTCCGTCCCTCCTCCAGGCCTCCCTTCGCTCGCTCCCCAGCCTTCAACAACCAGTCCTGGTCGGGGAGTCGACCTGCCCCCTCTCCTGCACCTCATCCCTCTCCCCCTCCTCCCCACCACTCTCAGCAGGGAACGTATGCTCAGCCACGGCCCGCCGTGCAGACTCCCCCTGAGCATTATGGGTATGTTTGGTATCAGCGCCTGACGGATGCGGAATCAGAACCTCTAACAGTCTTTTCTGTGTGACGTCAGTTTTCATGTTATAGATTATGACCTCTGTTTATCCGACCACAATCGTTGCACGCACATGTTTGATCCTCTGTAACGTAAAGCGAGCTGAGCGTATGTGTCGTGCTCCGCTGCATACTGACACGCTGTGTTTACTAACTCGCCCACTCTCTCTCCTCTAACGGCTGCTGCATGGTCCTGACGTCCTGCTGCTGCCGATGATGATGCGACTTCAGGAGGAGATAACCTTAACTTTTCTTTATCCCCACCGTCGGGAGATTCAAATTAAAGGTGTAGCTAAAGCACGACGACATGGATCTACTTTTTCTCTTTGTATCGACGACTATCTGATCGACTTGCTTCTGTCCCGCAGAGAACGGCTCGTGACGTTCTTCAGTGTTCGCTTTCTCTCCGTCTTTTATTTTGTGTCTTTGTCTCTTTAACTGCATGGGTCCCGGAAAACGAGACTTTCTTCCATGAAGTGACCTCCTGCATGCGAGCTGCCTTCTCATTGGTTTAATCTCTTCGTATGATAACTAACCTCTCTTCTTCTGGGGTCTCCAGGCAGGGCAGCTACATGGGAATGCCATCGATGGGAGGAATGGGTCCTGGAGGTCCTGGAGGTGCGTACAGCCAGCAACCAGGCAGCAACTCTGGGAGGATGACCCCACAGGGACCCCCTTACAGCACCCCCTCCTCAGGTAGGGACATACATATATCCCAGTGTCTGTCGTTTCTCCATCACCACCTTCTGAATTTATTTAAACAACTTCATAATTTACCTCTCAGGCCCCATGATGATGTCATCTGACGGGATGGGTGCTCGTCCGGATGCCAAGCAGAGGGTGGAGCTCAGCAAAGATGGCGTCTCTCCTGCCTCTAAACCGACCAAACCTAAGGTGAGTCTGTTTGCACTGACAAGCCAGATCCTGCCGCCTTTCTCTCCGCTCGTATGTTTCTAAAAGATGCACGTGTGCTCAACTGCAGGGACGTATTTTATAGGTAGTTATGCAGGTTTTAGATTCACAGGATGGAGTGAGTCTTTGCCCCAAGTGAAGGAGTTGACGTAACTCGGGATTTTGTTCACAGCGAGGGTAAGATGGGCCGTGAGATAGACAGACGGATTGGCTCAGCGTCAGCAGTAATGCAGGCGTTGTGCCGGACCATCGTGGTGAAGAGGGAGCTGAGCCTGAAGGCAAAGCTCTCGATTTACCGCTCGATCTTCATTCAAACCCTCACCTGTGGTCATGAGCTACGGGTAGTGAACGAGAGAATAAGATCGCGGATACAAGCGTCCCCCCCCCCCCCCCCCCCCTTCCTTGTCCTCCTCATTAACATCTTCCTACTCAACTTTTTCTCCTCCCTCGTCTCTCCTCACCCTCCTACTCGTCCTCCTTGTCCTCCTCCCCCTCGCCTTTTCCTCTTGATCCTCCACCTGTCTCCTCCTCTTCCTTCTTGTCCTGGTCATCCCCCTCCCCATCTTCATCCTGCTCCAGTCTCCTTCTCGTCCTCGTCATCCTCATCCTCCTCCTCTTGATCCTCCTCCCCTTTCCTCCTCATCCTCAACAACCTCATTCTCCTCTTTGTCACCCTTATCCCCGTCCTGATCCCCCTCCTCCTCCTCCTCCTCCTCGTCCTTCTTTTCCTGGTCGTCCTCCTCCCCTGCCCCCCCCCTCCTCCTCCTCTTCGCCTCCTCTCTAAAACAATGTTGTTGTTATTTTATCCCCACATTTCTCTCTCGTGCTAGAGCTCCTGATTTAAGTTGCTTGTTCATCTCTGGACGTCTTGAACTCTTCGAGGATAGAATCAGCTGAAGCTCCTCTACGCTCTAAACTCAGAAAGCATTCACACGGACATGTCAACGTTTCAGTCAGTTTGTACCATCCAGGAGGAGAGGATTTTCTGTCGACACTACTGCTGAGTTTGTTCCCAGCAGCTTGTTTGTTACACCTGTCAGTATATTACCTGAGTACGGCTGGTTTTCAAAGAGTCACAGAACACCAAAAATAACCAGATTGTGCCGACGTGAGCCAGAGTTCCCTGCGTCGCTGCTTCTCTTTAGATTTCTTATCTTGTATTCCTGCTCTTGTTTGGTTCCCTCTCTGCTCTGCGGCTGCACAGATCTCCTCCTCCTCCTCCTCCTCGCCGCTCTCCTCTGACTTGCCGCTCCTCATTATCCAACAGTGAGGAGTCGGCCTTGATCACAGATCTGTGTGGGATGTAGATGTGGCGTTCAGGGTTACGTGAGACGTCTTTGTCTCGTGCTTTGACTCAGGGTTCACTTGATGAGAACCGGCTGCTGAGTTACAGCAGCTCGTCTCCGTCGTCTCGTTTGCTCCGCAGAGACTCGACTCCTTCTAATTTCTGCCACTTCTTTGTTTTGTGCCGAAGCAGTTTGCTTGTAGTTTGACGCTCTGCAGGTTGTTCCTCTTTATGTCAGCTGTCACAGAAAGATGTGTGACATGAGGGGAGGCTGGGGACTTTAAAGTGGCGAAGCTCAGTCAGGTGTTATCATCACGGTTTTCCACGATCTGTTCTCGAGAAAAGTAGAGAAGTTTCAATACCATCTTAACTTTTCCACTGTCGAATCTATTAAATGTACTAAGTGTAAATCTGAAACCAGTGCAACACCCCCAAAAGACAAGAAACGAAAACATCAGACATCGCTGGCGCTTTATTAAAGGTCCAATCAGTGAGCTGTGTAGAGAGTGAGATGATAAAGTGAGCTTACTCTACGATCAGACATTAAGGAAACATGCTATGTTGAAGTGCTGGCTTCTCTGACAACAATGCAGCAGCCAGTATGTCCTCCTTCTAACTTTAGATTCTGGTCCTGAATGGTCTGGATTTGTTTGGACCAGAGAAGGTAGGCGGTTTTAAGGCACCCCCACACGGCCGTTTTGGACGCCCCTCGGTTTGCCAGATATGAGAGCAGTTATCAGGTCAAACCAACAGGTGTTGCAGCGATGGAAGCGGGCAAGAGAACTGGTTCAGATAGAAGTGATTGTACCCGACCTAAAAAGCCTCTGCATGTTTCTAATAAGCTCCACGAGCAGAAACGTGCTCAAACTAGGATCAATATTGGAGATGCTTTTGAAAAATGGAGAGAGGTTAGAACGCAGAAAGGTTTACAGACCGATGCAGAGCTGGATAAACACTGAAGCTTCAGTGTCCACCACATGGTGACCTGCGTGAGCATCCACTCTAGAGAGGGGGGGGGGGGGGGGCAGCTCTCTCTGTTTTGAATTTGGACTGCAGTACCCATTTTAAACACTAGGGGTCAGAGTTACAGATTGCTCCTTTAAGTGTTTCTAAGTTGAATTAGGGACAGTTTGTTAGCTCAGTCCGAGGCGTAAAGTTCCTCTAAAGACAAATGTTGACTTGCTTGTTCTCTTTAAAGCTGAGAGGAAATCGACTTGCTGTTATCTAACTTTCTGTCTGCTGCGTGATGTCATGAGCCGCATTAACACGACTGTCAATCCGCTTCAAGCTGCTACATGCTAACGCTAATGTCTGAAGCTGAAGTTTCACCTCTGAGACTATGGATGTCCACGTGACTCTGTTGTGTGTGTTTGTGTGTGTTTTGTGTCACAGGACGGGTACAGCTCTCAGAGTGTGTCCAAGCCCCTCCTCGCCCCCTCCCCCCTGTCCCCCAGCACAGCTAGTCTGTCCTCCTGTCACGGGGGGGGGGGACAGCGATAGCATTAGCAGCCCCGCCCGGCCCAAGACGTCGACGAGCCCTGTAAGTCCAGAAAGACTTCTCTTCTGATTCCCATGACGCCGATGTGAATCCAGAGCTCCGTTAAACCTGAAGTCAGAGGTTTTATCTTTCTTATGAATCTTTAGTTAACAGGTTGGGACTTTTTTAGAGGAGCTGGGTTTTCATCGTTAGAGCAGCGCCTGATCTCTGTGATTATTCTTCGTACACGTTAAAGTTTAAATGCTGCTTGTGGTTGTAAATATTCTGCTTTGTGTTGACGGTTACTTTGAGACTTTCTGCTTCAAAAAAAGGCCGGTCAGTTCCAGTTTCAAAACAAATCTGCATCATCTGCCTCCATATACGTCCACTCCGCTGAATCATGGAGGTACGGTGGCTGACGAGGAAAACTAGCTGCAACAGAATGTGCTGCCCTTTCCTCCAATTGAAATATTTGTGAAGACTACAGCTCGTGTGCCGTCGTCTGAGATCTCCAGCATCGTGAAAGCTCCCCGTATCAGAGCTGCAGCATCAAGCCGTTAACATAAACTTAAAGTTTGCTCACGTCTCGTCTGCTTCCCTCGGTAGTGACCCTAAGGTCGGTTTTAAACTGTAACTGTATTTTATTTTGAAGGAAGAAGAAAACGTAATGTCCTGACATCAGCAGCAGCTGTACATCTGACGATGTTCCCTCTAAAAGACGAGTCAGAGCTGTTTCTCCTCCAATCGTTGTTGTTGTTGACAAAGTTGAAATCAGAAGTCCCGCCCCTTTGTGATCTTGATTGGTTAGTACGGGAGACGTGACATTGACGAGCGGCGTGGTGTTCCAAAAGTTTTACTGAGAGTGCTCTGAGCTGAGGGTGTTTTTCTACGTCGGATCTGAGGCTTATTCAACCCAAAGCTGACTCTGCTCTCCGTGTCTCGGTGTCTCCAGAAGCCGAGCCCGGCCACCATGACCAACAAGAAGATCACCTGTCTGTACGAGATGGGCTCTGAGCCCGAGAGGAGGGTGTGGGTGGACCGGTACCTGTCCTTCATGGAGGAGAGGGGGACGCCCGTCCCAAACCTGCCCGCCGTCGGGAAGAAGCCTCTGGACCTGTGCAGACTGTACCTGTGTGTGAGGGAGATCGGAGGCCTGGCCATGGTGAGTTTAGATCAACATGTCTGAAAGTTTGAAACACATTCAGTCGTCTGATTCTTCTTAAGATAAAAGCTGATCGTTAAAAAGGTTTTCAGTTTCTGTTAAGGAGTTCTGGAGTCATCACTTCTTTTAAATCAGTCTGCAACACAAAGAATCATTTTAATTCTTAAAATTGTTTTTTTCTACTTCTCCTTATCATCCTCCTAAACCTTGTCCTCCTCCTTCTCAACGTCCTCATACTCCAAACTTTTCATCCTCCTCCTCTTCCTCATCCTTGCCCTCGTCATCCTCCTCCTCCTCCTTTCTCTCATTGTCCTCCTCCTCTTCTTCTTCCTAAACCATGTCTCCCTTTCCTCTTCCTCGTCATCCTCCCTATCCTCCTATTTATCCGCGTAATCCTCCTCCTACTAACCCTTGTCCTCATCCACCTCTTCATCCACCTCTTTATCCTCCTCTTCTGGCTCCCCCCTTCCCTCTCCTCTTTTTTCCTTCTCCTCCTCCCCCTCATCCCCCTCCTCCTCCTCAGGTGAGTAAGAATAAAAAATGGAGGGAGCTATCGTCTCTGTTGAACGTGGGGACGTCCAGCAGCGCGGCCAGCTCTTTGAAGAAGCAGTACATCCAGTACCTGTTCGCCTATGAGTGTAAGGTGGAGCGAGGGGAGGAGCCTCCACCTGAGGTCCCGGGGACCGCCAAGAAAACTCTGCCACTGCAAGCCAAGATCCAGCCCCCGTCCCCAGGTGAGGAATCACCTGATTTTTAACGCAGAGAGCGTCTCATACCAGCACTGTGGTTTGGTCCACTTCCTCCTCGACCTTTAAGGTAATAACATCTATCAGGGTGTCCAGGTGGACCCAACGCTCTGCAGGTGTGCAGGACTTTGTCTGTAATTTTCAGTTATTGAAAACTGCAAATAATCCAAATATCAGGTGTGTGACAGCTCTAACACGGGAATGTTCCAGGTTTTCTGTGTGAACGAGACTGCAAAGATCCCAGACTGTGACTTTACACACACACACACACGCACGCACACACACACACACACACACACACAAACACAGGCAGAGTGAGCGGTCAGGCTGGGGAGGGGTGTGTGAATGTAAACATCAGTGACCTCAATCTGACCCAGTTTCACACGATACCCCACTCTCCCATTTTCTCTCGCCCACTCTCCCTCTCTCTCTCTCACTCTCTCTCTCACTCTCTCTCTTGCTCTCTCTCTCTCTCTCTCTCTCTCTCTCTCCCACTCTCCCATTCTCTCTCGCTCACTCCCTCTCTCTCTCTCCCTCTCTCTCCCACTCCCTCTCACGATTTTAGTCGGGTTAAATTAGGTCGCGTCACATTCAGAATTTTCAATAGAAATCTCCCACAGGAGAAGGAGGTTGATTTCAGTTTTTCTCATACGCACGGCTCAAATGGGCCACACACACCGGCACACATACTGAATATCAGCTTCATCATAACTATTCTCTGTCAGCAGATATTCCCACCTTAGTTTCTTTCATGATAGGAGAGGGGAGACAGATTAAACAGGAATGCCTGCTGTTGCCATGGTGATTTTGGACACTGTAGGTCAGTTTGTGCAGGTAAAAATCTGAGGCTGTGTGCTGATTCGACTGATCGGGAGCAGCTGATCGAACGGGAATCGGCAGCCGTGCCTCGGTGTACACTGTAAGACTGACGGCGGGCGATCGGGCTGCAATCCATCCCTACTTCAAAATGAGTCCTCTTAAGCACTCTCCCACAGTCAGGACTTTGATCACGATTATCAGACGGGGTATCGGGGCCCAGTCTGATTATCTTGTGGTGTGTACGCCGCTGTAGCTGATGTCACTCACAGCGAGTCGTGTGTTCGACAGTAACTCTGGGTCCTCCTGAAGCTCCACATTGTTTCACGTTTCATGATGACCCCTGTTCTCAGCAGGTTTTCTGTCTGGTCTGTATCTCTGCAGCCAACTCGGGCTCCCTGCAGGGCCCCAACACGCCTCAGTCCAGCAGCAGCAGCTCCCTAACCGAGGCCCCTGGGGACCTGAAGCCTCCGACCCCCTCCTCCACCCCGCACAGCCAGATGGGCCCCCAGCCCGGGAACAGGTAGGGGAGAGGCCCAAATCTTCAGATCCTCAGAAACTAAATCTCAGCTCTATCCTCACCTCCGTTTGTGCTTTCTCTTTCTCTCAGGAACATGGGGGGAGTGAGCGTCCAGGACCCGTTCTCTGAAGGCAGCGACCCCGCCTTCCACAACAAGCGAAGTCCGGGACCCGGCGGCAGTGGCGGCCCCTACCAGCAGGGAGTAGGTCCAATGGATCCCTCGATGAGGATGCAGCAGTACGACACCAAGGACCCACACGGAAGAGCGAGGAAAGGTGAGGATGAGAGGAGGCGTGATGACTTTTAAGACTGATAGAGTTTAAAGTCCTTTAAAGTTTCAGTCTGAGTTGGTTTAAGGTGAGGAAACTCATCCCCGACATCCAGTTTGAACCTGGGTTTGTGCTGGAGTTATTTAAAGTCACTGATCTGATCCAGAACCAGCGTCTACCTTCAATGTAAAACCAGTTCGCAGCAGTTTCCTGGTCCTGACTGGTAGAGGAGAGTGTCATGGTTGTGTCTCTGTGCTCTGCTGCCCCCTGGTGGTCCAAACTTTAACTATCCTTTCCTCATCCTCCATGAACTGCTGCATGAAGCTTGCATTGCATTTCATCACCACTGAGCCAGAATCATCTACCAGCTTTTACACTTTCTTCCATCCAGGTTACAAAAAGTAGAAATAAAGTTTAACTGATAAAAACAAATGTAACGTCCTGAAAGTTAAACCTCATCAGTTGATGTCTCTTTGCTTGTGTCTCTCCAGGTCCAGGGCTCGGTGACGCCTTCAGTCCTGGTCAGATGCCCAGCGGGGCCATGCAGGACATGTACCCCCGCGGGCCACCCTCAGGACCCCTGACAGCGATGGGCCCCAGACCCCAATACCCCTACGGCCCCGGCTACGAACGGAGGTACGAAATAGCCCAGACTGATGTCTGATGGCGTGCCGTCTGCTGGGATCTCTGCCAGCATTTGAAGCGATGTTTGTAACGTTCTCCCTGTGCAATGAGCTCAAACTCGTTATTTACTCGACTTGACTTCAGCTGTTTTCAGACATGCAACCCCCTTCAATTTACTTTGTGTTTTTCTGTCCTGCAGGTCGGACCACGTTATGGGACCACAGGGAGGCATGGCGCCCCCTGGAGGTCAGAACAGCATGGGTCCATCTGGAAACGAGGCTGGCATGTACACCGCCAACAGATACCCCCCTCAGAGGTGACAGGAGGGCGAGGAGACAATACAGGGCGAGGGTTTGTCTGTTACGCTGTGTTTCAATGAAGTTTCTCTGCTCTCTCTCTCTTCAGACACGGACACGACGGTTACGGGCAGCAGTATCCTCCTAGCATGGCCTACAGTTCCCATCAGCCCCTGTACCCTCAGCAGCAGGTGAGCGCTCAGACTCTGCTTCACATCTTTACAGTAAACATTCCTGTTTCTGTGCAAGAAAACACGTCTTCTAGTGTCTCATCCAATCAGGGTCTCAGTTTGTCTTGTTACTAGGTAAAAAACGTCAGGAAGCGCTGTGATTGGTGAACGTTTATTTAGGACAACTCGTGTGTGTGTGTGTGTGTGTGTGTGTGTGTGTGTCTGCAGGGCTACAAGCGTCCGATGGAGCCTCTGTATCCTCCGGCAAAGCGTCATGAAGGTGAAGTGTTTGGCGTGCAGACGTTCGGCTCTCAGCAGTCAGACATGTTCGGAACCTACAGCGGAGGGGGGGGGCTACATGGGCCCCGAGCGGCGGCCAGTCCAGGGTCAGTACCCGTATCCGTACCCCAGGGACCGTCAAGGGCCACCACAGCACGGTCTGATGGGCTCAGGACCATCGGCAGTGTCTGGGGGGCCTGGCGAGGGGCAGCAGGCCAACATGTGGCACCCCAGGACAGACATGAACTACTCGTACAGCCGGCAGGGGCCAGCCTACCCCGGCATGAGCCGAGGGAACGACCAGGAGGGCAGGGCCCCCCAGGACAGCCATTGGCCCCCGAGTCATCCAGGCCAGCGACAGCCAACATATCCCCCTCACTCCTCTACCTCCTCCCCCTCCATGCACCCCCTGTCCTCCAGACAGCCCCCATCGTCCTTCCAGGCCACGCCTATCGTCCATAACCACGTGACCCGTTCTCACAGCCCCTCCTCCTTCCCCCGGCCAATGGGAGGCTCACTGTCTCCTAACGGCGCCCCCTACCTGTCCTCCATGAAAAAACCAGGTCACCCCGTTGTCCCCCCCGGCCCCCTGTCCACTCAGAGCCTCCACCTCATCCAACGAGAGGTCAGCTTCCCCCCGGGCTCTGTGGAGGCCACGCCCCCCAAACTGAAGACACGACGCCTTTTAACTTCCAAGGACACGGGTAAGAAGACACACACACATGAACACACACACTAACATGGAAGATCCAGGTCATTGTTAACCAGCTCACTGACTGACCTCGTCCAATCAGGGACTCCAGAGGCGTGGCGGGTGATGATGTCACTGAAGTCGGGGCTGTTAGCAGAGAGCAGCTGGGCACTGGACACCATCAACATCCTGCTTTACGACGACAGCACGGTGGGCTCGTTCAGCCTCCCTCAGGTCAGACTCACCTTCATAACGACGTTTAATAATCAGGGAAATATTGAACGTTATTCATCATGAGTAATCGATGACATCACTTCCTCCTGCAGCTGCCTGGCTTCCTGGAGCTCGTGGTGGAGTATTATCGCCGCTGCCTCATCCAGATCTTCGGCATCCTGGAGGAGTACGAGGTTGGGACAGAGGGCCACAGGACCCTACTGGGAGCCCAGCCCGCCCCCCCTCAGGAGGAGGTGCAGGAGTCTTACAGCCAATCGGAGGAGCAGAGGAGGTCAGAGGAGGAGGAGCTGACGCCACTGCTCAGAAGTTCACCTGCTTTAGATGCAGAGAAGGAGGTGAAAGAAGAGGACCATGTGGTAAAAGAGGAGGCGGAGGTGAAGGAGGAGCAGCAGGAGGAGCCCTGCCCCCCGCAGGCCAGCAAGTACGACAGGCTGCCAATTATGCTGGAGGAGACGGGGGAGGACTGGGAGGAGGCGGAGGAGCGCTGGACAGAGCTTGGCCGGCCCAACGGCTTCATCAGTGGCTTCCTGCACTGGAAGGCCGGAGGAGGAGACTCCACCGCTCACATCCTGACAGGAGCAGAGGGGGAGGGGAGGAGGTGTGGGAGAGCCGGAGGAGGAGGTGAGAGGCAGAAGGAGGCGGAGGGAGGCGAGGAGAGGAACCTGCCAGATGGGGAAGAGACGCCGTCTGGAACAGAAGAAGGTAAAATCCTGCAGCAGAGAAGAGAATTTAAATCGTTCAATAAAATCTATTTTATATATTAGCAGATAAGAGTAAGTAAGTCTTTATTTATTTAGCACTTTTAAAACACTTGGTTACAAGGTGCTTCACATATGGAAACAATCAAACAATGAAACGTAAATAGATCTCAAAGACGAACAAGGCAATATTAATAACAGGAAACGCACAAACACACATGCAAAAAGTAAACACAGGGAAGGGTTGTTAGGTTACATGAAGGCTCGTCTGTACAGGTGAGTTTTTAGATGCTTCTTGAAATTGTCCAAAGATTCTGCTGATCTGAAGGTTTGTGGGAGTTGATTCCAAAGAGTGGGGGCTAAGACAGCGAAGGCATGATCACCTTTTGTTTTGTAATTAGAGCGCGGGATGGAAAGAAGGCCAAGATTAGATGATCTGAGTGGACGAGAGGTGGGATATGGTACGAGGAGGTCAGAAATGTATCTGGGGGCGAGGTCAGGCAGTGCTTTGTATGTGAGTAACAGGGTTTTGTAGTGGACTCTGAATTTTACTGGGAGCCAATGAAGTGAGGCGAGAACGGGGGAGATGTGGGAACGGCGGTTGGTTCGTGTTAATAATCTGGCAGCTGCATTTTGAACTAGCTGTAGAAAAAAAGGTAAAGATCCTCAAGTGATGTCACTCGAGTCAGCTCGGGTTGAAAATTAAATATTAAAAAGGAAATAAAAACTATGTTGGTTTAAAGCTGAGCTGCAGGTTTGTTGTAGTACCTGTGTTGCACCAGCAGGTGGCTCCATCTATGTTTATCTGTCTCTCCGGCTGTCTGTGATGCACATGTCTCTCCTCTGCAGATTCCCTGTCAGAGGTCAAAGTTCAGAGTCCCATCAGTCACCTGGAGGACGAGCCGCGCTGCTGGGACGAGGCTCCGCTGTCCACCGCCGAGTCCTGGCAGGACGCTCTGTCCAAACGCTGCGTCTGCATCTCCAACGTCGTGCGTGGCCTCTCCTTCATCCCCGAAAATGATGCTGAATTGTCGCAGCATCCCGGCCTGGTGCTGATCCTGGGCCGGCTGCTGCTGCTGCATCACCACCACCCCCGCAGGAAACGCACTCCTACCAGCTACCAGCGGGAGGAGGGGCAGGGGCGGGCCTGCGGCCGAGACGAGTGGTGGTGGGACTGCTTGACGACGCTGCGGGAGAACACAATGGTGACGCTGGCTAACATGGCGGGCCAGTTGGACCTGTCTGTGTACCCTGAGAGCATCATCCTGCCCGTGCTGGACGGGCTGCTGCACTGGATGGTCTGTCCGTCCGCTGAGGCTCAGGACCCGTTCTGCTCGGCGGGGGGCGTGTCCTCGCTCTCGCCACAGAGGCTGGTCCTCGAGTGTCTGTGCAAGCTTAGCATCCAAGACTGTAACGTGGACCTGCTGCTCGCCACTCCACCCTTCAGCCGCCAGGACAAGCTCTACGCCACACTGGTGCGCCTCGTAGGCGAGAGAAAGAACCAGGTGTGTCGGGAGATGGCGGTGGCCGTCCTTTCGAATCTAGCACAGGGAGACCCTATGGCGGCGCGAGCAGTCGCCCTGCAGAAAGGAAGCGTGGGAACTCTGATCGGCTTCCTGGAGGACAACGTGGCCACAGCTCAGCACCAGCAGGGCTCGCACAGCCTGCTGCACACCGCCACACGGCCCGAGCCGCCCAGCATCAACATGATGTCCCGCGCCGCCAAAGCGTTGCTCGCAATGGCCAGAGTGGAGGAGAACAGGACGGAGTTTGTTCTGTACGAGAGCCGGCTTCTGGACATCTCCCTGTCGGCGGCGCTGAACTCGTCTGTGGCGGCCATCATGTGTGAAGTACTGTTTAAAATAGCCCGCTCGTGACACAACCCTAACCCCCTGAAGAAGCTCCGCCCATGTGACGAAGTGTCTCCTATTGTATTTTTATTTAAGAACAAACTTTAAATACAAAAGAAAATATAAAGAATTTATCGGCGTCCTCCGTCACGAAACGTTTGTTTGGATTTTTAAATAATTTTAATACAAAAATATTTTACATTTTTATTCTTTTGTCGGCTCGTTTTGTTTCGTTTGAACCAAAGTGTGGCGCCGGGGTCCGGCTCTCTGTGACGTGGTCGTTTTCTGTTTTTTTGGGGGGCGGGGTTATTTAGACTGTGGGGGCGGGGCCTGTTTATTTAAATGTGACACATGTTGTAGATGACAGAGACGCTCTGATGTTCTTTGTTTTGGTGCAATACGTTTTTTTTTTTATTCTCAATGTGAATTATTTGACTCGTCTGCAGTTCGACCATCTTCAGTATTTTGCCGACCTCAGCAGTATCAAACGCCACGTTCAGTTTTTTAAGAGTTTATGTGTCAAATCCAGACTCCTCCTCCTCTTCATCATCTTCCTCCTGTAAATAGACCACGATGTACATTCGACTCGATGAATCATTTATAACCACGACTCCACAGGTGAACTTGTTTCTGTATTTAAGGACAGTACGGGGGTCTGATCTGAGATGGCGTGTTTGATTTCAGAGACTGTGTGTACAGGCGGTGGGGTTCATGGGGGGGGCGGGGACTGTACTGGACTTCAGATTATAAGAAATGTAAAGAGATAAAAAAGGAAAATCTCTACATCCAGAACGTCTCCTGTTTGATTTCACTAAAAACTTTATTAATCCCACAGGGCGATTTGTTCCAGCGTCCACGCAGACCGTACGAATGTTTACAAACAACAGACGAGTGTATCAGACGACAAACCAATCAGGGCTTGACAGAGGTGAACACTGACGCCCTTAATGTAATGACACACACAAGGGCCAGCCGAAGCACAAAAGCAGTTTACTTTCAAATTTCCACATACTCGGTCAGCGCCACGGCTCTGTTGGACAGTGCACGCCGTACCCGAAATTAACCGGACGCTTTGTGCGTTTGGGTCGTTCTATTCTATCCAGCTTGACGCTTTGAGCTCCGTCGAATATAGACTCAGCGTATTTGAATCGGAGCAGAGCGTAGTGACGATGCTGGCACTCTCCGGAGACGTACCGCGGCGCTCTCTGTGGAAGGAGCATTGACTGGTGTGGGCGCGAACTGACGGAGTCTGTGGAAATTGGCAGAAAGGCGACATACACCTCGGGAAGCAGAGGAACATTAAACATACAGAATCTCTTAAAACCTATTTTAAGAAAAACAACATTTACACAAATGTTCCACCTGGTAGAGATTTATAGAAACATCTAAATGATCCAGATCCGATCAGAGACTTAAGTCCGGGTCGGCTCTGGACCAGAGCGAGAGAGAGAGAGACTCACAGGTGAACAGGTCAGGTCATTATTCATGTTTAATAGCTTTTAATTCATGTTCATGTGGCTGAAAGTCAATAAATAAGTTTAGTCTGAACAGTTATGAGGCACATCAGCGCCCCCCGGAGGCTGAACATGATCTGTGCAGGAGGAATGGATGAAAATGTTCGTCCTGCTGTCGTCTGGTTCCAGAAAATAAACAAAACATTGAAAATCAAATCAGGAGTTCATGATCAGAGAAACAAAAATCTGATTCATCTTTAAAAATATAAACAACCGCTTTCAAAACCAGGACCGAACTGGGACCAGACCAAACCAACTGGTTCTCCATAGACCACGTGTCGCATCCACAGAGATCATCCTCGAGTCTCCTCGTCTTGTTTCAGTCTCTGCGTCGACTCGTCTGATTGGTCCTCCAGCAAGCTACGGGTCACTTTGACTTGAAGAGCGAGTCCCAGTCCAGAGGTTCAGATCCGGCTGCAGACGGGGAGGACTTGGGGATGGACGGGAACAAGGAACGCATCTTCAGTCTGAACTCCGAGAACTGAAGGAGACGAAGAAGAAAGAGAGTTTATTTATTCTTAAAGGTCACATATTATACAAATGTTTCTCTAACTCTAACATGTGTCTCTAGTCTGTCTCCAAACCCCCCAATGATGAGAAAAGTCCATCCTCTCCGTCTTTTGCCTGCTCCACTTTTCAGAAAATGTGTGCTCAAACAGGCCGTTTGGAGATTTTCCCTTCATGACATCACAAAGGGCAGTAACCCCTCCCCCAGGTGGGTGACACTCCCACAGCTAGGTGTTTGTTCTGCCCTCTGAGTCTGCCTTCTCACCGTAAACAATAGGACATGGAGCGAGAAAGCCCGAGCCACCCAAGCCCTTCCAGAGAGGGGCGTGGTCAGACACAGCTCATTTACATTTAAAGCTACAGACACAGAAACAGCCTGTTCTGAGCAGGGCTGAAATAGAGGGGTTTATAGGCATGATCAAATACAGGATTCTCTAAATGTTTAGTTCAATTGTTATGCAGTGATGTCACAGGTTTTACATTTTTCTTTCTTAAAAGATGTCGTCTTTGTTCTGGAAAGTTTATGGCGTGAATATTTCAGGTTTATTTTACGTGTTCTGCATATTTCCTCTTCAGTCTGGAGTCTCCTCACGTCGCTCTGACAGATTTAATACGAACTCTGTGAACTGTGATATATGTATAGAAGTGGTTTCATGACGAGTCATCATTGACTCGGCGGCAGCAGCAGGTACGTACGCTGTGAACATTGAGGACTTTCCACACGGTGAAGCTGAGCAGACCGACTCCACAGCAGGCGTACAGAGACCCCCATCCCAGAGCTCTCAGCGCCAGGGACGCCCCGCTCTCCGGGACCGCTGCCGTCGCCATGACGCCCTGCAGAGAACAAGAACACGACAAGACGGTGAGTTTCAAGCTGTATGTAGCGATACGAGTCACTAAAACAAAAAAGTCTGAGGACAGAGGAAGTCCCGATACCAGAGCGCTTCATGTGACGCTCTGTATCGGCTGCTCGAGTGCTCTGTTGTTAATCTGGCCAATAACGGCTTTTGTTCAACTACAGAAAAAAGATCTGGGGGTGACGGCGGCGTAGTGGTTAATGCGAGCGCCCCATGTACGGAGGCTGTGGTCCTCCAAGCGGGCTGCTTGGGTTCAAGTCCGACCTGTGGCTCCTTTCCGGCAAATCATTTCCAGCTCTCTCTCTCTCTCTCTCTGATTTCTGACTCTACCCACTCTTCAATAAAGTCAAAAGAGCCCCCCCACCCTCTTTTTTCTTTCTGAAGTTCTAGAGTAGAATCCCAGTTTCACTTTTTCACCAGCTGCTGAATGTGACGAGTCAGAGAGAGAGACTCATCGTTTCTTTAAACGTCAAGTTTCTCTTCACAAACCGTTTATTCTACGTTTTTTTTTTGTTTCGTTTAAAAATAAAAATATAAAAAGTACATTTCTCAAATCTGACACCAAAAGGAGAAACTTGATGAAGAAGAGTTAAAAGCAGAAACTCTTCATCGTGACCTGCGTCAGAAGAGACTCCATCAGGAGGTCGGAGAGTACGCTGATTCTTCACGCTTCCTGTTTCGCTCTCAGAGCTTCAACGCCAAGTTGTCGTTTTCGTGCACAAATATTTGGACACATTTCATTAAATAAATAAATAAAAACCTTCAATCAACAAATGACAATAAAATAAAAAGTGTGAAACTTTCAGACGTTTCTCCTCAGACTCTTCGCTCCACGTTTAATCTGATTTCACGTCCTCAACTTTTCTCCGGGTCCTTCGGGGGCTCGCTGCAGACGACAAAGACGAGTCTGTGACAGAAATAGTCCGGGGAACAAACGCTGGATTGTTCCTGGGCGCTAACTTTAGCGTGCATGTGCGTCAGCGTTAATCAGGGTCCTGTGAGCGTCCGATAATCACGGCGTTCCAGCTAACGGGCTGAGTCTAAGAATCTCTGCGGCTTCGTGGAAACATCTGAATGTGTGTTTGTTTGTCTTTTTATCACAGCTGGCGAGGAGGGAGCGCAGACGCCATCACAGATGTTTGTTTCTGTTTTTATCTCATCCAGGCTCGACGGTTACACACGGACATGGAAGGAGGAACTAATCGAGTCAGAGAGCGAAAACAAGAAAATCACACGTGTGGCGAAGCAGCCGAGTCGTCTTCTTCACACGGGAACGTCCTGCTGCGAGCATCGCAGGAAGTTTGTGACTTCATCTGAGAATGTCTCAGATTTTTGATGCATTTCCAGAAAGACGTTTTTAAACGTTTGCAGTTTCTTTATCGTCTCAATTTGAAGGTTTCGATTAATTCACAAATGAATTCAATAAAGACTTTAAAGCACGACAACCACAGATCGATCGGTAATCAGCTTTTGGAACCTTTTAGGGCGTGTCCACCTGCAGTAGCGTGCTTCCAGGCGGGAAAAGCGTTGGCTGTGCACTCAGGAGCGCTTGCATGAAGCCCCGTGTTAACCTCGCTTTTTTTCTGAGTGCCAGCATCTTTTTAAAATAGTTTTCAATGAGAAGAAAGCGTTTCAGAAAGGTGCTGTTGACGTCACCGGCGCTCTTTTCCAAATGTATGATATTCCCCGTATTTCAGTTTCCTACAGATCGTGTCTTGAACCCACATCGTCCTCGCTCCGTGTCTGATCAGGAAGTAAACGATCTAGAATATAAAACATGCAGTAAAAAGTGACGGAGCAGTGTTGGTCATACAGCGGCTGTTGTCAACAGACTGTTGTCATGGAGACAGGACGGACGTGCAGCGCTTTTATTCTCAGCGCACAAACGCTTCAGGCCCCGTGAACATCTAGCGCGTTTTCTCCGCCTGCTGCTAGAAACACTCTCTCCTCATGGAGGTGGACACGTGGCCTGAAGGTCAACTCTGTTTTTGAGCGTCTCAAGTTTAACCGTTCACGTCTGACTCACAGAAAACATAAAGACACCGTCTGACCTCCTGAAGATGACGCTCCATCAGATAAATATAATAAAACTGAGCCCACCATGAGACACACTGTCAGATATATGAGGCGTTCATGTACAGTACAGCACCCGATCCAGGACCGGTAAGAAGGTGGACTCTTCTGGTTTCTTTTTGACATTAAAGGAGAAGCAGGATTTATTTCTGCACTAAAACCTTCAGACTGAATTCTCTCCCTGAAGGACGAACCGTCAACAAGTAAAAACACGAAGTGACGCCGACTTTTCTAACAAGTTTCTCCGACCGTCCTTCTTTTGCCGTCCTTGACGATGCAAAGAACAAGTGGGCCCAGAACCAATCCTTGTGGTTTTTGAACTACGGAAGCCCAAGCAGCACACAAACAGCCATACATTTGATTTAACTTAAAATCTTCCTGTGATAACGAGTCAATGATGGAGCTTTTTTCTCATGATCTCAACTTTTTTTATCTTGTCATCTCAAGATCACGATGCTTTATCCACAACTTCAAGTTAATTCTTCAAGATCTTGATCTGTCGATATCGTCCAATCTTTACTAGAATCATATCAATATTTAAATGCTGGTATCGTGACACCCCTAGTCGAACATCGAGAAGGGCTCATCAATCTTTGCAGTCGGGTAAATCTCTAAAGGAATGCTGTAAACTGACGGGAACATATTTAGATACACGGACAGAACTGAACCTTATTAAACCAGTTTGGACTTTTCTTCTTTGCCAGCGCCAACGTGGAGCCGAAGCCTGCGATCATCCCTGCAGACGCCACCGTGGTCAGAAAGGCTGCACCTGCAAACAGGAAGTCAGACATCAGCATTACTATACTCTAAAACCTTAAGTTCAACCAGAGAGTGAGCTGTTTGATAGAGTGCACAGTATCTAGCCGAATTATCCAGAAGCAATCAATCTTTCAGGAGCAGTAGTCAATCATAATTATGTCTTATGAGGAAATCTTTGTGGCAACGAAAACCTTAAACAGCCAAAGTTTTGAATGGAGTCTGGTAACACGGAAAGTTTGTTACATTGAGGGAAGGAATCTAAAAACAGCAAATTAAATCATTAAGAGGCTGGTGAGTGACCTCTGTTCATGCAGATTTCCATTACAATATTTATACATTTAAAGATGCTTCAGCCAATCAGGAAAGCCGTGTGTCCCTTAAAGCGTGACGTCATCAGTAAATACATTGAGTAGAAAATAAAGAGATATGAGCTTTAAGATCAATTACATAAAGCCGAATTTAAGAAGATACATTAATGTTTCAGGAACAATTAATTATGTCTCATGAATAACTACTGATATAAAGAAAACCTTAAACTGCTCAAATGTTGAACGGCGATTGGCGACACGGTGTTTATGCCGAACTTCAAAAGGAAATACACCAGAGCCGAAGAAGACAGCAACAGCTTCAGCAGCATGTTCACTCATAGTTCATGTTCACAGTTCGTGTAGAGCTGTGAACATGCTGTAGATTTGTGAATGAGTTGAAGGAGAGAGGGAGGACCGACCGACATTGCTGTGACCTCAGATGGACGACGACCCTGAACGCAACGTCTGGCTAACGGCTACAGCTAACACTTTCTTGCCTTTTAACATCTGAAGTTTGGCCTCTCCGTCCATTTCTGCTGTTTCTCCCACATCCACAGCCGTGTTTTCACTGGCGGCTGTCATGTTGTTGTGGTCCGTCACCGGCTAGAAACAAGCGAGCTACGGACGTTAGACACCGCGCTTTAATTCATCAGGAATAGCGAAGTAAACACGTTAAATAAAAAAAACCTTATTGAGTAGGACTTCTTATTAAATGTAGATGATTCCTACTTGTTTTGTTTTTTTAAATATATATATATATATTAGTCGAGAATATGTTTCCGAGGGAAGCGTCACAGGGACGGACCGCTCTAACAAAGATCGTCTATGCAATGCAGCAGTCAAGTGGAAGAAATAAAGAGCTCTCACTCCGCTTCTTTTCAGAGTTTATAAATCTAGTACATCAGATTATTCAATTCGTTTACATTGCCAAAGTGAAAGTGAAAATAAAACACAACTAAGTGCAATAAGAAAATAAGAAAATAGTGATATTGAATAAACAGAGCTGTGATGGATTTTAAAAACATAGACTACAAACATAAAACCAGTTTGTGTTTAACTTAAAAACACAAGTTTAAAATGTAACTTTGTTCTTAAAATGCATGCAGATAACTTTACTAAAAAATAAAAAAAACATACAATGTAATTTCCCATGGTCTTACAGTTATCTCCATTGTCGTATTTAATTTATAGGCCTATTTTAAATGGAGTCACTGAAGTGGTCAGATAACAGTAAAATATGTGGATGTGGAAAGTAAATAAAAACTCTATTATTGAACAGTCTTGATATCTGCTGATTATGCTCTCCATCAATCAAGTGATTGTGTAGTTTGTCCATAAAATGTCAGGAAATCAGTTTACATTCTTCCCGGTGAGCTTTCATTGAGGTTTCTTTTTTCCTTCAGAGTGATTCCTCTCTCAATAGATGATCTGTGCAGTGAGGGGTCTCGGAGCTCCAGCAGCTCTGCGGAGGATCGGGATGCTTTTCACGTCCTCATCCTCTTCTTCTTCCTCTTCTTCCTCCTCCTCACCGACACAGACCCTCTGAACCTCCAGAGATCCGGACCAGGAACACACCAGGTCGCCCTCCGTTATCCCGGGATAGAGACGTTATCCCGGGATAGGATAGAAACGCTGGATTATGTGAGAGAGGGACGCTGCAGCGGCGCGAGGCGGGGGTGTTGTGGTGGGTTTTATGCGATTGACCACGAGTTGGGGTTTGTTTACGAATAATTCTTCATAAAAGTGGGAGAATTTGCATTAAAATATGTCGGATTTTTGTTTCTTTTGGCTGCAGACACAAACACCTGACTCGAGGATTCATTTATTGAACATTTGGAGAGCCTAAACGCACCAGCTGCACGCGCACAGCTGTTTTTCTTTCATTCCTTTGCTTACCTGTGCGCTCACCTGTGAGGACACATGTCTCAGATCCCTCATGCCGCTTTGGACCAGCAGCACCAGCAGCAGCCGGGCCAGTACAACCAGATCTGCACGCGCAGCAGCAGCGGCTCGTGCCCAGCCCCCGCCGAGGGCACGGAGCCCAACTGTACCGGCCACAGGAGCCGGACTCCCCGCAGAAAGTGGCAGGTGTTCCCGGGAAGAAACCGGTTCTACTGCAACGGAAGGATCATGATGGCGAGGCAGACCGGGGTCTTCTACCTGACCCTGGTCCTCATCCTACTCACCTGCGGGCTCTTCTTCACCTTCGAGTGAGTGGAGCACACACACACACACACACACACACACACACACACACACACACACACACAGTGTTTTCTTTCAGCAAGGTTAAAGGTCCCCACACCTCAGGTAAGTAGACACACACACACAAACAGGGTTTTGGATCCTTCGGGGATCTTATTGTTACAGATTAGAAGTCACTTATAGGAACTGGGAGTAAGTTACGAACAACTTCAGCTCTACTTACATTTTAGGTTTTGCACCAGCCGAGATAATTCCAGTTTTTATAAATATAGAAAGAAGGTACGTGTATGTTCTGATAGCGTGCTCAACTAGCGTTTGTTGGGTTTCGTTGGAATAGCAATGCATTGTGGGATACAGTCTCTTACCTTTGTCTTCCAATAGCTTTTTGTGCTGAATCAAATATTTGATATTCGCGGGTATTCGTGTAGCTAGTTGGCTTGATTCCAGGGTAAAAAACTGTGATATGAGACATTTTTGAAATGTCAATGGTGGATTTGAACGGAGAAATGTATTCATTGAACTAGAGCTGCTGAAAAAGTGGGCGGTTACTGTTGAGCTCTTTAACCCTCGAAGTGGGCGGCCAGGTTTGAGCCCGGCCCTCAGCTTCTTTCCTCAACATTAAAGGCAGGGTTGGTAACTTTCTAAAACTAGCATGATTTTGAAAGTAGCATTCCCTCAGTGCTCCGTCTGCACCCACCCCCTCCCCTCTGTGCTCCCTCTAAAGCCACGCCCCTCACTTACATGCACGAGCGCCGTTGCTCCAGAAGCGGACCTCAGCTCATCTCTTGCATTGTGTAGAAACTACGTCGTCTCATGTCTCATTCAGCGGTAAGTAAACTCACAGTATAAACTCCGTCATCGGTGACGAGCTTTGAGTGTGGGCTAGAGCACGCAAGAGGTAGAGAACGAGCAGGGAGACAGGGAGGCGTGATTGGTTCATCAGATTGATACCTCGTGGCAGACATTGGTTGAAGTTTTTACAGACTTACAACTGCTACAGATGACGGATTTTCTTTGATCCTTTTTTCAGAGCACCTGAGTTATTAATTTCTGTCAGGACCTAAAGACAATTTCAACCAACATCTTAAAAAGTGGATCTGGAGGAAATGACCAACCCCGCCTTTAAGTAAAGAATTGAACCAATCAGCATCAGTTATATTGTTCTTCTTTAATCCCCTCTAGGTCAGAAATACTGAGAAATAAAAATGGAACACTTCTGGAAAATAATCATTTTAAAAACCTTCATAACAGATGATTAAGAAAGGATTTATTTTGTTTATTGTTTTCAGATTTTGTATTTTTTTCCTCAGAATGTCGACTCCTCTTCAGGTCATAAAACCTCTTTAATATAGAAACGTATTCATGAAATGATCTGTGAGTCCTGCGGCTCCGTCGGGAATGTGACTGAACCTCGAGCTGTTTTCTGCAGATTTTCCTCGCCGTGTCTCAGTTCTCTGATTCGTCTCGGTGGATTTATTCACAACAAAGACTCAGATGGAGGACGTGTGCGGCGTCAGTTTTAATGAGAGCAGTCGGTGTGATCAGGTAAAGGTTTTCATTTTCAGCTCGGAAATATCTTCAGAGCTAAATTTACGCCTCGAGTGTCTCATCCCTGAGATCATTTTTAGTTTCCTCTAATTAAAACGTACGTGTCATCTTAAAAATAAACACACAGATGTTTACTTTATGGACCTGTTCTTACATTTTACTGACTTAACATGCAGTAAAACAGAAACAAACATCTCACAGATCAACTTAAATTCAGACATAAACACCAAAAATCTCAATTTAAAAACTTTTTTCCGATTGAAAACGGTCTCAATCAGATTCTCAAGGACGTCTGGAGGGTTTCTTTATTTCCTTGTGCTTTTTTTCCTGTCCTCCTACATTTCAAACAGGAAACCTGAAGCTTCCCGTTGCTGGGGTAACCATTTCCTGCAGCTTGTGTCACTACGGTAACAGCAGGAGATTGAAAGATGGGAAGGACTGTTAAATCTGAGACCTGAAAGTGACGATGTTGGTTTGGTTCTCCTTTAAAGATTGTTTTATAGACATATCTTACATTTAATTTTCTGAACTAATTTATCTACATAGACTGTAAATATGAACGTACGAAGCCTGAGTGACGTCATCCGCCTGTTCCTGCAGGGGGCGCTGGAGTCTCCATGTTGGAAATGCTGTCTCAGCCTAAAGGTGCATTCACACATACTCCGTGCGCGCCGCGGTCCGTCAGCGCCACGCACTACGCCGTAGTTAGCCGCCACTCTAGTCAATCATTGTGTTCACACAGCAGGCGCTGTGGTCCGTCTCCGGAGCGTGCCACCAGCGCCACGTCGCTCTGCTACGTTTCCAATACGCTGCAGGTCTATTTTCGACGGAGTACGCTGCAGACACGCGTCAAGCTAGACAGAATATCACAACCCGGACAGGAAGTCAGACAAGGAAACGCACAGAGCATCCGGGCAATTTCAAAATAAAACACAATATACGGACTCGCGATCGTATTTTTTATCACTTTATCAACGTAACGTCAAAACAGGCGCCAAACGAACAACAAATCATCCTCAGAAAGACAAAGAGACATGTTGTCTGCACGTTTTTCTCTTTATTCCCGCGTGATCTTGTAGTTCTCCCGTGATGTGTGTACAGCTGATCATGAGTGCGCTTCGCTGCGCTGACGTTCCAGAAACGGATCCAGTGTGAATGGGCGCGCGCCGTCCGACGGAACAAAACCGTGGCGCAGACGGACCGCGGCGCGCACAGAGTATGTGTGAATGCACCTTAACTTTCAGTCAACCTAACGACAGGCTGAGAGCTGGAGCTGAGGCGGGTTTTAGGCCTCCTGACAAACCGTTACACCGCGCCCACCTGTCAATCAGGTCAGCTACACGCCTTATTGTGAATAACTCTTATCCTTCATCAAATCAAAACTGATGAGTCATCAAAACATTCACCCCCCGTACAGTGTGTGCTGATCGAGACATGAGCTAATCAGACCTGTTTGGTTTCTTGAACCAGGCTGTAAACATGTTAATGTCTGCTGTAAAAACAGGCTTTTTAGAATGGGTGTGTATGTGACTTCCTGTGCTTCTGCAGCCAGCCTCTAGTGGACACTCGAGGAACTGCAGGATTTTACACTTCAGCATCGGCTTCATGTTTCAACACCGGAGGTTTCTGCTTGTTTGTCTATTGTGTTTTGTTTGTTCATTTTATTTGATCTTTGTTTTTGTCTTTTGTAAAGCACTTTGAGTTTTTGTCTGTATGTAACGTGTTACTCAAATGACACTGACTTGAATTAAATGCAATAAACCACTAAAATCAAAACTCTGAAATCGTCCCTGTCGAGTTTCTTCGCGTCCTGAAACAACCAGCGAGCTCCTGAGATCGGCTGAGACCTTCAGTTTCTTATATCTGTCTCTTCTTTGTGCCCTCAGCTGTCCCTTCCTTGCATCCAACCTGACCCCCGCCATCCCCGCAGTGGGCGGCGTCCTCTTCATCTTCGTGATGGGGATGCTCTTCAGGGCGAGTTTCACTGACCCTGGCGTCCTTCCTCGAGCGACGCCGGATGAGGCCGCCGACTTGGAGAGACAAATCGGTAAACATGAAAAGCTTCCCTCTTCCAGATTGTTCATTTACAAAACATAGTGCAGACATGAATTCTAGTATTTAGTAAACCTGAGAAAAGCTTCAAAAGTGTAAATAAAATAATAAGAAATAAAAACCTGTGGAGACTCCGAATGAAAAACAAGAAAATAAACAACAACAAAGAGTGTGGCGTGAACTCATCAGGGCTGGAAAAGTAACAACAACAACCTTGATGTGGGAGTCTTTACGCTTTATTGTAGAGAGAGGACGGTGGGTCGAGTCGGATATCAGGGACAGAGAATGTGGGGAGTGACATGCAGGTTATGGACCACAGGCTGGACTTGAACCCGGGCGGTACCGCTGCATGGACAGTCTCTGTACATGGGATGCGCACCCTAACCACTTGGCGTCCGGCGCCCCAATAATCCAGATTTTAAAAGTTTTTCCAACACTTTGAATCTCTGCAGCTTTTCATGTCTCTGAAGGAGAGAAAGAAAATCAGCTGCAGAATAATTTGATCGCTAATGATGCTTAGTCATGACAGGAAGACGCTCGCCACCTCCTCCAGTCAATACGTGTGAAGATGTGTGTGTGTGTGTGTGTGTGTGTGTGTGTGTGTGTGTGTGTGTGTGTGTGTGTGTGTGTGTGTGTGTGTGTGTGTGTGTGTGTCTGTGTGTGTGTGTGTCTGTGTCTGTTGTGTGTGTGTGTGTGTGTCTGTGCGTGTGTGTGTGTGTGTCTGTGCGTGTGTGTGTGTGTGTGTCTGTTGTGTGTGTGTGTGTGTGTCTGTGCGTGTGTGTGTGTGTGTGTCTGTCTGTGTGTGTGTGTGTGTCTGTGCGTGTGTGTGTGTGTGTCTGTGTGTGTGTGTGTGTGTCTGCTTGTGTCTGTGTGTCTGTCTGTCTGTGTGTTTGTGTGTGTGTGTCTGTGTGTGTGTCTGTGTCTGTGTGTGTGTGTCTGTGTGTGTGTGTGTGTGTGTCTGTGTGTTTGTGTGTGTGTGTCTGTGCGTGTGTGTGTGTGTGTGTGTGTGTCTGCGTGTGTCTGTGTGTGTGTGTGTGTGTGTGTGTGTGTGTGTGTGTCTGCGTGTGTCTGTGTGTGTCTGTGTGTGTGTGTGTGTCTGCGTGTGTCTGTGTGTGTGTGTGTGTGTGTGTGTGTGTCTGTGTGTGTGTGTGTGTGTGTGTGTGTGTGTGTGTGTGTGTGTGTGTGTGTGTGTGTCTGTGTGTGTGTCTGTGTCTGTGTGTGTGTCTGTGTCTGTGTGTGTGTGTCTGTGTGTGTGTGTGTGTGTGTGTGTGTGTGTGTGTGTGTGTGTCTGTGTCTGTGTGTGTGTGTGTGTGTGTGTGTGTGTGTGTGTCTGCGTGTGTCTGTGTGTGTGTGTGTGTGTGTGTGTGTGTGTGTGTGTGTGTGTGTGTGTGTGTGTGTGTGTGTGTGTGTGTGTGTGTGTCTGCGTGTGTCTGTGTGTGTGTGTGTGTGTGTGTGTGTGTGTGTGTGTGTGTCTGCGTGTGTCTGTGTGTGTGTGTGTGTGTGTGTGTGTGTCTGTGTGTGTGTGTGTGTGTGTGTGTGTGTCTGTGTGTGTGTGTGTGTGTCTGTGTGTGTGTGTGTGTGTGTGTGTGTGTGTGTGTGTGTGTGTGTGTGTGTGTGTGTGTGTGTGTGTGTGTGTGTGTGTGTGTGTGTGTGTGTGTGTGTGTGTGTGTGTGTGTGTCTGCGTGTGTCTGTGTGTGTGTGTGTGTGTGTGTGTGTGTGTCTGTGTGTGTGTGTGTGTGTGTGTGTGTGTGTGTGTGTGTGTGTGTGTCTGTGTGCGTGTGTGTGTGTGTGTGTGTGTGTGTGTGTGTGTCTGTGTGTGTGTCTGTGTCTGTGTGTGTGTCTGTGTCTGTGTGTGTGTGTCTGTGTGTGTGTGTGTGTGTGTGTGTGTCTGTGTGTGTGTGTGTCTGTGTCTGTGTGTGTGTGTGTGTGTGTGTGTGTGTGTGTCTGCGTGTGTCTGTGTGTGTGTGTGTGTGTGTGTGTGTGTGTCTGTGTGTGTGTGTGTGTGTGTGTGTGTGTGTGTCTGCGTGTGTCTGTGTGTGTGTGTGTGTGTGTGTGTGTGTGTGTGTGTGTGTGTGTGTGTGTGTGTCTGCGTGTGTCTGTGTGTGTGTGTGTGTGTGTCTGTGTGTGTGTGTGTGTGTGTGTGTGTGTGTCTGTGTGTGTGTGTGTGTGTGTGTCTGTGTCTGTGTGTGTGTGTCTGTGTGTGTGTGTGTGTGTGTGTGTGTGTGTGTGTCTGTGTGTGTGTGTGTGTGTGTGTCTGTCTGTGTGTGTGTGTGTGTGTGTCATCTCTTCAGTACCTCCGCTCTATCAAAAACGCGTCTCAGCGAATCAGTCGTTTCCACAGAAACTGAGCGTCACCGTCAAAGCTCTCGGTCTATATTTGGAAACTGCTTATTATTTTTTGTTTTGTTTATATATTTATTTATTTTCACGGCGGATACATTATCTGAGGAGCGACGGAGCTGTCAATCACAGCAGAGCCGCGGCTCGGGGAACGACCAAATAAGGAAGAAGAACAAGAGGAAGGAACAGGATGTTGAACACACACACAGCTCAGAGTTTGTGTGTGTGTGTGTGATTTGGAGGACGGACAGAAATAGAGGGCAGTTATTTTTTACTGCGTTTTGTTTTCTGATGGTGGTCAGGAATGGGTTCTGTGACGCACCGCTTGAAACAACATCCCACTTCCTGTCCGACAAACAAAACTAAAGACACTCAGACATTAAACAAATGAGATATAAAAGTCTTTGCCAATGTTATAAACATTCATTAATGAACTGTGGAACAGGGAGCGAGGGAACCCGTCGTCCCTCAGTCCTGAGTTTAAAGGGCGCTACTGATATTTCAGGGTTCAACACGTTACAAGAAAGTCTCTTCATTTAAAATTGTATTTAAGGGTGTTAAGTCTCCGTCACCTCACCACAGAGGAGCACTGAAGGAATGCTACTTTCAAAATCTTGCTAGTTTTTGAAAATTACCAACCTTTAAAGGAAGAATGTGCGACTCTTTGATCCAGTAGATGTCGCCCTTGAGCTCCAGCATGAAACCAAAACAAACTGCTGTTTGGCCACACCTCCTCCATACTGAACCCTCCGCTCTCCTCCAGAGACACACCTCCAACCCCCTCCACTCACGTTCACACCAAGTAGATTTCAAATAGAACGCACCATAATTAATCACCATTAAGCGCAAGCGGTGGACAAAGTTGTCCTTTGCTCGAGCTGCAATCACCTGTGTCCTGCATTGTTGTGTTAGCATGCTAATGTTAGCGCTCTTTAGTTAGCTCGTAGCTTCACATGTAAACTGACACAGAATGAGCGTGATCTAAAAACACTTACGTGACATCCAAATAATCAGTGAGTATGTTCTTCTTCTTCTCTCTAGTCCTTGACTAAAACAGCTTTTATACACAAGGGGAGGAGCCGGCCGTCCCGTCCATGTAAACACGGCTCTGACAACAACACAGCCAGCGGGACTCGAGCTTCTCACTCATTGTAGACAGTCAGGACTCAGAGAGACATTTACACAGGAGAGACTGGATTTATGATGTATTGATGAGGAACATGTTGCACATTCTTCCTTTAAAAAATACCCAAAACACCACAAATGCTGCCAAGTTTTATTCAGTATCCACACTTAAACTGATTCAAACGTGTTTTTATAATAATAATAATACATTTTATTTATAAGCGCCTTTCATGACACACAAGGACACTGTACAACAATCAACATTTAAAAACGACAATGGATCAAATCAGCATCCAGTAAAAGAAATGAAATGTAGGACAGTCAGTGTAATTACAGTTTAAAGTGAGAAGGCGATCTTGAACAGGTGGGTTTTGAGTCTGGATTTGAAGATGGGGAGAGAGTCAATGTTTCGTATGTCCGGTGGCAGAGAGTTCCAGAGCTGGGGAGCAGAGCGGCTGAAAGCTCTGCCCCCCATGGTGCTGAGGCGTGCAGAGGGTACAGTGAGGTGGATGGAGGAGGAGGATCTGAGGGAGCGGGCTGGAGTGGCGATGTGAAGGAGGTCAGATAGATATGGAGGGGCGAGGTTGTGGATGGCCTTAAAGGTGTACAGGAGGAGTTTGAAAACGATTCTTTGCTTCACCGGGAGTCAGTGGAGTTGCTGTAGGATGGGGGTGATGTGATGGTATGAGGGGGTTTTGGTGACAATACGGGCAGCAGAGTTTTGAACCAGTTGGAGCTTGTGGAGGGACTTATGAAGGAGGCCGAAGAGGAGAGAGTTACAGTAATCAATACAGGAGGTGACGAGGCTGTGGACAAGGATGGAGGCAGTATGGGGGGTGAGGGAGGGGCGGAGTCGGTTGATGTTTTGTAGATGGAAGTATGCAGACCGGGAAATGTTATTGATATGGGATTGTAATGATAGTGTGCTGTCGAGGATGACACCCAGACTCTTAACCTGAGGGGAGGGGGAAACTGAGGAGCTGTCCATAGTGAGGGAGAAACTGCCAACTTTGGATAATATGGATTTAGTGCTGATGAGAAGGATCTCGGTTTTATTGCTGTTTAATTTAAGGAAGTTTGAGGTGAACCAGGATTTTATTTCAGATAAACAGGAGGTGAGGGAGGAGGGGGGAAGTGTGGAGTTCGGTTTACTGGAGAGGTAGAGCTGGGTGTCGTCTGCGAAGCAGTGGAAAAGTATATTGAATTTATGGAAAATATTGCCAAGGGGGAGGAGGTAGGTGATGAAGAGAAGGGGCCCCAGGACAGAGCCCTGGGGCACACCTGTAGTGACTGGGGAGGGCTTGTATTGGAAGGATTTCAGCTGTATGAACTGAGTGCGGCCTGAGAGATAAGAAAGGAACCAGGCAAGGGTGGTGTGAGTGATGCCAATGGAGGAGAGTCTACTGAGGAGGATGGGGTGTGAGATGGTGTCAAAGGCCGCACTCAGGTCAAGAAGGATGAGGATGGAAAGCAGGCCAGAGTCAGAAGCAATGAGGAGATCGTCGGTGATTTTTAATAGAGCAGTTTCTGTACTGTGACGGGGGCAGAAACCGGACTGGAAGGGCTCATAGAGGCTGTTTTGAGTTAAGTTTGAGTGTAACTGGGTGGTGACTATTTTTTCCAGACTTTTGGAGATGAGAGGTAAGTTAGAAATGGGGCGGAGGTTATTGAAGTTGTTAGGATCTAAACCAGGTGTTTTCAGTATAGGAGTGACAGCTGCAGTTTTGAGCAGTGAGGGAACAATTCCAGTGGTGAGGGAGGCGTGAATGATGGCAGATATGAGGGGAAGCAGAGAGGAGAGGCAAGATCTGACCAAGGTTGTGGGCAGGGGATCAAGCTGACATGTGGAGGGCTTGGATTTTTGGATGAGGTCAGAGATTTCGGAGGCATCAGGGAATTGAAAACAAGTAAGGGGCTGACAGTGCGGGAGAGGATCAGGTGGGGAGAGAAGCAGTGGGTTTGGACGTAAGTGCTCGTGAATATTGTGGATTTTCTCATTTTTACGTCTTAAATATCGGTTCATATAAAAACAGAGCAAACAAACCCAACCGTTCCTTCCTGCTCCGCACCCTGTTTGTGATGCAGCTCCACACCAAGGTGAGCGTTTCTTCCCAGGAGGCTTTGCAGCTGTAAATCCAGTCGACTGCAGTTTATCTCTCTGAGCAGAAGTCGATTCTTCACGGCTGTTGTGGATTTTATGATGCTGATTGTTCAACCTCAGGGGAAAGACTTAAACGGCTGCTTCTTCCTGATTTTTATTTTATTTTAGTTTTTTACTTTGAGTGAGTTAAAAAACAAATTCAGTTTGTCCTGAAGGTGGCGCCAGAGGGAAGTTGACTTTAGTTAAAAGAAATGCATTCTCTGTACGGTGCCTCTTTAAGGTGAAGAGGGAGCTGAGCTTGAAGACAAAGCTCTCGATTTACTGGTCGATCTACATTTCCAAACCCTCACCTGTGGGCATGACCTTTGGGTAGTGACTGAATTAGATTGCGGATAGTGGATCATGGATGGATGGATCACAGACGTAACAACATTTCAGTGGACATCTCTGTTCGTACTCACCTACATTTTTCTGTATGTGTTCGTATTGTGTGTTTTCCAGATGCAACGGGCTGCTCCAGACCGCCACCTCGCACCAGAGAGGTTCTGATCAACGGACAGACGGTCAAACTGAAATACTGCTTCACCTGCAAGATCTTTAGACCGCCACGAGCGTCGCACTGCAGCCTGTGTGACAACTGTGTGGGTCAGTGTGAGTCTGAGAGAGTTAGAATGATATCCGAGGAGGAAAGAAAAGAGTAACTCAGTATAAAGCACCTTTTGTTCGTGTCGTCCCTCAGAGCGTTTCGACCATCACTGTCCCTGGGTGGGAAACTGCGTCGGACGGAGGAACTACCGCTTCTTCTACCTGTTCATCCTCTCGCTCTCCTTCCTCACAATCTTCATCTTTGCCTTCGTCATCACACACGTCATCCTCAGTGAGTAACACCACCTCCTACACATCTCGCACTGTGTCCGCTCTGAATCACTGATTGATTTCTTTAGGAAAACACTTCAGCTGCTCCACACACACTTTCTTTACTGACGAGGAAACTGAGAAACTCACATTTCAACATTTACTACAGCGCTGCAGGTTTAAAGTCCATGTCCTGAGGCATATGGTACTAGTTTAAATCAAATGATGCTGATACCTGTTTTGATACCATGGCAACAAAGGTAGAAGTCCTCTGCAGCCACTATTTGCTAATTTCATGTTTTTAGTTACTGAAAATTGTAGGCATGCTGTCTAAATTGAGCAAATACAATGGCAACACTTCCATACCGAAACTTTGACAATGATTTGATGGATTCATTCCTCTCCTACACAACTGTCTTATGAAATCAACGTGGTTTCTTTTTAAAGTTTCTAAAGGTTTTAATGTTTTGATGGCTGTATTTGAGAGACAGGACAGCGGACAGAGTCAGAAAAGAGATCTGAGAACTGATTCCACCGCTCGTCTCTGCAGTAATTTAATCATTTTATTATATTATGAAGCTACAGGATGAGTCGGGGCGTTTCAGATTTGATAGACAAATGATTTTCCTCAGTTTGCCTATTTACTCAGAAATACCCACAAACTTAATAAGATGACATTAACATCTTATAAAAAGAGAGAACAGAAGAAAATCCTCACGAACTGGAGCCAAAGATTGAGAACTCCCAAACGTGCTCAAACATTTGTCTCAGGTTGGTTAAATTGTCGTCTTGCAGATCCACTGCGAAGCACGCCTTAGCGCTCTGTGAAGATGTAACCGGTGGTAGTGTTGTAGTCAAGACCACACTAACCGAGACCAACACATACCCGAGATCAGACCAAGACCAAGGCAGGGCAAGACTGAGTCAAGACCATAAATATCTCTGAAAAATCTTCATCTTGTGTTTAGCGGGCGTGTCACCCACTTAGACCGTAAAGATAAAGGGGATAAAGATCAAACTACAAATGAACTGAAGTTATTTGTTCTTTTAGAAAGAGAAGTTTTTCTTCTAATCTCAAAAACGTGAGAAAGAAGCCGATCAGAGGAGGTCCTGAACGGTCATGATTTATAATCCAGAGTCCGCCCAGTCTGAGACCGAGACAAGACCGAGTAAAAAAGCTTTGGATTCCGAGACGAGACCCAGACCTTCACAAAGTGGTGTGGAGACCGGACTTGATACCAAGACCGATTTCTCATACTAAACAGAGCGGTATTTAATCCTGTTACAAAGAGTCTGAGAAACAAAGAACATCATCTTTTAATAATGAACTTTATTTATTCATAGCGCTCTTTAAAAGTCACATTTAGTTCACAAAGAGACGAATAAAAACAACTAAATGTTAATATGTCAACAACTACATCAGACACTGTAATACATTTTTAAAATAGATGATGAGCCTGATATCATTTGATAAGTTTGTCCTTTGTTCTCAGTACATTTTGAAAAGTCAAAGTCCAGTCGTTCCAAACGAGGGTTTCATCTCAAAAGTTCAACGACAGCCACAGTGTGCAGGAAAGAGGGCGGAGTCATAAATAAGGAGCTTTTAGAAGAATATTTGAGAAGCTGTCACAGCTGCAAACAAGTTCATGTATCGTCAAAGTGAAGGAAACTCGTTAACAACCAAATACATTAGCTTAAAGTCACGGGTAACCAGCTGGAACAATGAGATCAAATTAATTGACAAACTGTTTAAAATGTTAAAGGAGCAAAATGTAACTCTGACACCTAGTGTTTAAAATGGGTACTGCAGTCTAAATTCTAAACATCACAGAGAGCTGTTTCCCCCCCCCCCCCCTCCTCTCTAGAGTGGATGCTCACGCAGGTCACCATGTGGTGGACACTGAAGCTTCAGTGTTTATCCAGCTCTGCATCGGTCTGTAAACCTTTCTGCGTTCTAACCTCTCTCCATTTTTCAAAAGCATCTCCAATATTGATCCTAGTTTGAGCACGTTTCTGCTCGTGGAGCTTATTAGAAACATGCAGAGGCTTTTTAGGTCGGGTACAATCACTTCTATCTGAACCAGTTCTCTTGCCCGCTTCCATCGCTGCAACACCTGTTGGTTTGACCTGATAACTGCTCTCATATCTGGCAAACCGAGGGGCGTCCAAAACGGCCGTGTGGGGGTGCCTTAAAACCGCCTACCTTCTCTGGTCCAAACAAATCCAGACCATTCAGGACCAGAATCTAAAGTTAGAAGGAGGACATACTGGCTGCTGCATTGTTGTCAGAGAAGCCAGCACTTCAACATAGCATGTTTCCTTAATGTCTGATCATAGAGTAAGCTCACTTCATCATTTCACTCTCTACACATCTCACTGATTGGACCTTTAAAGTGAAAGGAGACGAGCTAACAAACCGAACATTGAGTGCACATTTATAAGAAGGGTAAAGAAGTATGAGAAGGCTGACAGATTAGAGGCACAGTTACATCAGCAACAAATCTGACCTGAATTTGTCATGAACTGATTCGCCCACTCAGCAGAAAGATAATGTAATGAGATGAAAACTGTCACAGAGCATCCAAGATCTCTGAAACTCAAATGTTCACTCAGAAAGGTAATGAAATGATGTCACTCCTGGTCCGTAATGTTTCATCACATTTGAGTCAGCGTCAGACTTCTGGCCTGTAAGGAGGGATTTTCTGCTTCTCTATGTTTAATAAGAAAGATGACTCTCACCCTGGTTATGTTCCCCCGGTGGGCTGTGTTTCCGCTCTGCAGCAGCTTCTCATCTGGTTAATGGATCAGACATCGATCCCGCTCAGCCCTGCCCCCTGCCCTGTGATTGACAGGTTGTCAGAGAGAGGCTGAGGCTGCGGTCTCTTCATGTTTCCTGTCGCCGATCGATTGGACAGCTTTTAGCTCATATACTGACTCAGGCCCGGTCACACAGACGCGTCGCCCGAGGCGTGGTCATTCCAAAAACAGCTTGAGCGCATCTGGGGAGAAAGCAGCTCGGTCTGTCTGTGGCTGCGTCTGCGTCTGCATACGGGCGACCACATAACATAAGGGGGGGGAAATGGACATGAGATAACGTAGAGCTCTCGTTGTTGCTTTGCCTCTCAACAAGGACGGGGGGAAATGTCATAAAAAGTGGAGGTAAAGCCTCCTACTTGATTTGACAGCCAAAGCTGACATTGGCGAGCGCTGCGACTCCGCTCCCGAATAATTAAACTTTTCCTTTTTGATGTTGTCTAAATATTTTTTAGGATGTATTTTTTCTCTCTACAGTAATCGGAGTCCTCTGCTGATGATTGATTTTGTGTTTGTCGGGTTCTTTATGACCGGGCGTCGTCGACCTTCCTCTCTGCGTTCAGGCTGCTGATGTTTTGCCGCCCTGCAGGTCTGAACTGGCGGTAAACTGGATCCTCGGGCTGCTTCACGTTCACACTCTTGACAACCAGCAGACTGTCTGAGACAAACCCGTGTCTTCCTCTCAACACTGTGCTGCTTGTTTTCTGTTTTTAGCAGCAGAGCTATAAAAAGATCCGGAGGACTGTCGTGACTTTGAAGAACAAAATGTAAATGTAGAGATCAGTCGCTCTTTTCAGGAAGCCTCGCTGCCCATGAGGTTTATTTTGGTTTGGTGGAGTTTTTGCGACAGCTGTACTTTTCTAATGTTAAACTTTAGTCTATGACGTGGTTCATACCAGGAAATATAACAACTGAAAGACAAGTTAAAGACACTGGTGCTTCGGGGCCACATGAACAGATCTCACGTTGGGCCCCTCCCCCACAGCCTCAGCCAACCCTGAGATATTACTATAACCACACCTCCATTACACTAATGAGCCATTCAAAGATTTAAATTAAAGGAAGAATGTGCGACTGTTTGATCCAGTAGATGTCACCTTTGAGCTCCAGCATGAAACCAAAACAAACTGCTGTTTGGCCACACCTCCTCCATACTGAAGCCTCCGCCCTCCTCCAGAGACACACCTCCAACCCCCCTCCCCTCGAGTCACATGAAGGAGTTTAGCGCAAACGCCAAATTAAACTGTCCTTGTCTCCAGCCGCAATCACCTGTGTCCTGCATTGTTGTGTTAGCAAGCTAATGATAGCGCTCTTTAGTTAGCTCGTAGCTTCATGTTGCATGTAAATTCACACAGAATAAATGATTTTATACACAAGGGGAGGAGCCGGCCGTCCCGTCCATGTAAACACGGCTCTGACAACAACACAGCCAGCGGGACTCGAGCTTCTCACTCATTGTAGACAGTCATGACTCAGAGAGACATTTACACAGGAGAGACTTGAGTTATTATTTATGGGTAATTTGTTGTAAACATTTTACTCCTTCAATACTTTCTGTACCCTACATTTAAAACCTGCTAAAGAGACGGATATGCGTTTTCTCAGGAGTTGGTGGAGACCAAAAACAGAGCTAAAAATGAGTGAATGTTTGACTAACATTCGTAGGAGTAACATTAAAGCTGTTTTGTTAATACTTGGTGATCCTTTCAAACTCTCTCTTCTCTCTGCAGGATCGAACAGAACAGGTTTCCTGAGCGCGCTCAAAGACAGCCCGGCCAGATATCCTTTAAAGGCTGGAAGGACCCCCAAACTTACGACTCACATGACTTTGTTTTTTCAATCTTGGCCCGATTTTTTTAACATGTTTTTAGGGTCTTAATGACTAATAAGTACAAAATGTATTTCAATCGATTCTGTTCATGAGTTGATGCTGCAGCATCCTCTGCAACACTCAGATTGAAGGCGAAACGTAGTGTTATGATGTCACACCCTTAGAATGATTGTCAGACTGTTTGTCTTAACGGTACCAAAGTGATCCCAACTCGTGGCACTAATAACTCCTCATAAACGGCCGCGCTCACTCTCTCTCTCTGTCGGTTATTGTCGTGTTTGTGTTTCTGATAAATCAATGACTCTGGTGCAGTCATCAGTCAATATGTCCCATAATGCATCGCTAAGGTCAAACTACTACAAGCCTAGAGCCAAATTGACACTCAGCTACTTCAATCCCTGTTTTCTTGTTATTTCTTCTCTAAATCTAAACTTTCGTCCTCTTTCTCTGATTATTCGTGACAATCAACGCTTTCATATCTCTGGGCTAAAGAGAAAATTCAAGTCAACAAAATGTGAGTTTTTTTCCTTGACTGTGTTCTGCACCGTCCTGGAGGTGGTCGTGTGCTTCTTCTCCGTGTGGTCGATTGTCGGCCTGTCGGGGTTTCACACCTACCTGATCAGCTCCAACCAGACCACCAACGAGGACGTGAGTATGCAGAGACCAGGACCGTTTAAAACAATCTGGATATTTACAAGCTCTGATGATGTGAACCATTCCTTCCCCTCTCTGTGTTTGTCTCGCTTCCTGGTCCAGATTAAAGGTTCCTGGTCCACCAAGCGAGGGAAGGACAACTACAACCCGTACAGCTACGGAAACATCCTGACCAACTGCTGTGCAGCTCTGTGTGGACCTCTGCCTCCCAGGTCAGTTACAGTCTCTACACGACAACACCCAGGTCTAAACTCAAGGCTAAACCAAGGGCTAAAACCAGGTCTAAACCGGGGACTAAACTTGGCACAAATACCAAGAACTTAACCCATCACTAGACCCAGGACTATGACATGAATGCTGCTTTCACATGTGCAAAACTTCTGAGAACTTCACTCAGACTTTATCTGGAGTTTCTCCTCCAGCCTCCTCGTATTTATTCTGCAGAAAGTCAGAGTGAGCTGATGTGAGAATGCACATGGGGGGGGGGGGGTGAAATCTGTCGGCACACACGTACAGATAAAACATTTTTTAGGTCAGATAGTGAAAGGAAAGGCTTGATGTGTTCTCCAAAAGAGCAGCATGTGAGTGAAGTTTTAATTTCATTTGAATTTTGTGTCTTTATGTCCCAGTTTGATCAACAGGCGAGGTCTGATCCGGTCTGACACGCCACAGCCCGTCCCCCAGTCCAACGGGACCAGCGGCGGCAGCTATGCCTCCACTCAGCTCCACAGCCGCATGGTAAGAGGACGATGACATCACTGCTGATCAATAACACACGTGTTGCGCTGCACTTTAATCAACTTTAAACTCAACATGTTTAGCTCAACAACGCTGTGGTGAGTTCAAGGCTCTCAGATAAAGTCTGTAAAAAACATTGTTGGATGTGGAAGCTGTAATACCGCTGCGTTGATCCGAGTCATTAAAGCAATTAGGCACAGATAGAATCAAATCTAACAAACTAAGAGGCGTGTACTTTTAAATACATTTTAAAAAATCAGCCAAAACATATCTGAGATTTTTACATTTTAAACAATCCAGCGCTTCCAACTGTGTGATGTTTGATTGGTCTCTTAATTTAGGACATCAGGTGTGTCTAAATCAATGTGAATCGAAGGCAGACCACGTTTAATGTGAAAGCTGTTGAGATTCTCCGACTTTTGAGGGTTCACAAGAAACAGTCAAACCAAACTCCATTCAAAAAAACGAGCGTTTTAAAGATGTTTATTGTCTCGGTTTTTTAGCATCATTTTAGCCGATCCTAGCTAACAGGTCACCAAACTGGGACCTGGTACTGATCCTAGCTAACAGGTCATCAAACTGGGACCTGGTACTGATCCTAGCTAACAGGTCATCAAACTGGGACCTGGTACTGATCCTAGCTAACAGGTCATCAAACTGGGACCTGGTTCTGATCCTAGCTAACAGGTCATCAAACTGGGACCTGGTACTGATCCTAGCTAACAGGTCATCAAACTGGGACCTGGTACTGATCCTAGCTAACAGGTCATCAAACTGGGACCTGGTACTGATCCTAGCTAACAGGTCATCAAACTGGGACCTGGTACTGATCCTAGCTAACAGGTCATCAAACTGGGACCTGGTACTGATCCTAGCTAACAGGTCATCAAACTGGGACCTGGTACTGATCCTAGCTAACAGGTCATCAAACTGGGACCTGGTTCTGATCCTAGCTAACAGGTCATCAAACTGGGACCTGGTACAGATCCTAGCTAACAGGTCATCAAACTGGGACCTGGTACTGATCCTAGCTAACAGGTCATCAAACTGGGACCTGGTACTGATCCTAGCTAACAGGTCATCAAACTGGGACCTGGTTCTGATCCAAGCTAACAGGTTATCAAACTGGGACCTGGTTCCGATCCTAGCTAACAGGTCATCAAACTGGGACCTGGTTCTGATCCAAGCTAACAGGTCATCAAACTGGGACCTGGTTCTGATCCTAGCTAACAGGTCATCAAACTGGGACCTGGTAGGAGCTGGAAGCAGCAGGAAAGTTTATCCAAACACAGTTCTTGGAGGAGGAGAGAGATTAACCAGCTGTGACGGGATGGAGTCTAAAAGTCACAAAAACAACACTGTGCCAATGTTGTTGTAAAATGAAGACAGAGTGCACGCAAACATGATGTGACCCAACGGTGGGTGTTCAGGACTGCTATTTTTGTTGCCATGGTAACAAGAAAGGTATCGATATCGTAAGTATCATATGGAAGTATAGCGTGAACACCCTAATCTGAACTCCTTTAACGCCTCTGTCTCTCCTCAGTGCGATCAGGATCAGTGCATCCAGAGCACAAAGTTCGTCCTGCAGGCTGCAGCCACCCCTCTGCTCCCCGTGGTCATGCCCCCTCTGCCAGGGAAGACCACCACTCTGGGGGGCCCCTGTGCCTACCTGGCCCCGTCCCAGCCCTCCCTGCCATCCTGCGGGGGAGACGTCCTCACCCTGAGGGACGCCGCAGCCGACTCCCACTGCCATCACCACCTCTACCATCACCATCATCACCACCACCACCACTTCGTCAGCCCGGAGGAGACGCCCTGCACCACGCCTCAGGGCGCCCTGCCCTGCCCCGCCCAGCTGCACCTCCACCCACACCCACACCCACACCCGCCCATCCCCTCCCCCTCCGCACTGTACAACCCGGCTAGTCAGGACACTCTGCACGAGGACTCGGTCAGGGGACTCGTCAAACTCAGCTCTGTCTGAACAAAACTCACAACATTTGATTTGTCTGTTCACCAGGGACCACATGAGGGGCTCTTAGCACCTACGCGTTTGTTCATGGCTGTTGCCGGTGACTGTAGTGGCTGCACCCCCTTTAATCTCAGATGCACCCTGAGTAGTTTTGTTCTAGAACCAGGCCTGGTTTAAGCAAACATGACAGGATTATAAACTGTACGCTGCAGAAGCACAGGAAGTCACATACACACCCATTCTAAAAAGCCTGTTTTTACAGCAGACATTAACATGTTTACAGCCTGGTTCAAAAAACCAAATAGGTCTGATTAGCTCATGTCTCGATCAGCACACACTGTACGGGGGGTGAATGTTTTGATGACTCATCAGTTTTGATTTGATGAAGGATAAGAGTTATTCACAATAAGGCGTGTAGCTGACCTGATTGACAGGTGGGCGCGGTGTAACGGTTTGTCAGGAGGCTTAAAACCCGCCTCAGCTCCAGCTCTCAGCCTGTCGTTAGGTTGACTGAAAGTTAGGCTGAGACAGCATTTCCAGCATGGAGACCGCCATCGATGGGACTCCAGCGCCCCCTGCAGGAACTCCAGAGGGTTTTAAACAGATAAATAAAAATGTTGATGCCGACGTCCAGAATATAAACGAAAGATAAATAACACGTTTCACGTGGTAAATGGCGTACGCAAGTTTCAGGCCCTGTGTTGTTTAACAGCAAAGACTTTTTGTTTCTTTTTGAATGTTATTTTCTTTTTTTCACCACCTTCATCTCCACAGGATCCTCCGCCTGACTTTTTTATGAAGTAAAAAAAAAACGAACATCAAACATTTTACCCAGAATAAGCTAAAACGATGCCAAATGGACGTCCACCTTCAGTCGCAGTCTGATGGAGACCGAGGTCAAAGACACAAACTGTGACCTCAACGGAGCGGTTCTTCTGGGTGACTTGATTGTAAAGTTTTTTCAGAGTTTATGTGAACAAAGAGAAACGATGTAGAAGAGCGTACTGACCCTGTGTGAATCTTCAGGGTTTTTTTTATTGATTCTGGGGACAAAAACAAGAAGCTGCAAACATCCGCACAGCCGAGGTCGTCGGTTTATTTGCAGCGAAGCAGCAACACTGCCAGATGTTCAGCCGGAGGTCAAACCACGATGTATAACAGAGAAACGTCACGGTGATTGCAGAGACACAGACGGGATATCTGGACTTACTTTGTGACATCTTTGTTGATGAACTTTGTCCTGCAAATTTTATTGTTTAACCAATAAAAGGCTTTTGAGTCCTAAAACAAAGACTGTAAATGAGAAGTGGTCGACTGTTTCGAAGACTGAACTTCGGTTGTCATCTAGCTAAGCCAAAGCTCTCTGGCTTGGATAACTATTGGAAACAATTGAGGTAATGTAAGTACTCAACATAAATATATAACATAGCTTTAGTCCATTTTCAATTAACTTAGATATTTTAGTGTAATATTCTTATACAATTCTACATATTGTACCTTTAAGTCATACATGTCTGTTAGGAGTTTGTGTTCATCCAAGCCGCTAGGTGGCGTCTGTGACTCTGTCGTTGTTTCCCAAACAACCAATCACGTTTCACTTTCCCGGAAGCAGCTGCCGTGCCTGCTTCAGGTTTGAGAGGGAAATGGATCTTAAACATTTTCGTCAGCGACTGAAATCCTGTCAGCTGTAAGGTTTAACAACTGGGAACAGAAATACACAAGGATTATGTAAATGATTGTGGGGAGAGTTTGTCGTCGAGACGTAAAAATGATCCGGTGTTTGAGTTTACTTGGTGACCGTGTAAACTGGTGACTTTCAGCCGAACAAATCTTTGGTTGTCGTGGTTACAACACGTTTACGTGTCTTTGTTTAGTATTTTATATCTTGTGAAGAAATGTAGACATTATACTAAATAAAAAGAGCATTCAGGATCACTGTTTCCGTTTTCAACAATCAGAAGTCTCAAGTTAACACGGTCACTGATTTAACCGAAACACCGCTATAGTCAGTTGGGTGCTTTTTAATGCCGAACCCGTTACAGTCAGCTCTGTGTTTCAAACCTTATGATCAATAAACACTCAGATGGTTAATAAACAGTGGGGAGTACATGTTGGACTTTGGTGCTGATTAATGTCGATGACAACAAAGCCTTTAGAGGAAAGCGCGGCGGCGGGAAAACAGACCAGACATATGTGACACTTAAATCAGAATCAGCTTAATTTATGCTTTACACACAAAAGGAATTTAACTTCGGTGAACTATTCTCTTTGTACAAGGCATAACATTAAATATCAACAATAAAGACTAATAATTAAAGACTAATATGTACAAGACTGAATAAGATAATCGTGCAAAAGATGCTGAAGTAAACATGATAATAAAACATGATCGCTGGCAGACAGTTAAACTGGACAAAGATGTTAAGACAGTTAATGCGTTTCACTTTAATTTGGTATATAAACATAAGAACTCAAATCCGATTAACTAGGTCTCAGTTCATTACCCGGATGTGGGTCTTACTTTGAACGGTTGCGAAATCAGATTGAACACCATCTTAACTTAATTTTAAGTGTATTTAAACCAGTTTCTTGTGTAAAGTAAATGTGTGTTTTTCATAAACGTTGTGTGAACAGGTCAGTCGTGTGTCTTTGTTGTCAAATGAACGAACATGGTTTAAATGTGTAAGCGTGAACATTGTGTGTCTTTATTTTAATTAAAGAGCACAGATTGTGAATGTAGTCAGTCACAACACGGGATTTTAATCTAAATGGCGTTCACGTCCTTTTTTATTCTATATTTTTACCTTTTTAATCTAGTGAAGGTTTTTGAAGAGAGTTAATTTAATATTGTTAGCCTGCATTACCACTTCCTGCCTCTGGGTGGCGACTCTGCTCACTGACCTACATTCATGTGTCTGTTGTCTTCTCCCTCCCGGAAACAGCTGATGAGTCACCTTCTGTTTTCGAGGGAAAATGAGGCGATTTAACGATCGTCAGGGACTGAAACAGGATAAAATACAAGGTATTTAATCCGCATAATCATTCACACAAGAATCCTGCGGTTAAATCTCCCTTCACGAGGCTGAAGATACCGGAAATAAACCGTCTAATAACCGGGATGTGCGCGTTCCCCCCCTGATATTTAGCTGACAGCTTTAAAGACATTCCTATCGTTTTAAGCTCTCATATCTACAGATACAGACATTTAAAGAGCTGTTATAGATTACGTTTTATTATACTATTTTTGGCGCCTGGTTGTCTTGGTTACCACATCACGTGCGGCGGCGGGAATCCAAAGAGAAAAGGACGCGGCTAAAGATACTCTTTAAAAACCAAAACAAACACTTTAAGAGCCAATAATGATATAGTTTATAATCATATGTATTCTCACATATGAGGGGGTGTATAAGAAGTCTGTGTAAAGCAGAATGAGTCATTTTGAAGACGTGTATGTCTTGAGATGTCTAATAGTGTTATAGAAACATGCTAGCTTGAAAGGATAAATCATAACAGGAATCAACGTACGCTTTTACGTACGCACATTGTTTTAGGAACACATTTTAACCGTTTATTGTGTCAAATAAACGAGTCTTTTGTTAAATTTTACGTTGCGTAAACACTCATTATAATCGTTTTGTAACACCGGTTTCAAACAGTTTTGTAACCCCGCACAGACAAAGCCGTTTGAATTTCCCGCAGCTGTTCAGGCGGCACGTGAGCCCGACTCTCCTCCTGATTGGCTCCGTCGCAGCGTCAGCTTTAAAGAGACAACACGAGCTCCGTTCTCATTGGTCGGCTGCTTTCTAGCGCCAATATTTCAATAAAAAGGGCGACCGGAGAACAGAAGCCGCTCAGTCTTTCCCTCTCTGTCTCCGTGCTGCTGCTCGTCGTGTAGATATTTCTCTTTTAGCTTCTTATCTTTTTTATTTCCGTGTCTGTGTGAACGCAAAGAAACCAAAATGATGTCTGCTCGCTCTCCTCTTTCCGTGAAGAATGAAAACGCTCTCAGTAGCCAGGTCATCAACATGTCCCTGGACAAAGAAAACACGGTAAGACACAAACACCTGATTATATTTTAAATTCGACCGTTAAATTCTCTGTTTCAGTTACTGTGTTTTTTGATTAGACCATGTGGCATCCATTTTCTGACTTCATCCACTCTGCCTGACTGACCTAGATTTGATCCGTAATGATCCCTATTTAACATCATAATGTGATGAAGTCTAACATAGTAATCCAGTGAAGTCTTTATTGTAATTAAATCTGATTGTCCCTTTGTTGTTTTGTCTCTTCCAGCCTCCGAGTCTGAACACGACCCGGATCCTGGCGTCCAAAACCGCGCGTAAAATCTTCGACGACTCTGCGGTGAGTTGAGTCCAAAACCTCCTGAAACTTTAAATCTTTAATTCAAATCAAACCAACAGATGATTTCAATAAGATGAAGTGTACACAGAGCAGTTTGTGTGGTTCATTGTGAACATGTGGCGCTTAAAATGTCGCTTCTGGCGCCAAACAATCAGCTGCTGATGAAGATGACCAGCTGCTTCTTTATGTTCAGTGTTTCCGGTTTAATCACTTCATGATGATTGATTAATAATTATATCTTCATATACACACTAGGAGACTTCAGTTCATTGATTTAATCTGATAATAAGAGCTAAAACAAGATGAAGTGCTCATTCATAAAGGAAATTTACAGTCCTTCATTGGCTCTTTTAACTATTAGTGCTGTTATGATCGATGGTGCGTTTATCTACCTGTTTAGTCTTGATAGCTTTGTTTGGTACTCGTGTGATAAACGCATCAAGCCTGTTTTAATCATGGTGTCGTTCTACCCTCCCCAAAGAGCAGCTGTTTGCTGCTCGCCTTGATTGAGGACGCAGTGCTCCTAATCGTTGACATTTATTGTGCTGAATCTCACTTAGACACAAACTAATCATAAAACACATCCAGGCTGTTTGAATGAAACCAGCAGGGAGGTTTTATCTTCTGCACATTAGTTTAGTTTCTTCAAGTCTGTAAAAAAAACACCAACAGGTTTCATATTAACTGAGAAATGCACTTACATGTGTTGCAGAAAGGGACACATAAAACCTTACGTGTCGTGTAATTTTGTGTCTGATGATGTTTGTCTTTCAGCCCAAAGATGTGAAGAGCAGCAGCGAGGGGGAGGAGCCTCTGCTGAAGGAGAACCCTCGACGCTTCGTCATCTTCCCCATCCAGTACCACGACATCTGGCAGATGTACAAGAAGGCTGAGGCATCGTTCTGGACCGCAGAGGAGGTAACGCCCCCGCCCCCTCTACCTTATTGAACGTCTCAGTGTAGATGATGTGATTTATAACGACTCGTGTGTGTGTTCAGGTGGATCTGTCAAAGGACCAGCAGCACTGGGAGTCCCTGAAGGACGAGGAGCGATACTTCATCTCTCACGTTTTGGCCTTCTTCGCCGCCAGCGACGGCATCGTCAATGAGAATCTGGTGAGAATGAAAATCAAAGACAATGAAGTTTAAAACGTTCAGCTCAGATTAAACATAAAACATAGCCTGGACAGCTTTACATGATTGCCAGCTGCTAACAGCTGCTGTTCCTCATTTGACCACCAGGTGGAGCGCTTCACGCAGGAGGTGCAGGTGACGGAGGCCAGGTGTTTCTATGGTTTCCAGATCGCCATGGAGAACATCCACTCAGAGATGTACAGCCTCCTCATCAACACCTACATCAGGGAGCCCAAAGAGAGGTGAGACCCCAAACTGGTCTGTAGTGGACCAGCAAACTGGTCTGTAGTGGACCCGCAAACTGGTCTGTAGTGGACCCGCAAACTGGTCTGTAGTGGACCCGCATGTTTAGACGTTTAATTGTGACTAGAATCATGTCAATGTTTTAAATTCTGGTGTCATGACAACACTGTTCTGACGGTGCGTTCACTGACCCACAGAGATTACCTGTTCAATGCCATTGAGACTATGCCGTGTGTGAAGAAGAAGGCTGACTGGGCGATCAACTGGATCGGAAACAAGAGCGCCAACTACGGTAAACTTGACCACACTACATGATCTAAAACTAGAATCTGTGAGGTGTGTCGGGAATTAAAACTCCTGCATGTTGACTCAACGCTACTAATGCCAAAATGTTATCACGTTTGCAACTTAGTCGGCATGTAGAGATTGTCTGCAAAAGTTTGATCGTCTGATATCCACCCTTGCTGGTTCTGACGTGGCCTCTGTACTTCCTGTAGGAGAGCGAGTTGTGGCATTCGCTGCCGTGGAGGGAATCTTCTTCTCTGGTTCGTTCGCTTCGATCTTCTGGCTGAAGAAGAGAGGCCTGATGCCCGGCCTGACCTTCTCCAACGAGCTCATTAGCAGAGACGAGGGTCTGCACTGCGACTTCGCGTGTCTAATGTTCAAACATCTGCAGAACAAACCGTCAGAGGAAACAGTCAAGAGCATCATCAAGAACGCCGTGGAGATTGAGCAGGTAGCTTACTGACACACAGACAACCTCTAAACCAGGGGTCTCCAACAGGTAGCTCGGGAGCTACATGTAGCTCGCTGGCAGGTTTTCAGTAGCTCACGCCGACCTCCTCTAAAGACGGAGTGTGTAACTTGTGTTTGTGTTTTCAGGAGTTCCTGACGAAGGCTCTGCCCGTGAAGCTGATTGGCATGAACTGCGAGCTGATGAAGCAGTACATCGAGTTTGTCGCCGACAGACTGATGCTGGAGCTCGGATTCAACAAGGTAACCATGGCGACCAGAGAGCTGTGTTTAAACGATGTGTTCACTGAGAGTCGAGCCGTGGAGGGTCAGGTCTGTGGTGATGAGACGCGCAGGGGTACGGACCTCAGCCAATGATGGGGGCTGAGTGCTGCTGCTTAGCTCTGATTGGAGGACGTGTGGTTCACTGACGGAGCAGCAGCAGCACGAGACAGACGCCACACTGAACAGACCGCCTCCTGAAAGTCTAGTTTGTGATTTTTAGACTCCATGTTTCAAACTAGATGCCGTAAATAAGACACCAAAGCTATAAAGTAGGGGTGTGCTTCATACAGTCCGTGACTCTGATCGAAACAGATTTTAATCTTGATTTTTGTCGATAATCTGCCAAAGAGGTCGTAGTGACGGGCTCCAGCGTCCATTCTATCCGTTGTAGTTCTCTAGTTTGTCACTTATAATCATTGTTATCAGTGATATTGCTGAGAAGTCACAGGACTGTTCTATAAATATCAGCTACAGTCGTGTTCATAAAATGAAATCCACTCCCGTCCCTGTAAACGATCTGACCCGTGCTGTGTTTGTGTCTGCAGATCTACCGCGTGGAGAACCCCTTCGACTTCATGGAGAACATCTCTCTGGAGGGAAAGACCAACTTCTTTGAGAAGCGCGTGGGCGAGTACCAGAGGATGGGCGTGATGTCGGGCACCACAGACAACACCTTCAGGCTGGACGCCGACTTCTAAACGACGCATTAACACGGACTATGACTTCCTGCTGCAGAGTGAGGAACGACTGACTTTATAGACGTATAGGCTGAGGCTGCGAGGGGGCCGGGTCCTCGCGCTGATGAATGAACTGAGGGGTCAATGTGCTCACGTTGCTCTTAATCTGGATACCTGCCGAGTTGCATGATGTAAATAAAATGAGAGTTAAGCTCGGCGGGTTCCCAGGTGGACCCTGGTTTCTTCTGTAAATTATAAGTAGACTTTTTTTTATAGCTGCTATAATGTTTTTATCTGTTGGTTTTTGTTTTTAGGTTTTCTGTTGATTCTGTATAGTCGGATGTTTTTTGCATTAAAGTAAAACTTACTGCAAACTGTTTCCTCTCTCAGCCTTCATCTACACGTCGCACGAGTCCAACTAGCACCGTTACTTCTTGTCCCTTCAGGCTCGCCGTAGATACTGTCTCCATGTAGTCAGTGATTGTGTTGTGGGATGCACCACATATGCACACAGCGTGCGCTCTTCTGCTGGCTCAGCTGATCCTGTCTCACCTCTGGAACACCTCAGTCACTACCTCGATGACGGCACATTTGAAACGTCAAATGGGCGTAAATTAAGCCACTTGAAATGGCGCTCTGAGAGCTACTGTAAGTGAAACACTGAAACTGTAGAAATGTGACTTCTGAACAGCAGCGATAAATCTGCATTTATAAATAATAAATTGACCCTGAATTAATCACAGCTGAGGGGGTCAGGACAGACACGATGGTGAAGTTCTGCTTAGGGCCTCGAGAGTCGCCCCTGAATATTATTCATTTGTATCTTAAGCTGGTTTATGTTGTTCACATGTTGGGATTTAAGGGCTCTGTAGATTCACCGGGTAAATCAGTTAATTGAAAAGTAGGTTATGATGAGGGCCCTGGACTGGAACACGTTGGGAAACGTTCAAAGTTCATTTTAAGAACAGATTAAAGATGTTATCAGGGGTACGTTTTAACGTAATGTCTTTGAAAGAAACGTAAAGTGTTAAAAAGGAAGAATTAAAGCTCAGTATTTGTTTCCACATCACGAGTAGCTCTGGGTCAGTGAATTACCTTTATTGAAATCATAAGACTCTGATGCTGCCTTCACGTGCTCCTCGGAAACATCGGACTTACTGTCGTAACACCGACATACCGTCACGGTCCCTCGCAGAATGAAGAACACGTTAATAATCTCATCTGGCGTGATTTAGAGTTAAAGTTTGTGCTTATAGATTCATGAACTAAAATGTGAAACTAGTACAAATAAATGAGCGACTGATAACATCATATACATTTTTTACCGTTAATTGTTGACATTCTGTTACTTCCTGTTTTTGAGGCGCTGAAACTTCACGCTGACGTCACAACTCGTGAATTATCCAGATTTCACTAATTACGCCTCTTGAGGAAAGTTCATGTGCTTATCACTCGTTAATCCGATATTTCCCAGGAGCACATGAAGCCAGCATGAGAACCAGCCTCCAACCAAACCTCTGATAGTTCTGCAAGAAGCGGACAGCTACGTCATCACGCCGAACCACAATGTGTTTATGAAACGTGACTAAACGGTCAGAAGTAGAAGTGACGTAACATTACTGATGAGGGATTTACTAACATCTGATTTCCGACTGTTAAACTTAAACATTAGTCCACTCTGTGTCTGAACAGAATCTGTCGATTTTACTCATCCTTGTAACGTAGAACCTCGCTGACGTCATATGCGGAAGTAAACAACTGAAACCTATGGTCCAAACTAGCAGCTTCAGGTCGCGCCAGTTCTTCTCCAACATGTCGGTGTCAGCCCCGAGGCAGACGTTTTTAAACCCGGTGAGATGTTTTCTAAGTTTATTTAGTTTTGAATATCTGTTTGTGTATTTATCTTCTTTAATACGTTAAAGTTTCATTTTTATGAGTTAAGCAGAAGTCAGCTTCACAAAGTCCTTCATATTTGATGAGACGTTCTCGTGTTACACATCCAAAGTGCTTTTACATAATTAATTAGAATTCAGAACATGATTCATCAACCAGACATCTTTAGTTAAAGCTATTTATTTAAGTTGAATTCGGACCAGACATTTCCGCTCATTCTTCGGACTGACTCTTCATTAAACTCCATTTTATTTCAACTTGAGCCAAGATGGAGGTGTGACATGTATGCCGAACTGAAAAGCAGACACGTATAGTCTGTGTACCGACTTTAGTTTAGTCGTTTTGTTTAGCTGCGTTTGAAGAAATGCTGGAATATGAATTATTGATTATTTATAATGGAGACTGGTTCATGTTGTCAGCGCTGTTTTCTGTCTGTTTTTGGCTGCTATAGAACAGAGAGGCACACAATGGACCAAATATGTTTTGGGTAGAGAACATGTACGTGATCTTTAAAGGACCAATCAGTGAGATGATAAAGTGAGCTTACTCTATGATCAGACATTAAGGAAACATGCTATGTTGAAGTGCTGGCTTCTCTGACAACAATGCAGCAGCCAGTATGTCCTCCTTCTAACTTTAGATTCTGGTCCTGAATGCTCTGGATTTGTTTGGACCAGAGAAGGTAGGCGGTTTTAAGGCCCCCCCACACGGCCGTTTTGGACGCCCCTCGGTTTGCCAGATATGAGAGCAGTTATCAGGTCAAACCAACAGGTGTTGCAGCGATGGAAGCGGGCAAGAGAACTGGTTCAGATAGAAGTGATTGTACCCGACCTAAAAAGCCTCTGCATGTTTCTAATAAGCTCCACGAGCAGAAACGTGCTCAAACTAGGATCAATATTGGAGATGCTTTTGAAAAATGGAGAGAGGTTAGAACGCAGAAAGGTTTACAGACCGATGCAGAGCTGGATAAACACTGAAGCTTCAGAGTCCACCACATGGTGACCTGCGTGAACATCCACTCTAGAGAGGAGGGGGGGGGAGACAGCTCTCTCTGATGTTATTGCAGCGTTTTGGTACTGAAACATTTTATTATTTTGGCACAGATTAGACGGTGTGCAGGAGTCTGGTCCGGCTGCTCATTCTTCTCTTACGTCTGTCTTATGATGAAGAAGTCGTTTTTAAAGCATCAGTATTTCGACGACCTTGATCTTGTAGACTCATACCTCCAAAATCTCTCCGCTCTCTGTATGTGTATGTAATATAATTAAACATTGGTATTCCCCCACAGTCGATCCCCTTCGCTGGGACCATCCTGGGCGGTCTGCTGCCGGGGGAGATGGTTCTCATTCAGGGCTCGGTGCCGTCTAACGCCGACAGGTGAGGACTCTAACCCGTCTTTAACCTGCTAAAGCTGCCTGACACACCTGTGTTTACATCATCATCTGAGTCTGCAGGTGACATCCCTGAGTGTTTAATCTTAAAGATGGAGTCTGGAGTTCGGAGGAATTAAGCACCAAGGTTTAGTGATATCAACGCCTCCTCTGTCCCTCTGTGCCGACAGGTTCCAGGTAGATTTTACGTGCGGCAGCAGCGTGAAGCCGAGGGCCGACGTGGTGTTTCACTTCAACCCGAGGTTCCGTAAGTCTCCGTGTATCGTCTGCAACACGCTGCAGAAGGAGCACTGGGGCCGAGAGGAGATCCTCTACCAGATGCCGTTTTCAGCCGGAGCCGCGTTCGAGCTCATCATCTTCGTTCTGAAAGACAAGTTCAAGGTGAGAGACAGGATGCTGCGGGACTTAGTTAGTCCTGGAGCAGTGTGAGTGCAGGTCAGCGGGGGACTGGGGAGGCTCCTGGAACAATCCCGCCGCTCAGAGGCAAAGCTCGTGTGGACGAGTCACGTGGGGATTGTGTGATGGACCAATTAAAACGTAAACCTGTGACTCCAGAATATTGATCTTGTTTATTCTCCCATGTGGATGCAAAACGCCCCCTATAAC
>CM036543.1:31377873-31565373 GCA_020745685.1 Tautogolabrus adspersus
CAGTTGCTGAAAAACTCAGACCAGCCTGTCTGGCACCAACAACCACGCCACGTTCAAAGTCATTTAAATCACCTTTCTTCCAGAAATGTTCACCTGTAACTTGTTCACCAGGTGCTGCAGTGATACGGACACAACTCCAGATCCCTTTTTTTCCCAGTTTTATTCATTTTTATTAAAAAACAGATAAAATCAAGATGTGACCTCTGACCTCTACACACAAAGAGACATCATGTAAACAGGAAGTCCGAAAGGTTCAGAGCTAACGGAAGATAGAAACTTTATCGACAAAGGTGTGTTGACATAATAAACAAAACAAGATGGAGGAGGATCCCAGGAGGTCGAGAAAGGTTATCAGGTGGAGAAGAAGCTTCCGGCATCAACACGCCGTCGACGAGTCTGCTGCTGCTCGAAGAACTGACGAATATCCTCAGGTGTAACCACCTGTGGGCCAATCAGAGTGCACAAACAAGTCGTCAGGTTTTATCAGCCAATCAGAGAGCGCAAACAAGTCGGCAGGTTTTATCAGCCAATCAGACAGCGCAAACAAGTCGGCAGGTGTGACTCACCTTTCCTTCTGCTGCAAATCTCTGCAAGAAATCTTTGAGCTCAGTTTTCATGTCGTTGTATCCTGAAAAAAACAAACGGACACAAAAGATAGTGAACAAGTGCTTTAATCAATAGTGGTGTTACAGATCACTAATCCCAACGGATCGCTGACTTTACATTGGCGGGATGTGACGTTAGCAGGCTATGACACTGGCGGGCTGTAAGCTAGCAGGCTGTAACGTTAGCAGGCTGTAACATTAGCAGGCTGTAACATTAGCAGGCTGTGAGCTAGCAGGCTGTAACATTAGCAGGCTGTGAGCTAGCAGGCTGTAACGTTAGCAGGCTGTAACGTTAGCAGGCTGTGAGCTAGCAGGCTGTAACGTTAGCAGGCTGTAACGTTAGCAGGATGTGACGTTTCTATCATGAAGCTACTGATTGTTGTCACACGCAGACATCAGCTTTTACCTGCATGATGCAGACAGGGTGAGAGTGAACGGAGAAAGACGAAGAAGCATTTGAAAAATAAACGCTGATCATGTGTGACCTGAAACTGTTCCCGTTTCTCATGGTCACGTGTGTAGAACTCGTGCTAAGGTGCAGAAGGCGTGGTAACGTGTAAGACTTACTATGTGGTTTTCTTACCGTGGATGATCTCCAGCTGTTGAACTCGGTTCAGGTTGTCCAGCGCTGACATCAGAGGGTCGTTACCTCTCGCCGTTTGTTCACTGTTCTTTCCTTTGTTCTCATAAGCAAGGACCGTGTCCGACTCGTCAGACAGGAAGGACACGCCCGCTTCAGTCAGACGTTCCTGAAGACACAGACACTTAGATTAAAGGTACAGTATGCTAATGTTTACATTCAAATATCTAACTTCAATTAAAAATGGACTAAACCCATGTTATATATATGTTTTAGTTGAGTACTTACATCACCTCAAATATTTCCAAAAGTTATCAAAGCCAGAGAAATCTGTAATTTTATAGTTGTAACAGGACGTGTCTTGTAGGCGGCCGCCATGATGAGCCGCCATGACAGACACGAAATGTTGATCGTTGTCAAGGAAACACCGGATGTTACGTCAAAGACCGCTGTATTAGCTAAGCGCTAGCTGCTACTGAAAGCTGCCGTTCTGTTGCTGTATGTGCTGCTGTGATAAAAAACGTCATGTAAATTATACTTGGATACATCGTCAGTACACATATTGTCTTTCTCAGGTCGGTTTCACCCGTTCATATTGATTCAACGAGGAGTTTGTTCGTTTTCACGGGGGCATCATCTTTTGTTATTGTTTTGATTGAGAGCCCCCTTGTGGCAGATTTGACATACTGTATGTTTAAAAGTCGGAAGAATTACTTCTCAACTCGGACACTTGGACCACCCGAGCGGCACATGAATGCAGCATACCTTGCACGTGTTGCAGGAGCAGAGTTTGGACCGCCATCCAGACGGCCAGAATACGGCGCCTGATTGGACTCTTTTCTGACCAATTAGCTGCAGCTCTTTTAGTTTACAGTTTGGCTCCGCCTCCTCGCGGCTCCTTTTACAGCTGGGCTCGATGACATCATCATCCTGAGAAATAATGAATAATAAATCAATCACATCGATCAGTATGAACTGATTTAAAGCAGGTAGACGTGAGCTCACCTTCTCTTCTGTTTTTGTGTTTGACTCGTCTGCTTCAGCCTCCTGCTTCAGATCAACACCTGGAACTAAACGAGTCACACACAGGTAGAACAAGTCACACACAGGTAGAACAAGTCACACGCAGGTAGAACAAGTCACACGCAGGTAGAACAAGTCACACAAGTCACACGCAGGTAGGACAAGTCACACGCAGGTAGAACAAGTCACACAAGTCACACGCAGGTAGGACAAGTCACACACAGGTAGAACAAGTCACACGCAGGTAGAACAAGTCACACGCAGGTAGAACAAGTCACACGCAGGTAGAACAAGTCACACACAGGTAAAACAAGTCACACGCAGGTAGAACAAGTCATACACACAGGTAGAACAAGTCACACGCAGGTAGAACAAGTCACACACAGGTAGAACAAGTCACACGCAGGTAGAACAAGTCACACGCAGGTAGAACAAGTCACACGCAGGTAGAACAAGTCACACGCAGGTAGAACAAGTCACACGCAGGTAGAACAAGTCACACGCAGGTAGGACAAGTCACACACAGGTAGAACAAGTCACACACAGGTAGAACAAGTCACACACAGGTAGAACAAGTCACACGCAGGTAGAACAAGTCACACAAGTCACACACAGGTAGAACAAGTCACACACAGGTAGAACAAGTCACACAAGTCACACACAGGTAGAACAAGTCACACACAGGTAGAACAAGTCACACACAGGTAGAACAAGTCACACACAGGTAGAACAAGTCACACAAGTCACACACAGGTAGAACAAGTCACACACAGGTAGAACAAGTCACACACAGGTAGAACAAGTCACACAAGTCACACACAGGTAGAACAAGTCACACACAGGTAGGACAAGTCACACACAGGTAGAACAAGTCACACAAGTCACACACAGGTAGAACAAGTCACTAACAGGTAGAACAAGTCACACAAAGGTAGGACAAGTCACACAAGTCACACACAGGTAGAACAAGTCACACACAGGTAGAACAAGTCACACACAGGTAGAACAAGTCACACACAGGTAGAACAAGTCACACACAGGTAGAACAAGTCACACACAGGTAGAACAAGTCACACACAGGTAGAACAAGTCACACACAGGTAGAACAAGTCACACACAGGTAGGACAAGTCACACACAGGTAGAACAAGTCACACACAGGTAGAACAAGTCACAAACAGGTAGAACAAGTCACACAAAGGTAGGACAAGTCACACAAGTCACACACAGGTAGAACAAGTCACACACAGGTAGAACAAGTCACACACAGGTAGAACAAGTCACACACAGGTAGGACAAGTCACACACAGGTAGAACAAGTCACACACAGGTAGAACAAGTCACACACAGGTAGAACAAGTCACACACAGGTAGGACAAGTCACACACAGGTAGAACAAGTCACACACAGGTAGGACAAGTCACACACAGGTAGAACAAGTCACACACAGGTAGAACAAGTCACACACAGGTAGAACAAGTCACACACAGGTAGGACAAGTCACACACAGGTAGAACAAGTCACACACAGGTAGAACAAGTCACACACAGGTAGAACAAGTCACACACAGGTAGAACAAGTCACACACAGGTAGAACAAGTCACACACAGGTAGAACAAGTCACACACAGGTAGAACAATTCCAAGACAGGTAAAACAAGTCCCACTCTAGGGGGCGATATTACCCAGAACACCTCAGGTTGTGTTTTATATGAAGTGTGTTCAGTGATTCAGGTCTTTGTAAATTATCCCAGGTTTTCAGCGTTCGTTACCATGGTGATCTACCAACAGGAGAAAAGGGACCGGTGTCTTTACCTGCCAGGTGAGCGGCGTAGGTCCACAGGAAGGAGTTTTTTGTCATACAGGACTCACACATCATCTCCTGCAGCTCCACACAGTCTGGAACCTCAGTGCCCAGGTGCTAAAAAAAAACAGGGGTGAGACCAGCAGAGGGCGCCATAGCACCACGTGACATCAGAGCTGACAGGTAAGTCAGGTGTACTGTTGGAACTCACCCTGCCGTGCAGCCAGTCCTCACACACCACACACTGAATCATCTCATCCTCCACCTGGAGATACATTCAGCCAATCACAGAGAGACTCAGGTTAAAGAGGAACCAGAGCACACCTGGTGGACAGGTGAGGTTCAGCTGTGTGTCTCACCTGGTCGTCTGGGTCAGGGTACGGTCTGTTGCAGGTGCAGTAAACTCCGAAGAAGTTATGACTGTATTTGTTCAGATGGTTGACGTCGTCCTTCTCCTGTAGCACACGTATACAGACACACACACACACACACACACACACACACACGCATACTCAATCATCTCACTGCAGCGTCCCTCTGACATCAAGCTTATAAAGCGGAACCTCCATAAACACGGAACATTCTCCTCCTGCTCCACAGGTGTCACTAAAAGGATTCTCCACCTTTTTTTTAAAGAGACAAACACGCGATGGTGCGGAGCCTTTACGACTGATACGCAGCTTCACCCCTATCATCATGTCATTATTATTATTAATACTCACAGGGAAGAGTTTACACTGCAGCTCAGGGAACTTCCTGTTTCCACAGTCACAGCGGAAGTTCCTTAAAAAACAGAAGAAGAAGAGGAGTTTGATTATTAGCATAAAACAGTACATTAAATATGAAGTGTGAATACAAGGACTCATGAAGGGGACATTTTGATTGTTATTGATAAGTGCTGACCTTTTGGTGTAAAGTTCATAGAGGTCGTGACCTTCGTGACATTTGTATGAACAGGCCAAACACACACCTGCTGCCTCTCCTCCACCTGGAGTACAGGTGTGACAGGCGTACAAAGCCTGACGCTTCACATAGCCCTGAAACACACGACACAGGTACATCACACACACACACACACACACACACACACACACGTTATACGATATATTTAATGAGAAAAGTACAAAATGTTGAAACTGAGAAATGTTAAGGTTTTTATCAAATTTCTACAATTTTAATTTCTAGTTTAAGTGCCGTGATGTTTGAAATACGAACATCCTGAGAAGTGAACACACAGAGACCCGAGTATATCAGGCAGGCAAAAAAGTTCATTTCCAATCCTGGTACCTGAGGATGATCCCTGATAGTACCTGAGGATGATCCCTGATAGTACCTGAGGATGATCCCTGATAGTACCTGAGGATGATCCCTGATAGTACCTGAGGATGATCCCTGATAGTACCTGAGGGTACTTGGATAGTACCTGAGAATACCTGGAGTGTACCTAGCATTCCTGGACAGTACCTGAGCATTACTGGACAGACAGTACCTGCGGATACCTGGACAGTATCTAGGATACTTGGATTGTACCTGAGGATACATGGACAGTATCTAGGATACCTGGACAGTATCTAGGATACTTGGATAGTACCTGAGGAGACCTGGACAGTATCTTAGGATACTTGGACAGTACCTAGGATACCTGGACAGTATCTTAGGGTACCTGGACAGTATCTAGGATACATGGATAGTACCTGAGGAGACTTGGACAGTACCTAGGATACCTGGACAGTATCTTAGGGTACCTGGACAGTATCTAGGATACTTGGACAGTACCTGAGGATACTTGGACAGTACCTAGGATACCTGGACAGTATCTTAGGGTACCTGGACAGTAGGATACTTTGATAGTACCTGAGGGTACCTGCACAGTACCTGAGGATATGAGCAGTGATCAGAGTCACTTCCTGCCAACACAGCTGAAGCTTCTTCCTCCAACTCTTCATCCTCCTTCAGGACATCCACCAGAGACACCGTCTGCTCCTCCACCTGTCCGTCTGACATGCTCACCTGTCTGTCTGGAAGAAACGTGTTGACGTCACTTACTATAAAACTACCGCGTGCAGCAGAGTATCTGACAGGTTGATCAGGTTACAGGTTATTCTGCTCCTTTAGCGTGAAACAATTAATAAACAAACCGTTGAAGTGACGCGTCAGTTAGCATTGATTAGCATCAGTTAGCTGCGACGGTATAATGAATGTGAACTCTCGAGCTGGAAATGCTAACCGTGTTAGCTGCTTAAAAGCATCACGAACTTACCGAGTCAACCGGAGCTGTAACGGGAGCGTTGATCAATAACACGTAAGAATCAGCTCCGTCCGTCTGAGCAGATCTTTGTTGTCAAACCGCTAACCGCGCGCAGCTCTGATGACAACATCCGGTTTACTTCCGCAGATCGTCTTTGGCGGGTTTCTCCACTCATTTAAAATAATAATTATAAATGTAATATTTAATTAATGTAAACACTGATGGGATCCGACGGACGGACAATTACATTTTAAGTGACGTAAAAAAGACGAAATGTGTAAAATGGAGTTTGAGTTTGTCCGAACGGCTCTATGGTGCATTCACGTACTACCTCCGGAATCAGACAAAATAATGCACACTGAAGTTATCGATAAGGTTTGATGTATTTCCTGTTTGGAATGAGAGAAAGAAAAACAAGGAGCACATTAAAAGTGAAACTCAGTTTGTTCGGCTCTGTAGGGTTTTAACTAGGTAGTCTGGGTTATATGGAATAGACTGGGTTTGACTTACTGACCTCCATTTGACGACCTGAAGGCCCCGGTTGGGTTGTAGTCTGTGAGTAAGTCAGAAATATACTCAGGAGCTGAACCAATGAGAGCTTTATGGACTGATACAAGGAAGGTGATTCTGATATTTTACGAGGAGCCAAAGGAGTGTTTTGAGGACCATTTGTATTTTTAAATGTTCTATAATGGGGGCTCGGTTGGTAAAGTCGGTCTTTCTCTACCGGAAGGTCGAGGGTTCGATCCCCACCTCCTGCAGCAACATGTCTGATGTGTCCTTGGAAAAGACACTTAACCCCAAATTGCTCCCGCTGATTCGTCGGTGGCGTATGAATAGATTAGTTACTTCTGATGTAGTCAGAAGACTAGAAAAGCGCTAGTAAATGGACTTGAGCTATACAAGCTCAAGTCCATTTAACCCAGACTAACTAGTAACCCAGACTAACTAGTTAAAGGACTGTTTCCAAGTAATAAGATTTGGCTTCAGTCTGCAACTTTCCATCAGTGCAATCCCTGAATGTATTCCGTCTGTCATTAAAGTATAACTTTGATGTGTTTTTTGAGGCGATGAACTGTTAATGCTGATGATTCAAAGTGACTTTTTATACCACTACTGTCTGGAGTCCCTCCTCATCATTGTCAAACACTTCCAGTTTTACTAACACTGATTTTACTACTGCTATCCATAATACATATGTATAATACGATACATATATACTTATTGCTTTATCCCTTTATTTATATGTATCTTACTGTAGTTCTATTGTGTGTAAGAGCAACTGTAACCACAAAATTCCCCCTGGGGATTAATAAAAGTATTTCAGATTCTCAATCTGATTTACGGAGGGTACTTGAAGGCAGCAATTTTTGCGTGATGACGACAGCAGGACGCTGTTGTAAAGATGGCGGCAGTGGCAGTGCGTGCTGAGCTGAAGTGCAGAGACGGACAGAGAGAGAAAATCAGCGTTAAAGTAGAAAATAATCTGAAGTCTCTGATTAACGGGGTTCACGAGCTGAATGTGAACGTGTCACGAGTCCTCAGCGAGCTGGTGGAGCGGGAAAAAGTCCACGGAGTCTGCGCAGAAGGTGAGCTCTGCTGCTAACGGCTAACATGATCAGATACACATAGTTACTGTCAGTGACTCACCTGTTTGACCTTTTACAGGTGAGGAAGACGACAGTGATGAAGACGATGAACCAGAGGAGCCTCCAAAGCCTGAAGTACAACCTCCAGCTAAACGATGCAAGACCTGAAACACCTGAGCTCACCTGGGGACACGATAACACCTGAGCTCACCTGGGGACACGATAACACCTGAGCTCACCTGGGGACACGATAACACCTGAGCTCACCTGGGGACACGATAACACCTGAGCTCACCTGGGGACACGATAACACCTGAGCTCACCTGGGGACACGATAACACCTGAGCTCACCTGGGGACACGATAACACCTGAGCTCACCATCAGCTTCCTGTGTCCGCAGCTGTTTGTCAGTCGTGTCTTTAGTTCTGGTGTGACGTCCTCACTAAACTCTACATGTCAACCAGTTAGTTTGTACCTTAAGTCGTGTTGTTGTTTGGTTACCATGGAGACGTAAGGTTCATCTTTAATAGTAGAGCGCAAAGTCCAAACCAGAATATTGTGGAGATGGCGGAGAACGCCCAGCTGACACCAAACAGCTCTTCCTCATCCTCCAAGTTGTCACACCATCACCATGACAACCACGTTCTACAGAGGACGTCACACCTACCAGGAGCTAGGTGTAAGGTGTAACTTCTGCCTACGTTGGAACTATCTCAGCTGGTGCAGCAACATAAATGGTAGTAGAGCATTAACACACAGAGCTGATGACACAGTCGCACAGAGCTCGACACACACACACACACACAGAGCTGACGACACACTCACACTGAGCTGACGACACACACACACTCACACAGAGCTGATGACACAGTCGCACAGAGCTCGACACACTCACACACTGAGCTGACGACACACACACACACACAGAGCTGACGACACACACACACACACAGAGCTGACGACACACTCACACTGAGCTGACGACACACACACACTCACACAGAGCTCGACACACTCGCACACACAGAGCTGACGACACACTCACACAGAGCTGATGACACAGTCGCACAGAGCTGACGACACAGTCGCACAGAGCTGACGACACACACTCGCACACACAGAGCTGACGACACACTCACACACACAGAGCTGACGACACACACTCGCACACACAGAGCTGACGACACACTCACACAGAGCTGATGACACAGTCGCACAGAGCTGACGACACACACACACACACACACACAGAGCTGACGACACACTCGCACACACAGAGCTGACGACACACTCACACAGAGCTGATGACACAGTCGCACAGAGCTGACGACACACACACACACACACACACAGAGCTGACGACACACTCACACACACAGAGCTGACGACACACTCACACACACAGAGCTGACGACACACTCACACAGAGCTGACGACACACTCACACAGAGCTGACGACATACACACACACACTGAGCTGACGACACACACAGAGCTGACGACACACACTGAGCTGCTGACACACACAGAGCTGACGACACACACTGAGCTGCTGACACATACTCGCACACACACACAGATCTGAGCTCACCTGAGGACTCCACTCTCTCAGGTGTCTTTATATAAAGAAATGTTATCGTGGTTCCATATTTACATTTATTATCTTTGTTTTCTTACGACATAGGTGGTGAAATTAAAAGATTCTGATGTGTGTGTGTTAGGGGATAAGGCTGTTGGTTTTTTTCATGTTATTTAAAGAAAAATAAAAGACTGAATGAAAGGGCTCTTCTCTTCCTTTCACTCTCCCTCTCTCCTCCTCTCTCTCCTACTGTCTAACTCCTCTTCTCTCCTCCTTTCACTCATCTTTCTCCTCTTCCCTCCTGTCTCTCTCCTGCTTCACCTCTCTCCTATCACTCTCCTTTTCCTCCAGTGTCTCCTCCTTTCGCTCTCGTCTTCCTCCTCTCTCTTCTTCTGTCTCTCCTCTTCCTGTAACAGATTAATGTCAGTTTGTTCACATTTAAGGACTTTAACATGTTTATATAAGTTTATTTATTGATCTTTTAAAAAGTTACCATGGTAACCAGTGTTTGTCATTGACTCATCTTCTTATAAACAGTTCCTTCAGTGATTCAGAATTAGTACTGATGCTTTGTTAAACCGACTACAAACACACACACAGCAGGGGGCTTCCAGCCAATCACAGCACAGGATTCTCTGTGGTGAGAATGATTGACAGCTGCAGACAGTCAGTATAAAGAAACGTGATCCTGACAGTCGACACTCAGGGCACAATGTGGACTCTCCTGACAGACACAGACAAGGGTTCAGACAACAGTGTGTGTTTGTTTCACTGTAAAGGCACACAGGAAGTGACATCACAAACATAAACACAAACAGTTCAGTTTGTTTCAGGCTCTTCCAGGCGTAGCCACGCCCCTTTATATGTTAATAAGCAGTGAGCCTCTCTAATTGGTCGTCGTCTGATAAGTGGCAAGCCTCTTCGATCGTTCTTCCTTTATACATGGTGATGAGCGGCGAGCTTCTCTGATCGGACTTCCTTTCTACGTGTCGATGAGCGGCGGCCCTCTCTGATTGGCTGGTTTCCTGGCGGCGTGGCGGCAGCAGAACAGTGCAAGGCAGACAGGAAGGACGCAGTAACCAACAGCTCGAGGGTCAGCCCTCGTGCAGGAGAACAGGAAGAGGAAGAGCTGCAGGTACGGCAGCAGAAAGACAGACGCCCACATCCAGACAGGAAGTGGAGGCAGGCGAGCGCTGATGCTCTGAGGCCAGCTGATGGCGAGGGGCGGCGCTGACGGGCCAGACCTGCCTCTCTGCACGTGCTCCAAACTGAAAGAATGAACCTCAAAGATGTAGTACACCGCCACGACGCTGAACAGCAGGTAGGCGGCCACGCCCACCCATCCCATCCGCTGACGGAAGTTCATCATCCTCCATACTGTGAGAAAAAACGATTAATAATGTATTTATTATGACTTATGATTGGTCTATTAAACACCATCAACACTTAAAGGTTAAAATCAATTAATACCCACAAAATGACCGATAATCAATTAAGTAATCCTGCATATAAAATAAGCTCAAACTAATAATCACAGGAAGGTCACGCTTTCTACAAAACCGCATTTAAGACATTAAATCACCTACAACAGTTAGCAGCCTGTTAGCTGTCACCTGTCTGTAAGCCTGCTAGCAGCCTGTTAGCTGTTACCTGTCTGTAAGCCTGCTAGCAGCCTGTTAGCTGTTACCTGTCTGTAAGCCTGTTAGCTATTAACTGTCTGTTAGCAGCCTGTTAGCTGTCACCTGTCTTTAAGCCTGTTAGCAGCCTGTTAGCTGTCACCTGTCTGTAAGCCTGTTATCAGGTTGTAAGCCTGTTAGCTTTCACCTGTCTGTAAGCCTGTTAGCAGCCTGTTAGCTGTCACCTGTCTGTAAGCCTGTTATCAGGTTGTAAGCCTGTTAGCTTTCACCTGTCTGTAAGCCTGTTAGCAGCCTGTTAGCTGTTACCTGTCTGTAAGCCTGTTAGCTGCCACCTGTCTGTTAGCAGCCCGTTAGCTGTACCCTGTCTGTAAGCCTGTTAGCAGCCTGTTAGCTGTTACCTGTCTGTAAGCCTGTTAGCTGTTAGCTGTCACCTGTCTGTTAGCTGTTAGCTGTCACCTGTCTGTTAGCTGTTAGCTGTCACCTGTCTGTTAGCCTGTTAGCTGTCACCTGTCTGTTAGCCTGTTAGCTGTCACCTGTCTGTGAGCCTGTTTTTTTTTTTATTTAACCTTGTTGCTGTTAGCAGCCAGTTAGCTATTACCTGTAATTTAGCAGGTTAGCAGCCTGTTAGCCTTTCAGCTGGCTTTTAGCTGTTATCTGTCTGTTAGCAGCCCGTTGGCAGCCAGTTAACTGTCTCACAGCCTGTTAGCTATTACCTGTAATTTAGCAGGTTAGCCTGTTAGCTGTCCGTTAGCTGAATGTTTCTTGTTCACGCCTCTTACCTGCCCACGAGACGATCCTTTCAAATTACATTTCTGCTACAGACTCGTTTTCCTTCCGTATCTCGTCCAGGAGGATCCGGGAACTCGCATCTCTAACTTCCTGTTTTGTCACATGACAGCCGTGGATGACGTCATTTACTGACCCGGCTCTCCAGCGCCCTCTGCCTTTTAAACTATAGCAGTGCACATAAGTGGTTGTCTCAAGCCAAAGAGGTTTCCCATTTTACTGAGACAACAATAATAAAAACAAATGTATGTCCTTTATATTATTATTATACATTGAACTACAAAAAACAGCTAACAGTAATGTATTCATATGTAACATTAAACAAGGCAACACTTAATAATAATAATAATAAACAGACCCAGAGGACCTGGAGGCTCCCAACCAACTTCTGCCTCTCACCCAGCATGACAATCTGAGCGCCTCAACTGAGGTCTCAGGGCCCCATATGAAGACCTGAAGGCCCAACCTCAGAGGGCTCCATCTGAGGATCAAAGGTCCACACCTGAGGATTTGAGGTCCTAAGGGTCTAAAGGTCCCTACATGAGGATCAAAAGGCTCGATGTGAGGATCTGAGGGCCCCGCCTAAGCATCGTGGGGCCTTAACTGAGGGTCTATGGTCCCCATATGAGGATCTGAGGGCCATACACAAAGAGTTAATAACAAAGAGGACAGCCTTCACCATGGACTTGCCTTTTTAATTATTTTGGAGGAAAATCTCAAACCCTTCACAGTTGAGTCCTTTTGTGTGTTAGTGTGTGTGTGTGTGTGTGTGTGTGTGTGTGTGTGTGTGTGTGTGTGTGTGTGTACCTTAGTGTGATGTAGAACAGATGTCCACCTGCTTTTCTGTTTCTGAACATCAAACATTCAAACTCTTTTATCCCTCATCAGTACTGTTTGTTCCACAGAGGAAATCTGATCAGCTGATTGTTGACCCTCTCCTCCCCCCTCCCCTTTCCACCACTTCCTTCACTAATTTTCCTCCCCCTCTTCCCGCTCGTCCCCCTCTTGCCCCTCTGGTCCTCCAGACCTCAGTCTCACTGAGGAGCTCAAAGGGAACACATCATCAACAGGAGAACAGGAGCCAATCACGGTCTAACAGGTTTGGTTGCTGTGGCGATGGTGAGTGCTGTGCTGAGGATGATGGGAAATGTTTCAGTGTCAACGCTGACTCGTCCAAAATTAACCTTGAAAGAGACTAAGAATACGATTTACAGCAAACCCCCCAGGAACAAGATCGGAGCCAAGGTGAGTCCCACTAACTAACTAACTAAACAACTAACTACCCTGCTAACTAAAGCTGTTTACACATATACACTCCTGAAAATATCTAGATAATTTCAGGAGGACTGCTGCTGATCTGGTTGTTCACACATGCACCTCACAGAGACTATCCCTGTCAGACGGGAGGGGGGGCGGGGAGTCTCCCGAAGTAAGGAAGTAGCGGAGGGAGCAACAGAGTCCGCTTTACAACGCTTTAAGTTCAACAGAATCACAATCTGAACTAAAGAGTGGAGAAGAACATACTGGAGAACAGGAAACAGAATGCAGCAGGTTCATTAGAGCACGGAGATCGTAGCGATGGCGTGCAGACAGTCTATGCACTAACTCCAGTCACAGTATATAAATGTCACTCCCCCCTCTCATTGGCTCGAGGGGAATTGTCCTGATTATATCCTGCTGCGTAGGGAGAAACTCTGGGTGAAGTCCGAGTGAAACATTGGGCTGTTTGTGTTCACACATGCAACTCCTCCTGGAAATATCAGGAGCTTTTCAGGAGTTTTCTGCATGGGTGAAAGCAGCTATAAGTGACCAGCTACCCAACTAACTAACCAGCTAACTAAACAGTTAACTACCTCACTACCATTTACACACTGACTAAGAAGATCAACCAATCAGTGAGAGCGTTTAATGGACTTGAATATCCTGGTTTGGATCATATTCAGGATCTGGTGCACACAGAGCTCTTCATACCCTGTATACACGATAAATACCCGTATCCTGTCGTATGATTAGTGCGTCTCATTTGTTCAGGCGCCTGTAATGTTTATTTCTTACAACACAAACCGCACTGATTTAGAAATCTGAGAAAAATGAGGCCACTTAGTGCTCAGCACTTCTGTAGTTATGACGTTTGTTCACGTAGTGATGTTTCTTCAGTTCTTTCCAACATGACCTGACTCGCTCCACCGTACGTGTTGGTAAACCGGCGTCCTGCAGCCCGTTCACCACAGACTTTAAAAGGTCAGCATGTCCAGGCTTTCTTTTATCTAAACTTACAATCATATTTAATTCTTTCATTCTTTTCATTACTGAAAGACAAAACTCAGTTTCTCCGTCGCTCCAGAATAAAACGCTCTCATTGCTGCTGCCATGTCAGCTGTCAAAACACAGGGTAAGGCCCCGTGTCCACCTAGCGTTTTTACCGGGCAGAAAAGCGCTGGCGTTTGTTCACTGAGAATAAAAGCGCTGCATGTCCGTCCTGTCTCTATGACAACAGTCTGTTGACAACGTGACAACGGCCGCTGTATGGCCGACACTGCTCCGTTACTTTTTACTGCATGTTTTATATTTGAGATCGTTTTTTACCCGATCAGACACAGAGCGAGGAGGATGTGGGTACAAGATCCCTAAAATTGGCCCAAATACGGGGAATACCATACATTTGGAAAAGAGCGCCGTTGACGTCAACAGTAAGATTTTCAACTTGAGCTCTCAGCTGAACAAAAACGGCAGAGCGCTTGTTAAAAAGACGCTGGGCGCTGCGCTTTTCATCCAGACGGACGCTTTCTGCTGCAAACGCTCTCTACCCGTTGAAAACAACTGAAAAAGACGCTGGTGCTGAGAAAAAATGCTAGGTGGACACAGGGCCTAAGGCGATTACATACCACAGTATCGTTTATCGAGTTCTGTGAGTAGTAAAATCAGGTTTCTCTAACCGGGTTAAGGGCTTAGCTCTTGGTTTCTGAAATCAGGATCTGATGTTTACACACAAACACAAAAACAGGATACTCAAGTCCAGGTACACACGCAGTCAGTCTTTATTTTACAGCTCCAATAGACCGTATTCCCACTGTGGCCATGTTGCCTGACGCTCAGGGTGGACGATCTATCGTTGTTAAGATGTCGTGTCTGACTGTCATGCTCGATGTTTAAGTCGTGTTAACGTCACAAATCTGAGCAGCTGTTTTCATTTGAAAGCTTCCTGTGTGATGAGAAAATAAACAGACAGGACACTGAAACAACAGACCACAATATGAGTTATGTAATAACCTGTTAGCTACTGCTACCGTTAGCATTCAGTCACTTCCTAGTTTACGTTTGGGAAAGGTGTATTAATTAAAGACAGATTATAGACTTTATTAGAAAGTGATGTATATCTATAAAGAGCTCTGATTGGCTGTATGTCAAAAAGAAAACGTTTCTTTCTGTGTTGGACAGCAAAGTTTCTTCGTCATGGCAGTGTTTGCGGCGGCCATGTTGACTCCGGCTGCGTGGATCCTTCACCACCTACCAGAGTACCGCCAGAAGTCACGACAGAGTCCAAAGACCCCCACGCCTTCGTCCTCATCATCATCATCATCATCACCATCATCATCCTCAGTATAAACAGCTGGAGGAGGGATCCGACATTAATGAGTTTATCTTTGATCAGTAATAAATAACATTTAAAGTTTGAGTCGAGTCTCGAGTCTCTTCTTCTTCTTCTCTCTGATTTAATGGTTAAAGTTGTTCTTCAGTCTCTTCTTCTTCTTCTCTGGTTTGAGTCTCTACAAACAGGAAGAGTTTGTGTGTTTAAATAAAGCTTCAATTTGTGTTCCAGCAGGAAATGTTTGTTTATTCGTGTGCTCGTCTTAATCACTTCCTCTTTGAGAACATCGGTTCCCACGGCGACGGCATGATGAAATCTGAGAGAGTGAGAGGAACAGAAGCATCATCATCATCATGGACAGTCATCTGGATGTCATATCAGTACAGTTAAAAGACAGAAAGCTGCTCTGTGATTGGCTGAAGAGCTCCACCTGCTGTCTGCTCGAGTAAAGTACAGTTAGTCAAAGATAAAGTCAAAGATAGAGAGGCTGCTGAGTAAAGAGTCCATCAGTATTAACTCATCCATTCATACACATTCACTCACTGATGGTAGAGGCTGCTGAGTAAAGAGACCATCAGTATTAACTCATCCATTCATACACATTCACTCACTGATGGTAGAGGCTGCTGAGTAAAGAGACCATCAGTATTAACTCATCCATTCATACACATTCACACACTGATGGTAGAGGCTGCTGAGTAAAGAGACCATCAGTATTAACTCATCCATTCATACACATTCACACACTGATGGTAGAGGCTGCTGAGTAAAGAGTCCATCAGTATTAACTCATCCATTCATACACATTCACTCACTGATGGTAGAGGCTGCTGAGTAAAGAGTCCATCAGTATTAACTCATCCATTCATACACATTCACACACTGATGGTAGAGGCTGCTGAGTAAAGAGACCATCAGTATTAACTCATCCATTCATACACATTCACTCACTGATGGTAGAGGCTGCTGAGTAAAGAGTCCATCAGTATTAACTCATCCATTCATACACATTCACTCACTGATGGTAGAGGCTGCTGAGTAAAGAGACCATCAGTATTAACTCATCCATTCATACACATTCACTCACTGATGGTAGAGGCTGCTGAGTAAAGAGTCCATCAGTATTAACTCATCCATTCATACACATTCACTCACTGATGGTAGAGGCTGCTGAGTAAAGAGTCCATCAGTATTAACTCATCCATTCATACACATTCACTCACTGATGGTAGAGGCTGCTGAGTAAAGAGTCCATCAGTATTAACTCATCCATTCATACACATTCACACACTGATGGTAGAGGCTGCTGAGTAAAGAGACCATCAGTATTAACTCATCCATTCATACACATTCACTCACTGATGGTAGAGGCTGCTGAGTAAAGAGACCATCAGTATTAACTCATCCATTCATACACATTCACACACTGATGGTAGAGGCTGCTGAGTAAAGAGACCATCAGTATTAACTCATCCATTCATACACATTCACACACTGATGGTAGAGGCTGCTGAGTAAAGAGACCATCAGTATTAACTCATCCATTCATACACATTCACACACTGATGGTAGAGGCTGCTGAGTAAAGAGACCATCAGTATTAACTCATCCATTCATACACATTCACTCACTGATGGTAGAGGCTGCTGAGTAAAGAGACCATCAGTATTAACTCATCCATTCATACACATTCACTCACTGATGGTAGAGGCTGCTGAGTAAAGAGACCATCAGTATTAACTCATCCATTCATACACATTCACTCACTGATGGTAGAGGCTGCTGAGTAAAGAGTCCATCAGTATTAACTCATCCATTCATACACATTCACACACTGATGGTAGAGGCTGCTGAGTAAAGAGACCATCAGTATTAACTCATCCATTCATACACATTCACACACTGATGGTAGAGGCTGCTGAGTAAAGAGACCATCAGTATTAACTCATCCATTCATACACATTCACACACTGATGGTAGAGGCTGCTGAGTAAAGAGACCATCAGTATTAACTCATCCATTCATACACATTCACACACTGATGGTAGAGGCTGCTGAGTAAAGAGACCATCAGTATTAACTCATCCATTCATACACATTCACACACTGATGGTAGAGGCTGCTGAGTAAAGAGACCATCAGTATTAACTCATCCATTCATACACATTCACACACTGATGGTAGAGGCTGCTGAGTAAAGAGACCATCAGTATTAACTCATCCATTCATACACATTCACTCACTGATGGTAGAGGCTGCTGAGTAAAGAGACCATCAGTATTAACTCATCCATTCATACACATTCACTCACTGATGGTAGAGGCTGCTGAGTAAAGAGACCATCAGTATTAACTCATCCATTCATACACATTCACTCACTGATGGTAGAGGCTGCTGAGTAAAGAGTCCATCAGTATTAACTCATCCATTCATACACATTCACTCACTGATGGTAGAGGCTGCTGAGTAAAGAGTCCATCAGTATTAACTCATCCATTCATACACATTCACTCACTGATGGTAGAGGCTGCTGAGTAAAGAGTCCATCAGTATTAACTCATCCATTCATACACATTCACACACTGATGGTAGAGACTGTTGAGTAAAGAGACCATCAGTATTAACTCATCCATTCATACACATTCACTCACTGATGGTAGAGGCTGCTGAGTAAAGAGACCATCAGTATTAACTCATCCATTCATACACATTCACACACTGATGGTAGAGGCTGCTGAGTAAAGAGTCCATCAGTATTAACTCATCCATTCATACACATTCACACACTGATGGTAGAGGCTGCTGAGTAAAGAGTCCATCAGTATTAACTCATCCATTCATACACATTCACTCACTGATGGTAGAGGCTGCTGAGTAAAGAGTCCATCAGTATTAACTCATCCATTCATACACATTCACTCACTGATGGTAGAGGCTGCTGAGTAAAGAGTCCATCAGTATTAACTCATCCATTCATACACATTCACACACTGATGGTAGAGGCTGCTGAGTAAAGAGTCCATCAGTATTAACTCATCCATTCATACACATTCACACACTGATGGTAGAGGCTGCTGAGTAAAGAGACCATCAGTATTAACTCATCCATTCATACACATTCACACACTGATGGTAGAGACTGCTGAGTAAAGAGTCCATCAGTATTAACTCATCCATTCATACACATTCACTCACTGATGGTAGAGGCTGCTGAGTAAAGAGTCCATCAGTATTAACTCATCCATTCATACACATTCACTCACTGATGGTAGAGGCTGCTGAGTAAAGAGTCCATCAGTATTAACTCATCCATTCATACACATTCACTCACTGATGGTAGAGGCTGCTGAGTAAAGAGTCCATCAGTATTAACTCATCCATTCATACACATTCACTCACTGATGGTAGAGGCTGCTGAGTAAAGAGACCATCAGTATTAACTCATCCATTCATACACATTCACTCACTGATGGTAGAGGCTGCTGAGTAAAGAGACCATCAGTATTAACTCATCCATTCATACACATTCACTCACTGATGGTAGAGGCTGCTGAGTAAAGAGTCCATCAGTATTAACTCATCCATTCATACACATTCACTCACTGATGGTAGAGGCTGCTGAGTAAAGAGTCCATCAGTATTAACTCATCCATTCATACACATTCACTCACTGATGGTAGAGGCTGCTGAGTAAAGAGACCATCAGTATTAACTCATCCATTCATACACATTCACACACTGATGGTAGAGACTGCTGAGTAAAGAGTCCATCAGTATTAACTCATCCATTCATACACATTCACTCACTGATGGTAGAGGCTGCTGAGTAAAGAGACCATCAGTATTAACTCATCCATTCATACACATTCACTCACTGATGGTAGAGGCTGCTGAGTAAAGAGTCCATCAGTATTAACTCATCCATTCATACACATTCACTCACTGATGGTAGAGGCTGCTGAGTAAAGAGTCCATCAGTATTAACTCATCCATTCATACACATTCACTCACTGATGGTAGAGGCTGCTGAGTAAAGAGTCCATCAGTATTAACTCATCCATTCATACACATTCACTCACTGATGGTAGAGGCTGCTGAGTAAAGAGACCATCAGTATTAACTCATCCATTCATACACATTCACTCACTGATGGTAGAGGCTGCTGAGTAAAGAGACCATCAGTATTAACTCATCCATTCATACACATTCACTCACTGATGGTAGAGGCTGCTGAGTAAAGAGTCCATCAGTATTAAGCCAAGACTAAACATATTGTGACCTTGCTGGAAACTGATGTTCTGTTTGCAGGACACATTTGTTTGCATGAAAAAATGAATGAAATGATTCTTTCACAGCTCTTTATTGATCTTTATTGTGCAGTCATTGAGTTCATAATTACTTGTATTCACAGAATGGGCGTTGGTAACAAGTGGTAATCTGTTGGCTTGATGGCACCAGGTTCTGCACTCTGAGGCAGAAGACACGTGTTAAAGTCTACATGTAAACTTCAAAAAGTATGAAACCATGACATAAAGGAAATGATGGATCATTAAACATAAACACATAACATAAAAGTCCAACGACCCGAAACGGCACAAGAAAACGTCATTTTTCTTAACTTCTGGTGTTATTTTTTTCAGGTTAAATATCTTTTATTAGTGTCGCCTTAACGTCAACCCTTTAGCACCGACCAGTGAGCCGCCGTTTGTATTATAATTTCTACTAAGGGGTATTGGCTCACAGTGATTATCCATCGCTGCACCATTCTGGGATCCACGACGAGGACCCTCTCTCAGCGGGAGCAATTTTGGGTCCATTGTCTTGCCAAAGGACACTTGTAGAACTTCTGAAACCTCCTGAAGTGTTCGTGCTGAATGTTTCTCTCTGACTTCACCCGGAGTTTCTCCTCCAGCCTCCTCGTATTTATTCTGCAGAAAGTCAGAGTGAGCTGATGTGAGAACGCAGCAGGATATAATCAGGAGAATTCACCTCGAGCGAGTGGGAGGGGGTGGTGACGTTTATTCCCTGTGATCGCTGCACGACCATAGACTGTCTGCACGCCACCTCTACGATCTCCGTGCTCTAATGAACCTGCTGCATTCTGTTTCCTGTTCTCCAGTATGTTCTTCTCCACTCTTTAGTTCAGATTGAGATTCTGTTCAACTACACGTAGCATTGATAGAAAGACACATATTCTCATTATAGCCTCGTATAGAGGACGCTGTTGCTTCGTACGCCACTTCAGCATCATTCTTTTTACTTCTCGTCTTGCCCTTTTCTAGCCTTGTCTCAGGTTTTCATAATGAACAATGTTAGTGCAACCGGTCTAAAGTGATTTAGTTGCTCAGGATTAGTAATCTTTGGGACTGGTACCACTGTGGAAGATTTCCAGATAGCAGGAATGAAGTTTCAGTCCAGTGACATCTAGAAGATATGGTGGTCAGCACAATATCGTAGAGTGTGTCAAAAACTCCCTGTTGATGTATGTTACTATTTATAACCTGCTCACCTGCTCACCTTTCATCACTTCATACCCGGGCCTGTTTACCTGTTCAAATGTTTTTGTCTGTTCACCACACCTGCCAGTTAGCTTTTCGCTGCACAATGAAATGCACAATTCCGTCTGTACTGATGTGTAGTGATCAGCTTGTTACTATTAAAATTCATTGAGATCAGCTTCTTGGCCGAATGCTTGCAGTATCTAACAAAGTTGCCATTCTCATAGTTTATTAGAAAACCGTCACATGCGTGGACAATCATTTACTCTCTGCATTTTATTGATTCTCCGGAGTGTTTTCTTCTCTTACAAGTCGTCAAATGTACCTGAAGTCTAAACACAGTTTGACATGGACACATTAGAACCTCAGAAAAATGCACACACTATCTATGAAAACAGCGTAAAAATAAAAAACAAGGAATTTCATTAAAACAATCCAAATATTGCGTTCTTTTTATAAAAAATCCACCCCAGCCTTTAATAACTAATTGATTGTTCATTTGCTCTCAGCAGCTGATATCTAACAGAAAGCAATCAGAAGAGAAACTAATCCTTCTTTCTCTTGACTTCACGAAACAAACGGTTTATAGTCTCATGTTGTTCACAGCTCGTCCACGGTTACATTCTTGTGTGACAAGAAGCGGATCAGACCTCCGGGCAACGGCAACCTCTTCACACCACGACGTCCAACCAGCCGACGAATCTGAAGCCGACAGAGATGAATTAACGGCCGCGGAGGTGCTGCAAGAAAAAACAGAAAGACTACTGTAAAATATCAGCAACATCAGCAACATCACTGTAAAACCAAATCAACCAGCAACATCACTGTAAAACCAAATCAACCAGCAACATCACTGTAAAACAAAATCAACCAGCAACATCACTGTAAAACAAAATCAACCAGCAACATCACTGTAAAACCAAATCAACCAGCAACATCACTGTAAAACCAAATCAACCAGCAACATCACTGTAAAACAAAATCAACCAGCAACATCACTGTAAAACCAAATCAACCAGCAACATCACTGTAAAACAATATCAACCAGCAACATCACTGTAAAACCAAATCAACCAGCAACATCACTGTAAAACCAAATCAACCAGCAACATCACTGTAAAACAAAATCAACCAGCAACATCACTGTAAAACCAAATCAACCAGCAACATCACTGTAAAACAATATCAACCAGCAACATCACTGTAAAACCAAATCAACCAGCAACATCACTGTAAAACCAAATCAACCAGCAACATCACTGTAAAACAAAATCAACCAGCAACATCACTGTAAAACAAAATCAACCAGCAACATCACCGTAAAACAAAATCAACCAGCAACATCACTGTAAAACAATATCAACCAGCAACATCACTGTAAAACCAAATCAACCAGCAACATCACTGTAAAACAAAATCAACCAGCAACATCACTGTAAAACCAAATCAACCAGCAACATCACTGTAAAACAAAATCAACCAGCAACATCACTGTAAAACAAAATCAACCAGCAACATCACTGTAAAACAAAATCAACCAGCAACATCACTGTAAAACCAAATCAACCAGCAACATCACTGTAAAACAAAATCAACCAGCAACATCACTGTAAAACCAAATCAAACAGCAACATCACTGTAAAACAAAATCAACCAGCAACATCACTTTAAAACAAAATCAACCAGCAACATCACTGTAAAACCAAATCAACCAGCAACATCACTGTAAAACCAGCAACATCACTGTAAAACAAAATCAACCAGCAACATCACTGTAAAACAAAATCAACCAGCAACATCACTGTAAAACAAAATCAACCAGCAACATCACTGTAAAACCAGCAACATCACTGTAAAACAAAATCAACCAGCAACATCACTGTAAAACAAAATCAACCAGCAACATCACTGTAAAACCAGCAACATCACTGTAAAACAAAATCAACCAGCAACATCACTGTAAAACAAAATCAACCAGCAACATCACTGTAAAACAAAATCAACCAGCAACATCACTGTAAAACAAAATCAACCAGCAACATCACTGTAAAACCAGCAACATCACTGTAAAACAAAATCAACCAGCAACATCACTGTAAAACAAAATCAACCAGCAACATCACTGTAAAACAAAATCAACCAGCAACATCGCTGTAAAACAAAAATAACCAGCAACATCACTGTAAAACCAAATCAACCAGCAACATCACTGTAAAACCAAATCAACCAGCAACATCACTGTAAAACAAGAGATGAACCGGCGACATCGCTGTAAAACAAGAGATGAACCGGCAACATCGCTGTAAAACAAGAGATTAAGAGATCGCAGTAAAATATGGGACAAACTGGTTTTATTAAGATTTATAAATACAGGGATGTTTACTTGGCGATACCAGCTGATCAGTAATCACTGTGTGATCACTTATTGATTTACCTGCTTTGTCCATGATGACACTCCAGTCAGAGTAACTTTCCAGGTGTTCCATAAGTCTGGAGCAAAGAGTCACATGACCAACGTAGTCCAACAGGACGTCAATGATTGGCCCCGCCCACCGGCAGATACTGGGGGCTGAGATCATCTCGCAAAACTGTCAATCACAGAAAAGTCAATCAATCAGAGAACTTTAAATTAAGTCCAGAATTGTCAATCAATCCATCAGTGAACCACAGCATTGATGATCAGAAAGTTTGTTCAACAGTTGAACTGTTTCAAATGTTTTTGTTTTAAAACTTGGTGAATTGACTCGGCTCACCTGAACACCTTTCATCTCCTGTGGTTCTGGCAGACCTCTGTCACTGGAGCTCATCTCTTCTCTCTGTGATCGAGTGGTTTTGATTGGTGGATGAGGTTTGTTACCATAGACACAGTCAAAGCAGGAGAGGGCGTGTCCTCCGTGGTCCAGCAGGTACTTGAACAGGGTCAGGTACTTCATAGAGAACATGTAGACGGCAGGGAAGGTGGTGGGGTGTGTTGGGATGGAGGCGTTGATGTCGGCGCCATGCTCTACCAGCAGGGTGAGGGTTTCGATACAGCCCATCCTCGCTGCCACCATCAGGGGCCTGAACACGTCCAGGTTTGGGTCCGCGCCAGCTGCAAGCAGCATGCGCACAGCATCGATGTTGTTGTTGATGACGGAGAAGTAGAGCGCCGTACTGCGGCGGTCCTCGTACAGCCTTGACCGCTCTTCAGACAGCATCGCGTTTACGTCATAGCCTGCCTCGATAAGAGCCTCCAGGACATCATCACGGTTTCGCTCAGCGGCAAGGTGAAGCGGGCTGATGCCAGTCCGCCAGACTCTTGGCTTACTTGTGGCCCCGATCAAGATGCGGACGATGCTAGGAACAGGAAACATCACAGGAATCAGACCACACCCCCAGAACCTGAGCTGATCAAAGGTAGGATGGGTTGGACTGATCAGTAACTTTGACTTCTTCCAAATGAAAAGCTCCATTCATTGAAAACAGACATGTAAGACTGTGTTGTTAAGTATCTCATGCTTTCCTGATGTTTGTATTTGTGCTTTGGGCTCTTTGCCACCAATGGGGGTTTGCAATTGTAACAAGTTATGAACTACATGTAAACAAGTAGCAGAAAACTGACTAATGGACTACAAACCTAATTTTTTTTGAGAAACACAAGCCAGTTTTCACAGTGTCTTACTGTAAAAACTGGAGCTAGTGACCATATGTTAGCACAGTACTGATATCCACCAATATGCAGATGATACACAGCTCTATATATCTGTAAATTCTGATGAACTAAGTCTGTTTCTGTGGCTCTGGTTGGGTGGGCCCACAAAGACATTCTGAGAGGTTTCTAATTTTATTTAAAAAGGAAGATAAAGTCACTGTGCCTACTTTTCACTTCCTCTCTGGGCGGCTATGTGTATAGGTAATAATCCCGTCTTTCCAGGTTTGTTGGCATCAGCTTTCTGAGAAAGGAGGAGCTCCACTATTTTCTCATGTCCGTTTTTAGTAGCTTCATACAGCGCAGTGGCTCCATCAGGAGCCTGACTGTTAATATCTGCACCTGTAGGGAGACAGGGAGGGTCAGGGGTCGGAGACAGGGTGGAGGTGGAGGAAATCCTTAAATATGAGCCTGTACTGATGGGTAACTCTCATTGGCTGGTTTGTAAGCGGGGTTGTTTTATATCACTAACTTGTTCATGTTGATTTATTACATACAGACACTGGAGTTCATCCGATCCATCTTCTTTCACTGATCAACATCTAACTGTATCTAGATTCTATCTTTATCTAAATTCCTTCTTCACTGGGTCCTAAGTTGGCTACCTCTGCTCAATCACTGACTCAAAATCAAGTTGGTGCAAAAGTTCCAGGTGCTGCGTGGATTTTTCATGGATTGCTGAAACACAAATTAGTATGACACAACCTGATGTTGATTGAACCAGTTTTGGTTTTCATGGACTCACTCTCGATTGTCTCTACAGCACTGCTAACTTTATCTAGCTAGCAGAAACAGACCCAGGTAGATCTGAGAAGAATTTAGTATTAATGCACAGAGAGTCAAAGGAAACATGAAGAGAGAGGTGGAAGCTCGTTAGAAGACGTTCAGAGGCATGTTTCGTCATTAATCAGAGAGAGTGAAGGGATGTTGGCTTCTTTATGATAGAAATGGACATTTTAACATCATCAACTTCTTACTCCTGTTTTTAACAGTGTTAGAAAATCTAAATTGTAAAATACTTGGGTAAAAGGACTTCATTTTAATCGTTGCTTTTCAGTGACATGGTATTGTGTGCAGTATCATAGCTGAGTAGAATGACATACCGTGTTTGAGGAGGAAGCGCAGCGCAGCGAGCTGACCGCTCTGAGCAGCAGTGAATAGCGGTGAGATGCCGTACGTGTTTGTCAGGCTGTGTTTGGCTCCGGCCTTCAGCAACATGTCACAGATCTCCAAGTTGCCCCGACATACGGCTTCCTGCAGGGCTGTCCAGCCCTGGATACAGTGAGTGTTTACTGCTGCACCATGGTTCAACAACACTGCAACTATAGCAGCACTGTTTTTCTCACAAGCTGCAGAAGATGACAGGCAGAGTTCAGTGGTACAGAAAACCACAACGCCTTATCCAGACAACTCAGCCAGGAGCAGCAGTCACATGGTCAGATATTTCACATAACCATGTTTTTGACAGACACCGTGACACCTGTTAACTTAAAATGTACTGTCAGGCCGTCTCCTCAAATGAACTCAGGTTTGGTTTGGCTCTGAAGCAGTGCAGTGTTCACTGTAAAATAACCTCTCAGTCTTACCTTTGTAGAGCGGGGTCTCTCGTTCGTAGTTAGCAATGTCAACATCTGCTCCATGTTCCAACAGCATGCTAACACATTTAAGCCAAACTTTGCTGACGGCGACCAGCAGTGCTGTCTCACCACATTCGGTTCTTTTGTTGATCATCCCAGGCTGAGCTGAAAACACAGACAGAGGAGCTCTTTGGACTCTGTAGTGATATTTTGTTTTTGTTTTTTTGTTTTTTGTGTGTGTGTGTGTACCTGACAGCAGCACTTTCAGACAGGTCTCCTGGCCATACCAGGAAGCCTGGTGAATGGCGAGCCAGCCAGGTTTACTCGGCAGCATCAGGTTTGTTTCTGATTGCATCACCAACTCTCTCACTTTTTTTGCATCACCAACAAGAATCGCTTTAAACAAAGGCTCGTCCTCCCTGCAGGGAAATTACCCGTCAGCCGCTTTGTGTCCCATTTTTCCTCTGAGTAATCTGCTTCAACTGTGTCAGAGGAAACAGCTGATACTGGTGGCACAGGTAATATAGGTGATACAGGTGATTCCAGGTACAGCAGGTTTATTAATTGAAGTTTACTTACTCTGAGGGTTCTGGACCGATGTGGACCACAGAGCAATCATGTCTGCGATACGCCACCATCCTCTTTCCTGTACCTGTAATGAAGTGACTGATGGTCCCATCAAACGTCTTCCTGCTCCACAACAAGGAGACAGCACCCAATCAGAACACTGAGGGCAACACATTAAGCAATCAGAGCAAAGTGAGTGACACAGAGGCCAATCAGAGCACAGAATTGTTTAGCAGCCAATCAGAGAACAGAGAGTGACACAGAGGCCAATTCAAGCACAGAGAGTGACGCAGAGGCCAATCAGAACACAATGCAGTACTTGTTGGCAGCATCCAATCAGAGTGCAACAGCAGCCAATCAGAGCACAGATAGTTATGCAGTAGCAAATCAGAGCACAGTGAGTGACACAGCAGCCAATCAGAGCACAGATAGTTATGCAGCAACCAATTTAGAGCACAGACCAACACAGCAGCCAATCAGAGCACAGATCAGCACAGCAACCAATCAGAGCAAAGATAGTTATGCAACAGCCAATGAGAGCACAGAGCAACAGAGCAGCCAAACAGAGCACAGATAGTTATGCAAGAGCCAATCAGAGCACAGATAGTTATGCAGCAGCCAATCAGAGCACAGATAGTTATGAAGCAGCCAATCAGAGCACAGATAGTTATGAAGCAGCCAATCAGAGCACAGAATAATACTAATAGTAATGTCTGTTTGTAAACAAACATTAGTAGTAAAACTGTACGTACAGATCAGGAGGTAATTCACTCGGGGGGTTTGGGGAGCTGTAGTGGACAGGGGCCAGAGCTGGGGGTGGATTGTGGGGGCATGGGTGTAAATTGTTGGTGTTGGTGGCATCAAGTGGTCGAGCTGGTCTGGCGGTGAGGATGGGGGCGGTGTTGGTGTTCACAGTATTGGTGGCATTGGTTGTTTTGGTGGCATCGTTGGTTGTGGTGGTGGCACTGATGTCAGTCAGACTGCGCTCGATGGCGAGCTGCAGCAGCTCGTTGTCACTCAGATTACTGTAGATAGAATAATCCTCAAAGGACAGACCTGCTGGTGCAGAACGGGAGACGCCAGCCACCGCCATGATGGAGCTGTGAGGTCACATCATAACAAGGTTATTAACAGGAAACAAGAGAATGGCTCAACTAACTGAACTGGAGCGAGACGGAGGCAGAAACTCTCCCTCAGTTGGAGTCTGGATCTTAGAGCGCTGAATTCTTCTTACAGAGACGAGGAGAGAAGAATGTTCAAACAAAGTTTCTTTAATTTGTCCTCTGAGTGTTTCTAAAAGTCAAAGTATCACTCACCTCTTTTCACAGTTCTTCTTAGTTAATCCTCGTGCTTGTGTCTGTGTCTGTTTTGGGGTCTGCACATTACTCTGTGTGTGACCAGGAGGGGGAGGGGGTTACTTAAAGGTTATTTTAAGACCTGCAGTCTAAGCATGTTGATCCAATCTAAAGTTACAGACTGGAGTAACTGAAACTTGAACATTTTGATAAGTAAAGTGGAACCTTAAATTTGAAATAATACGTAATCTGAAGTATTTCTCCGGCTCTATCAGATCCACCTAGGGTTCAGGACTAGATTTGTTTTAATCCCTGCTCTGGGGGATTTAGTCCCAGACTAGGTCTTTATGTACATTTAGCACCTTTCACAGAAACACATCACAAAGTGCTTTACAGTCAAACAAGTACACAATGAAACAATAAAAACTGTTAAAAACCATAACGACATAAAACAGGTGAGTACAGTGATGCATAAAGAGAAAAGGTCACTGAGAAATAAAAGCTAAATATATAAGACACTTGAAGCAGTAAGTAGGGTGGTGCAGAAATAGAAGCTAACCAAATGCTTGTCTGAATAAAAACATTTTCAGCGGCTTCATGAAGGTATTACAGGAATCTAACGACTGCAGAGACAAATGGAGGGCGATCCAGAGACTCGGAGCAACGGCTTGGATGGAAGTTTGAAGGTCAGTGGGATTTGGTCTCAGACCAGGTCAATGTTGTTTCGAGGTCAGTGGGATTTGGTCTCCAAACATGCCCTGGTTTAGTTCCTGAGGTTTGGGATGTAGTCCAAGGCTTTAGCATTCTGTTCCTGTGCAAAACAAGTTTATTCATAGCGCACCAATCACACAGAAAGCATTTCAAAGTGCTTCACACTCTGTGAAAAACAGAGTCATTAAAAAGTGACATGTAAACACATGAATATATTAAACACAGGTTCCTGCAGTGCTACGTCGTGTTTTGATTCCTTGAATGGTTTTAAAACAGTTTCTGGTTTCAAACTGTTATTTTAGTTCTGTGTTGTTTTCATTTACATGTTTTAGCAAAGTGAAAGATTTCAGTAATCAAGGTCTTGGTTTAAAAAAAAAGGAGAGGCAGAGAAGTCTCAACTAGGTTAGAGCACTACCCGATTGTTTTTAGCTAATCACAGCAGGGACAGAAGAAAGATTAACATATCAACCGTCTTAATTACCCCGTTGTTAAACCTATGGCTGTGTCAGCTGTGCCCGCCTGGTTGATAAATTAGTTGAAAGAGAGGATATCCACTCTCTACCAGATTCCAGGAAGATGAGAGGTTAATGGACAGCAAACTAACAATGCCTGTGCCCAAGTACATGGTGCCTCAGGCCATTCCCCCATTGTTACTAGCCGTGGCGCAACTGCTGGTGTGCCTTAATCCTGGACTGTGACGCCTGCTCTGACCTCTGCCACTGACCTCTGGACACGACTTGGGGCTGGACCCAAAGCCCTGTTCAGCCCAATTCCATCCCACCTGTAGCCCTGGTCCATGGTCAGTGTTCGTGACCTCAGAGGGGGCGCTCCTCTCTGGCGCCACTGCAGGACAAATACAACATCCTGGATCTCCAGAGTTTCCCTTCTCTGGCTGTGGAGCCTTAAAATCCTGAGTGGATCCAGCTCACTGTAGCCTCTGGTCCTTTCTCAGGCTAAATCCCAGCACTTCCCTCACACCTGCACCACAAGGAGCTTGTTCCAACTTTATCTGCCCGTCTCCTTCCCTTCAGCAGCCGCTGACAGAGGCGTCGACTGAGGCCCCCTCATGTTGTGGGTGTGTAACCATGATGTTGATATACAGTACATGTTGGTTGGAACGACATTTCTGATCGGTCCTTAGAATTACTGAAGCGGGACTACAGTAAACTACTGGACTCCCTCATGGCTCAGGGTAGAAGGGTCTTAATAAACTAACCTCCCTCCTCAGAACTCTGGTGTGGGTCGTTTTAGCCGCACGCTGAGTTTAATATTTACTTACGTCCAGCATTTTTCCTCCCTGATGGTATCCACCTTAATAGCCTCCCTCACTTTGGCTGACAATATTTGTTACTCCGTCTGGACCTCATCTGCAAACTGACTGCCTGAGACTGCATGCCCTCGCCTGGTCATTTCCAATCAACACAGACAATTCCCCCCCCCCCCCATGAAAACCCCAATGGCTCCCCCTCCAGGCTAGGTGGGCCTACTACTCCTGTGAACATTTCCTTCCCCGTCAGAATCCCTAACCCCCCTCATACTGAACCCTTTTCTACCAAGTCCGTTCCAGGGCTGTTTCGGAGCTAGCGCCTAATTTAGCTCAAGTTCTTTGTTTTTCGACAGCCAAAGAACTGGCCCTGAGCCAGAAAAAATGGTTCCAGTGTAGCACCAAGTCCTTGCTGGTCTACAAGAAAGAACCGGTTTAGATTGGAGGCTGTGTGCTGCGGGGGGCCAGGGGGCGGGATTGCAATATATAAACAGATAAGACCAGGAAAAGCACCATTTTTAAACAACTTAAATCGAGTGTTGCGGGATAAACTGCAATGGACGTGAAGGCACAGCTACAGTGGTCCGTGGAGGAGACGAGCTGTCTCATGGCTGTGCGGTCATCGGACGAAGTCCGGCAAAAACTTGAGGGAGCGTCGAGGACTAAGCCAGTTTGAAGTCAGGACCACCATCGTGGGCGAGTGATCCGTCCATTTTCACGCTCCTTCAAAGCCTTAGATCTGTTTAAACTGACTCTTCTATTGAAATGTGTTTGATTAATGCTCGCTCTGTAGCAAATATGTTGGCTTGTCGATTTTCTTACAATGAGGTCACAAAGAACACGTGTAAACGACACTTTCTCTGAAGCTTCGATGTGTTCAACAGGTTCACCATAGGGATGTGTTTTGTCACCATTGTTATTCATGCTCTACACAAATGACTGTCAGAGTGAGTTCCAGTCCAGGTTCATTATTAAATTTGCTGATGATTCTGTGATAGTCAGCCTCCTGCAGAAGAACGAGGTGGGCCATGGTCCTGTTCTAGACAATTTCTTAAAATGGTGTGATGACTCTATGCTGCATCTCAATGTCTGTAAAACAAAAGAGATGCTGATCGACTTTCGCAAAGATCCACCTGTCAAAGCACCTACGTTTATTAACGGCTCAGCTGTAGAGACAGTGAGTCAGTATAAATGTTTAGGCACCATCCTTGATGATAAACTGAATAAACTGAACACTGACGCCATCTGTAAAAAGGCCAATCAGAGGCTGTTCTTCTTGAGAAAGCTGAGGAGTTTTAATGTTGACAAATCTCTTCTGAAAATGTTTTATTCATCTTTTATTGAGTCCATTTTGACTTTTGTGACGACATGTTGGTTTGGTAACCTCAGCATCACTAACAAAAACAGGCTGGGAAATATTGTTAAACTTTGCCGAAAGATTGTTGGCGTTGACTTGAATGATCTTGGCCATATCTTTCAAGTAAGAGCCACTCAGAAAGCAAAAGCCATCTTGGAAGACCCTCAGCACCCCCTGCATGCAGAGTTCAGACTTCTGCCGACAGGGAGGAGGTTCACTTATGTTAGGAGGTCGAAATCTAACAGATACCTGAGGTCGTTTGTCCCATCAGCTGTTGGGTTTTTAAATAAGCTGTAGGCATTGTTGCCTGTACACTTTTACGATGTACTGTTGGTCTATGTGTTCCTCATCTCACTCACGTCCATCATGATGATTCCCATGGTAGTTATGTTTTATATGCATTTATGTCATTGTGCTGTTTTTATGGATGTATTGCTCTGCTGCGAACCAAATTGCCCCTAGGGGACAATAAAGATTTTCCAAATCCAAATCCAAATAAGGCTCATATTTTAAATGACTTACTTTTAAGAGAGAATTGAGACATGGCCTGGGGATAGGTAGTGACCTTATCCGATGTGAAGAATAAGTGATCAGTGATCATTAAAGTATTTTGTGTAACTACTGATCCCCGTGTGTTGAAAGAAGATTTTATTCCTGCATCATTACATCAAATACAGCCGACCAGTTATCAGCATACCATGGTTGGGATTCTTATTCACAATGTAATAATCTAATCAATCAATAATATTGTTTCACCATCGCCATCCACCTTACCAAGCTTTACAACTGATGACGGCAATAAGTTCCTCTCCTTCTTCGTTGATAAGATAACGGCTATGAGGTCCGGCATAACTCACTCACCTAGTGTCTGTTCATACCCCATACTGTCTTTGTGGGCTTCCACCGTATTAGCTCGGAGGATCTGATGGACATTTGGTACGTTTCATTTACCTCGGTACTTGGATCTCAGAGCTGGGAATGATGTCACACCAGAGTTAACTGGGTTCCAGTTGTGAGTTGGCAAGAAGCAACATGGACGCCTCCAGGAGTACCTGTGTTTTGTTAGCTAATACGAGACAACACACTACGTGATAGATTGCATGACAATAACACAACAAAATGTCCACAGATATTTGCACGATACTATCAGTGTGATTGATTTAACTACACAAAAAGAGGACTGAGCTGCTGATAAACACTGTAGTGGACAGTGTGGAATACTGTTGATGCACGTGGCAGCCATGTTGGGTTTTAGCTCGGGCTACTGAAGTTCCTCAAGTTTCCAAGTCAGAATTCCGACTTCAGGGGGGCGTTCCTGATGACGTATCAGAAGGGCAATCGTGACTTCTGAGAGGAAATGGAACACACCATTAATAAGGAAAACAAAGCTGACTCATAGCCCCTTGGATGTCTAGCAACATCCCTGTTTTAAAAACGTATACTATTGGCCCTGCTGTTTTATCCATCGTAAACTCATCGATGTCTACACGATGTGTCCCCAACTACTTCAAACATGCAACGATTCAACCCGATTCAAACCAGAGGGGTGTGCCATGAAGGAGGATAAAGGGTTAAGTCTGGCTTACTTGGATAAGTCTCGCTCATTTCAGGGAGAACTCAGCTCAGTAACCATGGTAACTTAGTCATCAGAGCTAGCTTGCTCCTGGGCAGGTCGATATTTTTAGAACACCATGACCATGTTTGGAACATAGATTTAAGGATGTCAGATGGACGCCCCCCCTCCAGTTTCGGCGGCGTCTGTCCTTCTTTGGTGGCTCATTGTAAATATTGAATCCTCAACTACTATTTGCCTATTTGAAGAAACACATTTCAAATTCTATTCTAGGCGACATATCACTCTGATGATATGCTATGTTCTATACTTTATTTGAACCTGCTGGCTCGTCCTCTTTTGGCTGTCCAGATGGAAAAGTGAAGAGTGAATGTAAAGGTCAGTAGGTCAGTAGATCAGTAGGTCATAGAAGCTTTACACAAATAACTAAATCTCGACACTGATAGCCCTGATGGTATAAGTCTCCTAAAAGAGCTTACACAATCATTTTAATCTGATATTATCTAGTTTACCGACAGGCCTAAAATATCCATCATCTAACATCATCTATCTGACTGTTCATTTATTAAGAAAATATCAATGAAACAATAAATAGGCTCGTATAGAGCTCAACAGTGAGGTTCAGGAAGTAAAACTCCCATTTATTTTCTCCATTGTGGATTTGATTATGAGCCATGATGTCATAACCATCACAGGTCGACTGACCACGAGCTACCTGAGTGTGTAACGATGGTTTATGCTCCTGTAGGAGACACAAGTTCGTCTGATTTCGACCTCATTTAAGAACAACACGGTTTATTCACGATGTCGGGTAAAAAAACTACACTACCCACGACCATAGAGTGTCACAGCGACTTCTTTGATTGGTGGACCTCGCTGTTACCATGGAGATGTTTCCCGCCCCTTCGTGCCAAATGCAAACTGCAGGCTAGCTAGTTGTTTAGCTAACAGTTAATGTACTAATAACCTTATGCTGCAGTGAATGTGATTTATATCAGAATCAGAAATACTTTATTAATCCCAGGGGGAAATTTGATATCTTCGACAACACAAACTACAACAACACTTGCATTAACAGTATCAACACGATAACAACGACTAAAGTTACATTTAAGAAGAAGAGGGATCATTGGCAATGGATTATGGGATATGTAGTGTAGAAAATGATCCACAGTCTTGTACCTTTGCCTTTGTCTCCGTTTTGTAATGTTGTTTTGGCGCCAAATCAAATTTTTTTATAGTCACGAGTATTGGGGGTAGCTGGTTGTCGTGGTTACAGGCTTCAATCTCTTGATATAAGGAGTTTCTGAAATGACAATGGACAGAGGTGCTGCTTGTCAACAGGCAAGGCAGGCATCTGTTCAGGGCCCCAGGCCAGTAAGGGGCCCCTGAGGATGGATAAACCTTAGAACACAGCAGCGGCTCAAAATGTCCAAAGTTTGCAACGACAGTAGGAAATCTCCTTAAGGGGGCCCCATCTGACAGCACTCACTCTTGCGCTGCTAAGAGTCGCAGCATTATTACGGTGAAAACCTGAGTTTGATAAAGAATGAAAATTAAAGTCATGTGTTACGTTTTATAGTAGAAACTTTGTTTTGTACCTCCCACAGCTCTATCAACAGACGATGTTCGACCACTGAAAAGCATTCAGCTCTCAATTTTTTAGACACTCCGACAATCGAATGTTCTGGGCTTTTTATTCACGCGCACACGATTGTTCAAGCCTGACTGGAGGTAGTTTGTACGAGACTCGCCGTGTTCGTGGAACGGCTTCAGGCTTCAGTGAAAGTCAAAGCTAGTTGAGCCTTCGTTAGCTGCTCTGATGTGATACCCCCCCAGGAGCTTCTCATTGAGACCGGCTGGTGTTTGTGTTGTAAACGTTTAAAAAATGATCAGAAATAAATAAACTATTAAACTCAGAATCAGAATCAGCTTTATTGGCCAACAATGTGTTCACGCACAAAGAATATAACTTCAGTTAACAGGGCTCTCTGCACCGGCACAAATACATGCAACAATACGTGACGAAGGAGATGAACAACAACAACAACAACAACAACAACAACAACAACTACTACTACTACTATGATTATGATTGTTATTTTATGAAATCAGTTAACATTGACACACGCTAAGATGAGACACACTGACTCTGTTATCATCAGTGTTTATTTTGGTATGTCAATATGATGATGATGTTGTTGTGGTTGTTGATGTTGTAGATGTTGTTGATGATGATGTTGTTGCTGTTGATGTTGTTGATGTTGTAGATGTTGTTGATGATGATGTTGTTGCTGTTGATGTTGTTGATGTTGTAGATGTTGTTGTTGATGTTGTTGTTGATGTTGTAGATGGTGTTGTTTTTTGTTGATGTTGTTGCTGTTGTAGATGTTGTTGATGTTGTTGTTGATGATGTTGTTGATGTTGTAGATGTTGTTGATGTTGTTGTTGATGTTGTTGATGATGTTGTAGATGTTGTTGTTGATGTTGTTGTTGATGTTGTAGATGTTGTTGATGATGTTGTAGATGTTGTTGTTGATGTTGTTGTTGATGTTGTAGATGTTGTTGATGATGTTGTTGATGATGATGTTGATGTTGTAGATGGTGTTTTTTGTTGATGTTGTTGCTGTAGATGTTGTTGATGTTGTAGATGTTGTTGTTGTTGTTGGTGGTGATGTTGTAGATTGTGTTGTTGTAGATGTTGTAGATGTTGTAGATGTTGTAGATTGTTGTTGTAGATGTTGTAGATGTTGTTGTTGATGTTGATGTTGTAGATGTTGTTGATGTTGACGTTGTTGTTGTTGTTGTAGATGTTGATGTTGTAGATGTTGTTGATGTTGTAGATGTTGTAGATGTTGTTGATGTTGTAGATGTTGTAGATGTTGTTGTTGTTGTAGATGTTGTTGTTGTTGTTGGTGGTGATGTTGTAGATTGTGTTGTTGTAGATGTTGTAGATGTTGTAGATGTTGTAGATTGTTGTTGTAGATGTTGTAGATGTTGTAGATTGTTGTTGTTGATGTTGATGTTGTAGATGTTGTTGATGTTGACGTTGTTGTTGTTGTTGTAGATGTTGATGTTGTAGATGTTGTTGATGTTGTAGATGTTGTAGATGTTGTTGATGTTGTAGATGTTGTAGATGTTGTTGTTGTTGTAGATGTTGTTGTTGTAGATGTTGTAGTTGTAGATGTTGTTGTAGTTGTTGTAGTAGATGTTGTTGTTGTTGTAGATGTTGTTGTTGTTGTAGATGTTGTTGTTGTTGTAGATGTTGTTGTTGTAGATGTTGTAGTTGTAGATGTTGTTGTAGTTGTTGTAGTAGATGTTGTTGTTGTTGTTGTTGGTGTTGGTGTTGTTGTTAATTTTGTAGATGTTGTTATTTAGGTCTCCATGTTGGAAATGCTTACTCTACCTAATTTTAGATAAAACTACAAACAGACAAAGAGGCGGGGCTTAAGCGTCCTAACTAACAGCTACAACAAACCCACCTGTCACTCAAAGAGACCACGCCCCTAGTATTGAACCAGTCTGTAAACATGTTAACTTCTACAGAGCGATCAACATAAAACAAATTAAGAAAACGTGGAAAATAATCTTACAGAACCAAAGCTTGAATGTGAATTACAAATACAGTAGTTGTGATTCAAATAATTCAATTAACATCATGAAGTCAATGACGCTGATGAAATCTTCCGTTACTGTAAGTGTGAACAGATATTTTCTAACATTTAAACAAAGAAAGTTTAAAAAAATATTTTCCCTTCATTCTTTATATTAAATACATGTATCTTATTAATACTGAGTATGTTATATTTTTTGTCCATAGGTGGAGAAGCTAAGAGGGCTAAAGGATTAAATACACGATAACATGGAAGGCTGATGTGACTGTGGACAGGTGAGGTCAGGTGAGGGAGCCGGTGAGGTCATGGCACAGGAAGCGGATGAGTTGTGCAGGAAGTGGCAGAGTGTGGAGTAGTCTGAGTCTGTGGACTCCGAGCAGACACCTGATCTTCAGCCTGCAGAACTGCATCAGAGGACGAGGAGGAGCTGAAGAGCGAGGACAGGTAATCAATCAATCAGTTTAATTTGTAAAGCGCTATTTTATATTAAAATGTTATCTGCAGACATTTCACAAACAGAGCAGGTCTAGTCTGTTATATTATTTAAAAGACCAATTTTTTATTTCTAAAAAAGCGCATGATATCATTACTTATGAGGGCTAAAGGGATAAATGGCTGGACAAAAAAACTATGGGAGAACCTGGAAAAACTACGGGACAACCTTGAAAGACTATGGGAAAACCTGGAAAGACTATGGAAAACCTGGGAAAACGATTGGACAACCTGGAAAATCTATTGGACAACCTGGAAAACTATGGAAGAACCTGGAAAAAAACTTTCGGACAACCTGGAAAACTATGGGAAGAACTAGAAAAACTATTACACAACCTGGAAAATCCATTAGACCCCCTGGAAAACTATGTGAGAACCTGGAAAAAACTATGGGACAACCTTTAAAGTATATGGGAAGAACTAGAAAAACTATTGGACAACCTGGAAAACTATGGGAGAACCTGGAAAAACATTTCAGACAACCTGGAAAACTATGGGAAGAACTAGAAAAACCATGGACAACCTGGAAAACTATGGTTAAACCTGGAAAAACTATGGGACAACCTTTAAAAACTATGGGAAAACCTGGAATGACTAAGGGACAACCATTGACAACTATGGGAGAACCTGGAAAAAACTATGGGGAAACCTGGAAAAACTATTGGACAATCTGGAAATCTATGGTGAAACCTGGAAAAACTATCAGACAACCTGGAAAACCTGAGAAAACTATTGCGCAATCTGGAAAACTATGGTGAAACCTGCAGAAGCTATGGGACAACCTGGAAAAACTATTGGACAACCTGGAAAATTTATTGGACAGCCTGGAAAATCTATTGGACAACCTGGAAAATCTATTGGACAGCCTGGAAAATCTATTGGACAGCCTGGAAAATCTATTGGACAGCCTGGTAAAACTATGGGAGAAATCTGGACCTTGGAGAGCTGCAGATAACCATGGAAAAACTATGAGACAACCTGGAAAAACCATGGGAGGAATCTGGAAAGCTATGGGATAACCTGGTAAACTATCGGAGAACCTGGAAAAAACTTTTGGTCAACCTGGAAAACTTATGTAAACCTGGAAAAACCATAGGACAATGTGGAAAACTATGGGAGAAATCTGGGAAAAATATGGAACAAACCTGGAACTATCTGGAACAACGTTTGTTTAACCATGGACAGATGCAGATAACCATGGAACAACTTTTAAACAACAAGATACGGTTATGGGTCAACATCGAGCAACCTGTGAAATCTTTGAAAAGCGTATAACAACTGTTTAGTAGCCACCATCTTGGTTTTTGCAGCCTGTGATGATTCAGGTTTAGGTCATGACCTCAGCCCTGCCCTCCCAAAGATACTGTCGCCATGAAAACCCGTCTGTTTCCTACCAGCCTTGAGTTTGATCTCTGCCAAGCCACTGCAATTCTCCAGGACCTCCAGCAGGCGGCCGCAGAGTTGGACATGGCCGACGTAGTCGAGCAGCATGGAGATGATGGGACCAGTGACCCGGCAGAAGGACGGGCTGGAGACCACCTCACAGAACTAGAACAAGATGGAGTACAGCTTCTATCCAACACGTTCACAGACACTGATTTGTCATCATATTTCTGACTCACCTGAGTGCAGCGCAGTGGTAACAAATCTCTGCTGAGCTGAATTTCTTCAAGGGGATGGCGAAAGGGCGTGACAGCCGGATGTTTGTTTTGGCCATATGGGCAGATGAAGCAGGGCTGGGCGTCACAGCCGTTGTCCAACAGCAGTTTAAGCATGGGCAGAGACTCCATTTTTAAAAGGATGGCCGATGGGAACAAGGATGGCTGGGTGGAGATCTGAGCATTGACATCAGCCCTGTACTTCAGCAGCAGCATCGCCATGTCCAACCAGCCGAGCCGAACAGCGATGAGCAGAGGGTTAAATACGTCCAGGTTAGGGTCGGCCCCGGCCTCCAGGAGCATCTCTGAGGCCTCGAGGTTCCCGTTGTAAACAGAGAAGTAGAGGGCTGTGCTACGACGGTCCTCATACATCATGGAGTGTTGTGCTGACAGCTTGGCATTGACGTCAAAGCCGGACTGGATCAGCACCTCCATGATGTCGTCCCAGTTCTTCTCTGCTGCGATGTGCAGAGGACTGATGCCACTGTGCCGGATCCTGACCCTGCTGGTCACCGGGATCAGCATCATCACGATTCTGGAGATCCAAAGGGGAGCAGACACAGATCACTGAGAATCCAATCGCTGCTGATAGTTTTTACTTGGGAGACAGTACAGTTGTGACTTTAAACTTCTCTTTTTTGTAGAAACAATTTGTTAGGAAAGATTTCTTTGCCTAGAGATGAGATTCAAGATACACACAAACCACAAGTGGAGCTTCAATGAGGCTGGGATTTTATTCAGCCGAAGGAAGAATGGTCACAGTAAAAGATCAATCTTCAACAATGTGCAGCGCAAACAGAGTATACATAGTGTCTCGGTGCTCCGCATCTGGAAGTCCAGATCCAAAAGTTCACTGAAGGTAATTGGGGCCCTGGGTCTAAGGCATACATTAGGATATATATAGCTTTCACTAAAGTCAACATGCATGCAAATTTAGACAATCACAATCCAAGCTGTGACAGTTAACTAGAAATATTTGTATTTGTGTATATGACAGGCAACACTGACTGTTTGTGATCGTTCTGAACAGCCACGTGAAGAGGCAGCAAGCCCGACATCAAGGATTGGTTGGCATCAGCTTTCAGAGCGAGCAGCATTTCCACAGCAGACACATGACCGTTCTTACAGGCTTCAAACAGCGGTGTGGCTCCATCCCCGGCCGGTTCGTTAATATCTGCCCCTGAAAGACAAAGAACACCTCAACAACACCTTAACATCAGCAACGTGGCTTTCATGATCATTGCTGATGACAGCTGCTGGAGACAGCTAACCCGTCTTGTAGAGCAGGTGCATGATGTCGACCTCTCCGTGCTGAGCTGCAGTGAAGAATGATGTGATGCCATAGATGTTTTTGGTCTGTAAATACGCTCCGGCTTCCAGTAACATCGTGCAGAGCTCCAGCTGTCCGTGTCTGCAGGCCTCCTGAAGAGCACTGACCCCCTGAACAGAGCAACGGTTCACCTGAGCTCCAGACCTCAGCAACAGATGCACCACATCTCTGTTCGGAGTCTCACAGGCTGAAACAATAACAAACACCATCAACAACAACAAGGACGATAAACTGTTTTGTCTATGCAGCAATTTAACCGTATCTGAGAGAAATGTTTCCGGAGGGAGACAAATAAAGAAACCTTGACCTTGACCTTGAAACAATTACCAAAACACAAAAAACAACAACATAGTGAATTACAAGGACATCAACAGAACAACAATCGGACTCTAACAGACACTGTAAGAAAGCATAGGAGCAACACTTAATGCCCATAGATGGTTTTCTAGTCTGATCTATTGATGTCAGCTGTGATGTCAGCTTACCTATGAACAGCGGTGTCTCTTGCTCCACGTTGGCGATGTTTGGGTTGGCTCCGTGATTCAGGAGAAAGTCGACACAGGAAACGTTTCCTTGTCCGGCAGCCAGCAGCAGAGCTGTCTGATTCCTCACACTGCGTCTGTTCACTGAGCCGGGAAAGGCTGAGGACAGACGAAGGTCGAAGTCAAACCTTTTTGTGTTTCAGTTTAACTTTGGTTTTTCCCTTGTTTTCATACCTCTTAACAAGAATCAGAATATAACATAGAGAGACAAGAAATCTTTAGAGAACCATGAAAATGTGGGAGAAAACTTGTTTGGTTTGGCTCAGTTGGTTAATTCAGTTGGATTGGTTGGCTGGTCTAGTTGGTTTATTCTGTTTGTTAGATTCAGTTGGATTGGTTGGTTGGTCTAGTTGGTTTAGTCTGTTTGTTAGATTCAGTTGGATTGGTTGGCTGGTCTAGTTGGTTTAGTCTGTTTGTTAGATTCAGTTGGATTGGTTGGCTGGTCTAGTTGGTTTAGTCTGTTTGTTAGATTCAGTTGGATTGGTTGGCTGGTCTAGTTGGTTTAGTCTGTTTGTTAGATTCAGTTGGATTAGTTGGCTGGTCTAGTTGGTCTACTGAGTTTAGTTTGTTCTTTACATTCAGTTGGTTCATTGGTTTTCCTTGGTCTAGTCAGTTGATTTCGTTTGGATTAGTTGGCTTGTTAGATTGGTTTGCTGGTGTAGTTGGTTTACTTGGTTTGTTAGTTTGTTTGGTTTGAATTTTCCTAACCCCGCAACAAAGAGGAAAAATCTTGATTCTGATTGAAAATAGGACAGGAGCAAGCATAAAACGCAGAGATACTGCGGAGGTCAACTGTAAGAATAAACATGTTGGACTTTACTGGAATCAGTATTTAGAGGTGCTCAAATAAGAAACCATTATTCATTCTCAGTCTTCAGATAGAGCTCAACCAGAGTATGTCATTTATTTTGAGATAAAACTAGAGTTATCCTACCTCTGATCAGAATACAGAGGGACTGCTGTTGTCCGTAATAAGCTGCTTCATGAAGAGCAATCCAGCCTTCATCATTTGGCTTCATCAGACTGTTGGACCTCCGTCTGACCAGATCCATCAGAGTGTCAGTGTCCCCGTTTACAATCATAGACGTCACAGGGCTGAGCTCTCTGAGACAAAACACACACAGTTTCTACCTGCTGCTTGATTCCCCTCTCTACCTCATACAATGACTTTAACTATTTAGCAACTGAGGTGTTACAAATTATTCACTGCACTCTTGAGCCCGGCATATTTCCCACGTCATTTAAAACTGCTGTCATTAAACCACTTCTCAATGCAAGTGCTACTGCAAACTACAGGCCCAACCTCCTCAGTAAAATAGTTAAACCATTTTTTTATTGTCAGCTTCATAAACATCTAACATCCAACAACATTCTAGATATTCTTTAGGGGTTCAGTCCCACCAAAGCACAGAAACAAAGCTCTTTAAAGTTAACTATGATCGCCATCTAAACATACATTCTGTTCACACCTCTATTTCTCTATCATTATACACTCCTACTCACACGTCAGATCTTAATGGATGTGATGTGTTTGGATTTAATCTTTTACTGGATTTGGATCATGGGAACCCTTGTTGGTTCAGCAGGACCATTGTTGTCTGAATATAACGATCAGGAGAGTAAAGTAAATCTTTAAATGATAAGTCAATAGATTGTTTTGTTTGCCGGTGGTCTGACAGATGTGTAGATTGTGACTGCTGTGTGGGTCATCTGTATGGTAAATGGGCATGTGGGGCGGCAGTATCTCAGTCTGTAGGGACCTGGGTTGGGAACCCTGCGGGTCGCTGGTTCAAGTCCAGGTGTGGACCAAGTCTGGAAATTGGTCTGGAAGCTGGAGAGTTGCCAGTTCACTTCCTGAGCACTGCAGAGATGCCCTTGAGCAAGGCCCACCCCCCAGAGGGTGGCGCCTAATGGTCATGGACTCATGCCATTGGAACCTGTCCTTCTTCTGCCAAGTGCCATGTGGTGGCTGCAGGCGCAACAGCTTCTGCAGGTTAAAAAGAAATCATGTGCAAGCATCTTCTGTAGAGGAACTGAACCATTTAATATCCCGGTTAGAAGTCCTGTGGCAACCAGGAAGTGGTGACGGGGGTCAGGACTGTGAAGTATGGATGCTCCTAGTTACAACCAGGCACACAGGCGTAGGAGTTTGGTTAAGTGGTTAAGCTCTTGGACTAAGGCAGAAAGAGCTTTTTGGTGGCTGCACCCATGACTGATCAGCCCTGTTAACAATCCACCCTGACACCCCTGTAGCGGAGGGGGCTGGAATAGGTGCCCTAATTATAGCCTGCCTCAAAACTCCTGCCTGGACTACTGCATCCACATCTCCTTAGTCACATCCATGCCCTTCAACTTAAAATTGCAATGCAACTCAGAGATACCCTTATTGTCTCGCTGACAATGCCGTCTGTGGAAATTACTGTGGCATTTCCCTCCTGTCTAACACTGGGAAAATTGTAGTCCAGGTTTTGGCAAATAGACTCCTGCCCCAAGTCCCAGAGTGGATTCTGTCCAAGCAGGGGTACCACAGACATGATCTTCATTGCTTAACACCTGCAAGAGAAATGCCAGGAACAATATCAACCACTATACATGGCCTGCATAGACTTCACCAAAGCCTTTGACTCTGTGAAATGTCAAGCCCTCTAGCTGGTTCTGGCAAAAATTGGCTCATGGATCAGGACCTTACTTAAGAGATCAAATCGAGTACAGAAAAGAGAAATTCTGAACTTTCGCTGGTTCAGGGCTAAAAGCCTAACCACCACTGTTTCCATCACAGAGCTAAAGCATGCCGACGACAACACGCTTGTAGTCCATTCAGAGAGGACCTGAAGTGCATCCTGTATGCCTTCGCCAAGGCACACAAGTAGCTTGGTCTGTCTCTTAATATACAAAAAGACACAGATCCTCAATTAGCCACCACCCAACAGGAACGCTAACACTCCAGCCCTGTTCACATGTAAAAACTGACTACTTCACCTATCTTGGCAGCATCCTGTTCTCAAAAGCAATCATAGATACATCACCAGCGGTGCCAATGGGGCTTCTCGGACCAAGGGCTTTTGAAAACCCTGATCCTCAGTTCCAAAATCCTGGTCTACAAATCTGAAATTATTATTACTGCATTTTCTTGATTTACACTTTGTAGTGAAATTGTCATTTTCCCTGTATATGAAATGTACTCCACTAATACATTTTGACATGACCATACTCACCTGGTGAAGCCATAGAGGAACTGAGACAGGCCTGTTGGGGGGTTTGCACAGTCGGGGACCTGTGGCCGGTTTGGGGGCGGGGCTTGTTGTGTGTGTGTGTGGTACAGGTGTCTGGGGGGATCAAGATGTCTCTGGACAGGACTGAAGTTAGTCTGAGTGGGTGCAGCAGTGGGCGGAGGGGCTGCTGCAGATGATGATGATGATGATGATGATGATGATGATGATGATGATGATGATGATGATGATGATGATGATGATGATGATGATGATGATGATGATGATGATGATGATGATGATGATGATGATGATGATGATGAAGAAGATGATGATGATGGCATTGAAGTGTGGGCCCAGTCATGATGTTGGTGTCTGTCACAGAGGCTTCTCTCTACAACGATGTGTAACAGCTCTTCGTCGGACAGAAAACTGTAAATACTGAAGTCTTCCAGGTTCACCTGTGCGGTGGCCATGTTGGATCTACCAGAAGGAGAAAGACATACACATATTTGTGCATTCATGTTTTTGACGATGACATTAAACCTCAGCTGACGTGATATTCAGCAGCAGGTTGTTCCTTCACATCTACAGTTACAGGGTCAATCTGTGCTCTGGATGGAAACAGGTTTAAATTTAACTCAACCTGTTGGTGAATCTGTTATGGAGGTCAGCAGTGTTTATTTTCTACATTCAGAAGACATACTATTCAAACTCTCTGAGAGCTGATAATCTCAACCAAATATGTGTCTGAATCTAAAACACTGCTCACATGTCTGTCTTTAACACAGAATCACATTTATTCACACATTTTGACCCAGAACAATCACATTCATTTGATCATATTTTCTTTAAACCACCTCAAAAAGATTCTGCTATAAATAGATGAAAAGTGATCCCAGTGAACTCTCCCTGTGCTTTGGGAGGCCCCTCGCAGAGGCTGCAAATATAAAACACACAAATATAGGGATAGGATAACAACAACACACGACAAACAGACACAAAACATGCAGACAGGATTGGAAGAGTCCTTTTTTTAATCTCAGAATTCTCACTTTAAAGGTCACATATAATGCAAAATCCACTTCCCCATGTTCCTCTAACTCTAACATGTGTCTCTAGTCTGTCTACAAACCCCCCCAATGATGAGAAAAGTCCATCCTCTCCGTCTTTTGCCTGCTCCACTTTTCAGAAAATGTGTGCTCAAACAGGCCGTTTGGAGATTTTCCCTTCATGACATCACAAAGGGCAGTAACCCCTCCCCCAGGTGGGTGACACTCCCACAGCTAGGTGTTTGTTCTGCCCTCTAAAGCGCCATTCAGATAGGATTCTTTTTACTCCTACTATTTGGATGCGCAGTTATTTTGTATGTGTCCACTCTTCAGTAGAAAGCTCTGACCTTTCTTCTGCTGAGAAGGAGGACACGAGCAACAAGAAGAAGAGGGTGTGGCTTCATGAGATCCTGAGGGCACGACATGATTTGGGAGAGATTAGGCTTGTCCAGGAGCTGCAGCTCTACGAACGAACACGCCACACATTTCTGCTGCTGTTTTAAACACACCTGGTACGCCCAAAGTGTTGGATATGTCTTTACAAAGTAAAGCTCTCTCTGATGTCCCGGTAGATCTGGAAGCTAGAGGGCAGGAAAGTGGGACACTGTTTAATCTTATCTTCCCTCCTATTGGACCCAAGGAGGTGATGTCACAGAGCTGCGCCGAAGTTGAACATTTTTTAAATTCAGCGCACAAGAACGGCTTGTGCAGTGCCTACCGCATCCTATCTGAAAGGCCCTTTAGCCTGCCTTCTCAACGTAAACAATAGAACATGAAGCGAGAAAGCCCGAGCCACCCAAGCCCTTCCAGAGAGGGGCGTGGTCAGACACAGCTCATTTACATTTAAAGCTACAGACACAGAAACAGCCTGTTCTGAGCAGGGCTGAAATAGAGGGGTTTATAGGCATGATCAAATACAAGATCAGAGTAAATTTAGAACAAGACACTTCACACACATGTTTAGAGGAGCTCTGAGACTTATTTACACTGAAGAGGAGGAGGAGGATATGTGACCTTTAATCTGAGATTTGTTTCCAGAGGCCCTCATATTATTTTGTGGGTGTGTTAACACATTTGTACACAAGAATGTGATATATTTAGATACTTAAATGTCATTAGTTAACCTAGATATGTTCAGTGCTCGTAGAAAGGGTAAAACATGCCTCTCATATCTGTGTGTGTCGACATTAAACTTCACGGCACTCCTGCATAAGTCAGTGCCCTACTTAGTTCACTGCAGTCAAGTAGGTCGGCCTGTGCACATCTTAAAGATACAGACTGTAAAGTTAGTCAATACTGACGGTTCATTAGTGTTCTTATTGTTGTCATAAAAACTTGAACATTTCAGTGTTGGACAGATTTATTTTCAGAACGTTCTTCTTATGTTTTTATGTTTTAGAGAATATTCAACATAAAATAATTCTATGAAGACAAACTTTGCTTACCCTCACTGATCAATAAAGTTATAAATCCGATATTGATGAGTTCAAACGTGCAGGCTGTTCACAGTTTGTTTAACTGAATGAGAAAAGACTATCAGTATCTAAGATCACAGGTATGATCTACCTGTGAGACGGTCCAATCAGGATCCAGGTTCGGGTTGTGGTTGTGGTCTGAGTGTTCAGTCCTGCCTGAGGGTCAGAAATAGTCTGGTGTGTTGACGAGTCTGCGGACGAGCGTCTCTCTGACTCTGAAGCTCTGCTGTCTACATACAAACTGACCCTCCTCCAGTTTAACTCCATCACTACCACCTGTGAAACAACACCTGTGACATCACAGCCTACAGGTGCACCATCCAACCAATCAAACCATTAGAAACACAACGCTGATTATCACAACACTTTTCTTTAAATTAAACATAAATACAAAGACTTCCTCAGTGACAGAAGCGTAGTAACATATTTATTTAAAATATGAAACATGAAGGAGCAACAGGAGTTTCTTTTTTTAAAACGACCTGCAGGGCTCCGTTTGTCCTGATGGGGGCGCTACAGGACAGAGCAGCACAGTCAGTGAATGGTTCATCCTCAGAGAGCAGGAACATCATACAGCTCAACTATTATGGGATGTCAGTGTTTGTTTGAACCACACTTTCTGAAGTGTTTCCATGGTAACGCCTCAGCTGCTGCACTGCAAGCCTCCAGCTAGATTCTAGAACATAGCCCAGTCCTGGACCTGGACCCTGACCCGGTTCTAGTGTTTTTTGGCCGAAGTTTATTCTCCTGTCTTCTGCAGCAGCAGGTCAGTCAAATTTAGAAACAAGCTGCTCAACAGAACCCCATTCATTATTTACAACATTTTAGAACCCCCCCCCCCACACACACACACACACACGCACACGCACACGCACACGCACGCACACGCACACGGGTGAACTCTGAACGTGTGTGTGGTTCGGCACGGCTCGGTTCCGCCCTCCGTGTGGGAGCAGACAGACCCGACATCGACATTTTGTGGACATGAAAGCTTGTCGTGGATCTCGTTGGGAGGCGGTCGAGCAGGAATATGATCACAGTCCTTCAGCTCTCTCGGTGTGTGAGGTTTACAGATGAGCCCCTAACGCAGTTTGGCGTGACGTGCGGTGCGCAGCGGGAGTAGAAGGTCTTCATTTCTGGTGTCTTGAGTATTTTGTGGAGTAGCCTACTCAGTTTACGCCGACCTGAGGAGGAGATCGTGTGGATGTGTACAGACTCTATTTTTATGATTTCGTTCAGTAGCCAATGAATAATGCTGACATGCAGGATTTGAACGGACTCCGGCGTGACGTCCCGAGCACACGAGCTGTGTGGTGAGCTGGGATGAGAAGTGGTTTGTGTTAAAACGTCACTTTTCTAAACGGATTCTGGCCTGGAAGGGGTCCTGCTGATGGAGGTGGGAACTCCTCCCCGCTGTCGCACCGAGGACTGAGACTCTCGATCCGTCAGAAAAGTGGCACTTTCATTGAAACTACGGCAGCCTGGACGGTTTAATGTTCGCCGAATAGAAGCCTGAATGCTGCTGGTTTGTTCGGTGTTTCACTTTGGACCTCTCACTTATAGTTTCAACTTCACATTAAAGAAGAGTTTTTTTTATTATAATTTCTGAAGGGAGTCTGGTGTGACGTTCTTCCGCCCGCACGAATCGAGCCGGGATCTCCTTGGAAACGGTTAGTGACCCCCCCCCCCCTCTCCCGCCCCCTCAGGGATGGTCGGTGCTGAGGCCCCCCTGCTCTCCCACTGACATCGGCGGCTGACGGGGACGGTTCCGGTTCCCACTAACACCAGCGGCTGACGGGGACGGTTCCGGTGCGCAGATGTTCTCCGGTAGGATGACCGGGAGTCAGTCCAGCCTGCTGCTCGCGCAGCTGGAAGAGCTTCACGAGCTCGCGTTCATCGAGAGGCCGATCCGCAGGAGCCTCAAGGTACGTCATCATTTCATAACGGGTGTGAGGAGGAGGAGGAGGATGAGGAGGTGGTGATGAAGAGGAGAGCTTCACTGCAGGAAGCGGAGGGGAGACCCGCAGAGTGACGCACTATCTGTCTGACAGAGAGACAGATGAGGCTACCTGTCTGTCTGTGAGAGAGCAACAGACAGACAGCTAAAACCGCACGTCTGTCACTCCTAAGAGAGTGTGAGAGGGAGAGAGGTAGACAGGTCAGAGCTGTCTGTCTTTCTGTCTGTCAGTCCAAAGAGAGGAAGTGAGACAGACAGGTTATAGCTGTCTGTCTTCCTGTCTGTTAGACTGAAGAGAGAGAGAGAGAGAGAGAGAGAGAGAGACAGGTTATAGCTGTCTGTCTGTCTGTCTGTCTGTCTGTCTGTCTGTCTGTCTGTCTGTCTGTCTGTCTGTCTGTCTGTCTGTCTGTCTGTCTGTCTGTCTGTCAGTCTGTAAGAGAGAGAGACAGACAGGTTATAGCTGTCTGTCTGTCTGTCTGTCTGTCTGTCTGTCTGTAAGAGAGAGAGACAGACAGGTTATAGCTGTCTGTCTGTCTGTCTGTCTGTCTGTCTGTCTGTCTGTCTGTAAGAGAGAGAGACAGACAGGTTATAGCTGTCTGTCTGTCTGTCTGTCTGTCTGTCTGTCTGTCAGTCTGTAAGAGAGAGAGACAGACAGGTTATAGCTGTCTGTCTGTCTGTCTGTCTGTCTGTCTGTAAGAGAGAGAGACAGACAGGTTATAGCTGTCTGTCTTCAAAGAGCTCTTTTAACTCTTTGTGTGTTTGTTGATCAGACAGCCGAGGAGATCGATCAGCTGACTGTGGATGAAGACCTAAACGACATCGAGAGAGCTGTTTACCTGCTCAGGTGAGACTCTGCTCAGTGTTATCATCATGCTAACTTTAGCATTAAATGAGTCACCACATGGGAGAACAAAAAAAAAACACTTCACCCGGAGTTTCTCCTCCAGCCTCCTCGTATTTATTCTGCAGAAAGTCAGAGTGAGCTGATGTGAGAACACAGCAGGATATAATCAGGAGAATTCACCTCGAGCGAGTGGGAGGGGGTGGTGACGTTTATTCCCTGTGATCGCTGCACGACCATAGACTGTCTGCACGCCACCTCTACGATCTCCGTGCTCTAATGAACCTGCTGCATTCTGTTTCCTGTTCTCCAGTATGTTCTTCTCCACTCTTTAGTTCAGATTGTGATTCTGTTCAACTACACGTTGATATGAAGGCAAATATTGTCATTATAGCGTTGTTGCTTCGTACGCCACTTCCACGTTGTTTTTTTACGTTATGTCTCGCCTCAGGAGACCCCTCCCCCTCCTGTCTGACAGGGATAGTCTCCTGCTGTGGGGTGCATGTGTGAACAAACAGATCAGGAGGATTTCAGGAGCAGTCCTCCTGAATTATCTCGATATTTTCAGCATTGCTTATGTAACGGCTCAGGTGAGGTAGAACGCGTTGGTATATTTTTTGATGATAGAAGTTTAGGGGAAACTCACCTGCAGCAGATCACCTAAGGAGTCTGAACCAGGTGTAGTTGTTTCCTGTTTGTTGTGTGTGTATGACTCAGTTCAGATGAAACAGAAGAATCCAGGATAAAGGTACAACCCCACCCTGACCTCATTATCTGAGCTTATTAGACAAACTCTCCTGAGGATGATCCCACAGGATCTAAACCAGATCATGCTATCAGTATTGAAACACCATTCAACCAGAAAACCAGTACTTAAGCTGCACCATCAAGGACCCTGGATCTGTTGACCCTGGTCCGTTGACCCTAAACCGTTGACCCTGGACCTTTGATGCTTAACTGTTGACTGTTGACTGGGGTCAACAGTCCAGGACTGCTGATCCTGGACCATTGACCCTGGTCCGTTCATCCTTGACCACTGATCCTGGACTGTGGTCGCTCTGTATGTTCTTCATGTGGTCACTCTGTATGTTCTTCATGTGGTCACTCTGTATGTTCCTCATGTGGTCACTCTGTATGTTCCTCATGTGGTCACTCTGTATGTTCCTCATGTGGTCACTCTGTATGTTCTTCATGTGGTCACTCTGTATGTTCTTCATGTGGTCACTCTGTATGTTCCTCATGTGGTCACTCTGTATGTTCTTCATGTGGTCACTCTGTATGTTCTTCATGTGGTCACTCTGTATGTTCCTCATGTGGTCACTCTGTATGTTCCTCATGTGGTCACTCTGTATGTTCTTCATGTGGTCACTCTGTATGTTCTTCATGTGGTCACTCTGTATGTTCCTCATGTGGTCACTCTGTATGTTCTTCATGTGGTCACTCTGTATGTTCCTCATGTGGTCACTCTGTATGTTCTTCATGTGGTCACTCTGTATGTTCCTCATGTGGTCACTCTGTATGTTCCTCATGTGGTCACTCTGTATGTTCCTCATGTGGTCACTCTGTATGTTCTTCATGTGGTCACTCTGTATGTTCTTCATGTGGTCACTCTGTATGTTCCTCATGTGGTCACTCTGTATGTTCTTCATGTGGTCACTCTGTATGTTCTTCATGTGGTCACTCTGTATGTTCTTCATGTGGTCACTCTGTATGTTCTTCATGTGGTCACTCTGTATGTTCTTCATGTGGTCACTCTGTATGTTCCTCATGTGGTCACTCTGTATGTTCCTCATGTGGTCACTCTGTATGTTCCTCATGTGGTCACTCTGTATGTTCCTCATGTGGTCACTCTGTATGTTCCTCATGTGGTCACTCTGTATGTTCTTCATGTGGTCACTCTGTATGTTCCTCATGTGGTCACTCTGTATGTTCCTCATGTGGTCACTCTGTATGTTCTTCATGTGGTCACTCTGTATGTTCCTCATGTGGTCACTCTGTATGTTCCTCATGTGGTCACTCTGTATGTTCTTCATGTGGTCACTCTGTATGTTCCTCATGTGGTCTCTCTGTATGTTCCTCATGTGGTCACTCTGTATGTTCCTCATGTGGTCTCTCTGTATGTTCCTCATGTGGTCACTCTGTATGTTCTTCATGTGGTCTCTCTGTATGTTCTTCATGTGGTCACTCTGTATGTTCCTCATGTGGTCTCTCTGTATGTTCCTCATGTGGTCTCTCTGTATGTTCCTCATGTGGTCACTCTGTATGTTCTTCATGTGGTCTCTCTGTATGTTCTTCATGTGGTCACTCTGTATGTTCCTCATGTGGTCTCTCTGTATGTTCCTCATGTGGTCACTCTGTATGTTCCTCATGTGGTCACTCTGTATGTTCCTCATGTGGTCACTCTGTATGTTCTTCATGTGGTCACTCTGTATGTTCTTCATGTGGTCACTCTGTATGTTCCTCATGTGGTCACTCTGTATGTTCCTCATGTGGTCACTCTGTATGTTCCTCATGTGGTCACTCTGTATGTTCTTCATGTGGTCACTCTGTATGTTCCTCATGTGGTCACTCTGTATGTTCCTCATGTGGTCACTCTGTATGTTCCTCATGTGGTCACTCTGTATGTTCCTCATGTGGTCACTCTGTATGTTCCTCATGTGGTCACTCTGTATGTTCTTCATGTGGTCACTCTGTATGTTCCTCATGTGGTCTCTCTGTATGTTCTTCATGTGGTCACTCTGTATGTTCCTCATGTGGTCACTCTGTATGTTCTTCATGTGGTCACTCTGTATGTTCCTCATGTGGTCACTCTGTATGTTCTTCATGTGGTCACTCTGTATGTTCCTCATGTGGTCTCTCTGTATGTTCTTCATGTGGTCACTCTGTATGTTCCTCATGTGGTCACTCTGTATGTTCCTCATGTGGTCACTCTGTATGTTCCTCATGTGGTCACTCTGTATGTTCTTCATGTGGTCACTCTGTATGTTCCTCATGTGGTCACTCTGTATGTTCCTCATGTGGTCACTCTGTATGTTCCTCATGTGGTCACTCTGTATGTTCTTCATGTGGTCACTCTGTATGTTCTTCATGTGGTCACTCTGTATGTTCCTCATGTGGTCACTCTGTATGTTCTTCATGTGGTCACTCTGTATGTTCTTCATGTGGTCTCTCTGTATGTTCTTCATGTGGTCACTCTGTATGTTCTTCATGTGGTCACTCTGTATGTTCTTCATGTGGTCACTCTGTATGTTCCTCATGTGGTCACTCTGTATGTTCCTCATGTGGTCACTCTGTATGTTCTTCATGTGGTCACTCTGTATGTTCTTCATGTGGTCACTCTGTATGTTCCTCATGTGGTCACTCTGTATGTTCTTCATGTGGTCACTCTGTATGTTCTTCATGTGGTCACTCTGTATGTTCTTCATGTGGTCACTCTGTATGTTCTTCATGTGGTCACTCTGTATGTTCTTCATGTGGTCACTCTGTATGTTCTTCATGTGGTCACTCTGTATGTTCTTCATGTGGTCTCTCTGTATGTTCTTCATGTGGTCACTCTGTATGTTCTTCATGTGGTCACTCTGTATGTTCCTCATGTGGTCACTCTGTATGTTCCTCATGTGGTCTCTCTGTATGTTCTTCATGTGGTCTCTCTGTATGTTCCTCATGTGGTCACTCTGTATGTTCTTCATGTGGTCACTCTGTATGTTCTTCATGTGGTCACTCTGTATGTTCTTCATGTGGTCACTCTGTATGTTCTTCATGTGGTCACTCTGTATGTTCCTCATGTGGTCACTCTGTATGTTCTTCATGTGGTCACTCTGTATGTTCTTCATGTGGTCACTCTGTATGTTCTTCATGTGGTCACTCTGTATGTTCCTCATGTGGTCACTCTGTATGTTCTTCATGTGGTCACTCTGTATGTTCCTCATGTGGTCACTCTGTATGTTCTTCATGTGGTCACTCTGTATGTTCTTCATGTGGTCACTCTGTATGTTCTTCATGTGGTCACTCTGTATGTTCCTCATGTGGTCACTCTGTATGTTCTTCATGTGGTCACTCTGTATGTTCTTCATGTGGTCACTCTGTATGTTCTTCATGTGGTCACTCTGTATGTTCTTCATGTGGTCACTCTGTATGTTCTTCATGTGGTCACTCTGTATGTTCCTCATGTGGTCTCTCTGTATGTTCTTCATGTGGTCACTCTGTATGTTCTTCATGTGGTCACTCTGTATGTTCTTCATGTGGTCACTCTGTATGTTCCTCATGTGGTCACTCTGTATGTTCTTCATGTGGTCACTCTGTATGTTCTTCATGTGGTCACTCTGTATGTTCTTCATGTGGTCACTCTGTATGTTCTTCATGTGGTCACTCTGTATGTTCTTCATGTGGTCACTCTGTATGTTCCTCATGTGGTCACTCTGTATGTTCTTCATGTGGTCACTCTGTATGTTCTTCATGTGGTCACTCTGTATGTTCCTCATGTGGTCACTCTGTATGTTCCTCATGTGGTCACTCTGTATGTTCTTCATGTGGTCACTCTGTATGTTCTTCATGTGGTCACTCTGTATGTTCCTCATGTGGTCACTCTGTATGTTCTTCATGTGGTCACTCTGTATGTTCTTCATGTGGTCACTCTGTATGTTCTTCATGTGGTCACTCTGTATGTTCTTCATGTGGTCACTCTGTATGTTCTTCATGTGGTCACTCAGTATGTTCTTCATGTGGTCACTCTGTATGTTCCTCATGTGGTCACTCTGTATGTTCTTCATGTGGTCACTCTGTATGTTCCTCATGTGGTCACTCTGTATGTTCTTCATGTGGTCACTCTGTATGTTCCTCATGTGGTCACTCTGTATGTTCTTCATGTGGTCACTCTGTATGTTCTTCATGTGGTCACTCTGTATGTTCCTCATGTGGTCACTCTGTATGTTCCTCATGTGGTCTCTCTGTATGTTCCTCATGTGGTCACTCTGTATGTTCTTCATGTGGTCACTCTGTATGTTCTTCATGTGGTCACTCTGTATGTTCCTCATGTGGTCACTCTGTATGTTCTTCATGTGGTCACTCTGTATGTTCCTCATGTGGTCACTCTGTATGTTCTTCATGTGGTCACTCTGTATGTTCCTCATGTGGTCTCTCTGTATGTTCTTCATGTGGTCACTCTGTATGTTCTTCATGTGGTCACTCTGTATGTTCTTCATGTGGTCACTCTGTATGTTCTTCCTGTCATCCACAGCGTGGGTCAGGAGGTGCAACGAGCAAGTGTCATCAGTAACCTGCCAATCCTTGTCCGCCAGAATCCTGCTGAGACATTTCGTCGGGTTGTACCCAAGGTCCGGGTACGTATTCACTGACATCAGTCAGACTTTGTGAGGTTACTGTCAATGCTGCATTGTGTAGAGGCAGAACCAGGTGGGAAGTAGGACAGGACAGGTGTGCCGTTCAGCTAACCTGTTCTTCCTGTTTCAGGAGGTCCTGAATGGAGCTGGAGCAGAGATCCAGCTCGCAGCAGCCGCCTCTTTTTTAACGATTCTGCAAGATGACATAATCCTGATCCACACCCACACCTACTCCATCTTGAAGACAGTCCTGCTGCACCTGAACCACCGAGACACAGGTAACAACACCTTAACAACAGAGACACAGATAGCACCGTTGGGCACAGTTTATCAAAAATCTGTTCCCAAAGACGTCATCACCACCAGCAATCTAACAATTTGCTAGAACTTCCTTGAGACCAACTGAAAGTCCTTCTCCATATACTTCCTCAACTCCTTCCACACCAAGGTTTTAGCTTCGCTGACGACTGAAGTCGCAGCCCCGCGAGCCACCCAATACCTGTCTGTTGCTTCTGTACAAACCTGGACTCCTTCTCCAGCCTAGCAGCTGCTTCCATAATGGAAGCTTTGAACTTGGACCACTCAGACTCCATATCCCCAAACTCCCCAAGGATCCATGATCAATTCTTTTTGAGGATGGAATTGAAGACAGGGGGCCCTTGCAGACATTCCCAGTTCATCCTCACTACAAGTTTAGGTCTACCAGGTCTATCTGGCAGCCTTCCCCTTCAGCTGATCCAACTCACCACCAGATGGTGATCAGTTCACAGCTCAGCTCCTTTCTATACCCGAGTGTCCAAGATTTACGGCCGCAGATCAAATGATACGACCATAAAGTCAATCATCCATCTTTAGCCAAGGGTGTTCTGGTACCTGCTACACTTATGAACATCCCTGTGCTTGGACAATGGTTCCTTATGGCCACTCCATGACTAGCACAGAAGTCCAATAATAAAGCACAACTCTGGTTCAGATTAGACAGGCAGTTCCTCCCAATTACCCCTGTCCATGTGCTGATGACCCTACCAGGGACCAATGCCTGGATAAACACAGCTCCTGGGTCTGAGTTAATAATGTTGAGGTGCTTATGTTAACACTTATCTTGATGTTCATGTTGATTCTGATGTTGATGTTGAAGTTGCTGGGTTTGTTTAACAGTGGTGAGCAATGCCTGGTTGGAAACTTTGCTGTCAGCCATCAACGCTCTGCCCAAAGAGACGATCAAACAGGAGGTACTTCTTTTTTACCTGTCTCTCCGTCTGTCTCTTTACCTGTCCGTCCACCCATCTCCATCTACCTGTCTGTCTCTACATGTATCCCTCTTCATGTCTTGTTGGCTCTGTAGCTGTCTTTTTATCTCTCTCGCTCTCTCTCTCTCTTTGTACCTGTCTGTCTCTCTACAGGTGCTGAACCCTCTCCTCTATCAGTCTCAGCTGTCTCACTCTCTTCAGGCTCGTCTGTCCAGTTGTCGTATTTTAGGAAAAGTCGCCTGCAAGTTTGATTCTCACATGTAAGTGTGCTAACACACACACTGTACTAACACTTTACTTACGATAATGTGCTCAGGTGTGATGTCCTATGTTGATGAAGTATCAGGACTGTTTCCTGTGAATCAGGGTAAAGAAGGAGCTGCTCCCATTGGCTCGGTCCTTGTGTCAGGATGTGGAGTTCGAGGTGCGAGCGTGTATGTGTCGCCAGCTAGAGAGCATCGCCCGGGCGACGGGGTAACACCATCTTACAGTGAATCAGATTTAATGCAGATCAAACTTCTTGCTGCTGTCACAGGTTTCTCTTGTCTCTCTTTCAGGGTTGACGACACCCGGACTGAGCTGCTTCCTGAACTGTTGGAGCTCGCTGAAGATGAGGAGAGCAACGTCCGCCTTGCCGCCTTCGACACCATCATCAACTTGATGGAAATGATGGACAGCGGTGGGTCAGAGCTGTTGTCACTTGAAGTCATCATGGTTTAAGGTTTTCTCGGGCAGTAAAAACCTACATCGTGGGGAAACTTTATACCATGTACTGACAGCTTGACACACAGAGCACATTTGTCCTTCAGACTCACGTAGACTAGAGTTGATTCAGTTCAGATCCAGATCTTGTTTTAAAGCCTCCCCCTCTCTCAGACGACAGAGTCCATATCGTGGTTCCTCTGGTGATGTCAGTGTGCGAGGAGGCGACATCAGCGGACAAAGCCGTCCTGGTATCTCTGTCGTTCCAGTTTGGGAAGCTCTGCAGCGGACTGGAGGGTGAGATTCAACACTGATATCACACAGGCAACCAGATGAAAAACAATCTATTCTTCTGAAACTCAAGAGGAACACATTACTTTTTTTCACTACATATAGAAGGTGAAATGAAGGTGGAGGACACGTTAGAGACTCTCAGGTGACTTTGTTACTCACGGGTTGATTTTATCTGTTTGCATTTCAGATCTGTTGACAAAACCTCAGACTTCAATTGTGTTCATTAGTGGTCCTGAGAGCTGTGCAGGGTTGGGTTTGGGTTCAAATGGGTAGGGGTCTAGTTAGGGTTGGATGGGGTTGGGTTAGTGCCAACAGTAAGGGTCTCAAAAGGGAATCAGTTCCAACGTCAGGTGTCAGACCAAGAGCGAACGTTACCTCATTGGCACCACGATTGGTGCAGTTGGGCAGCAGGTGAAGGTGACCGATCTGACGTGCTCATCTTAGGGTAAAAAAGTACTCCAGCACCTGATCTGGAATCCAAGCTCCTGAATAACTTCTGGACTCCAGGGTGAGGGGCATCAGGTGGGTATGAGGATACCCATGAGTCTGGACTTCTTGTAGTCTCTGGGGGGGGAGTCCAGGGTTAACCAACAGCTAGTGACTCCATTTTTTCTGTTGGAGGATTTAAGATGATGTCAGAAGGATCTCAATCCAATGGCTGGCTTGTGCTTGTCCTTGATTGTCCATAAATAGCGAGTTCACGCGCTGGTTCATCATACAGCACCTTAGTCCAGAGGTTAATAATGAACTGTTTTTAACCTGAAGGACTTCAGTCAGGTTCTGTTGCTCCTGGTATCAGGGAAAACTCAGACAGTGCTTGAAGGGGGGATTTTGGTCATCCCAAAAAAAGTTCTGCTGATTCTTAAAGAAGTTCAGAAGTGGATTCAGGGCTAAGTCCAGACCTGTTTCAGCTGGGAGATTTGCTGACCTGCCTGGGATAAGGGGGCATAGACATTAGTCTCACCCTGGTGGGCGTAACAAGAAAATCTCACAACATTTCTCCAGCAGAACTCATGCCATATGTTCGACCCTGGTGAGCTCCACTGTAGCTTCTTCTTTACGTATTCTGTGCTCTCTTGTTTAGATTGTAGGATGCCATTGTACAATCTGGATATGATTTTGTTGCATGTTCTGGACTTGAGCAATGATAGAAACAACCTGCAGCAACCCTGATTCTTCTAAAGCCTCTTTCAGGATTTGGTTGAAGTAAGGCCTAACTTGCAGGTATCTACAAAGTCATCTTTTCTCATATTTATTCTGTAGTGCTTAAAAGTCCTGGAGTGCCCCCTTGGGGTCAAATGAATAATAGGTAGTTTTGCCCTTTGTCGTCCACCGCTTGGATCTGCTATCGTTTTTCTTAAGTGTAAAATCTGAATCTCAGAATTTCTGTCTCCCGATTGTTAAATTGTAATTTCCTGCCAGGATTTCAGAAGTGTGTCGCTCATGGTGTCATCTGAAACCACCAGTCCACCCTGTCATTTGATATCTGCTAATAGGGCTCTTATTGGTATTTCGTTTACCATTGTGCCTTTTACGTATATCCTTCCACAGTGTATGTTGGATCGGTCTGGAGACCACTTTTTGAAGGTCTCTGTCTCGTCTCGGAATCGAAAGCATGTTAACTTGGTCTCAGACTGGGCGGACTCCGGATTTTAAATCAAGACCACCACTGATAGGCTATTTTTCCACGTAATTACTGTGATTAGAAGGAAAACGCCTCTTTCTAAAAGAACTAACTCTTACTGCTCCGTGTCTTGCTGGAATGCTATCCTATGAAGTGTCTGTATGTTGAGCTCAGGACTGTGTTGTCAGTGATAAGCTGTTGTTGTTTTTCAGGCTTTCTTTCAGACGAGCAGAAGAGCCGGTTGATGCAGAGGTTCAGGGTTCTGTGTGTCGCTGGTCTGCAGACTGAGGGGAACCAGACTGATGGCAACAACGAGTCCATCCTGGTCCGCTGCAACTGCTGCTACAACCTGCCTGTAAAGACAGAAAAGACTCACAGATCCAGAGTTTGGTTCACTCTTTTATCCTTCAAACACATGATGCCACTTCCTGCTTTCTCTCTCTCTCTTCAGGCCATGGTGGTGTTTGCTGAAGCGGCTCACTTCCTGTCAGAGCTCTACCCGTCTTTCTCCAGTCTTTGTTGTGACCCAGAGGTCAGCGTTCGACGAAGTGCTGCGGCCAGTTTCCACCAGGTCAGACAAGATCTTCAGCTTCCCCTGATTTTTTCTTACAGTCTTGCATCTGCTGGAGGAAACAATGTAAAGTTTGTACTCAAGGTGCTGCCAGAGGAGAGATCATTTGGTTGTGAATATTTAAGAGTTATATCGTCTGCAGAGCCAAGAAGAGATCATTAGGGACAAAACTTGTGCAGAGGTGTGCAGAGTGTGGCTTATGTTAGCAGTGCTAGCACCGCCAGCCTGTGGTCTTCCCTGCAGGTTAATGTCCACACGTCTGTGCTGAATGTTACTCATTGCTGTCCCAGTTTAACCTGACTCAGCCAACATACAACTTCAGCTACATTTTATAGATCTAAATACTGACAGACCGCGCTGCTCCTATGAGATGCTATCTGTTCACTGAGCTTGACTACATCCAGGTAGTAGAGCGAGGAGAGCAGGCCCTTTAACCAGCGCTACAGACAGTCTATGACTACAGCCCCAGCTAGTGGTCGGAGGCTGTGTTACAGTTTGAGCACAACACTTAACCAGCATTGAAGGCCAACATCTGAAAACATAAATAGAATTCAAGAACCAACTCGTAATTCTGACGACTGGTAGTGAAGGTTATGACATATAACCAACTACATGTGCGTTGAAAGCTCTCCTGATGTCCCGCCTTTTCCTGTCAGGTGGTCAAGCTGCTTGGTTCAAACGTCCAGCTGGTCCACAAAGAGCTGCTGGCTCTTCTGCAGGACGACGCTCTGGAGGTGAGAGGTCACACCTGCACGCTACATCATAGTTGAAATTTTGTTTACATTAAGTCATTGTATTGATTGATTTATTTCAAATAGGGAAAGTGCATGTCAATGAATATAAACGTGTAAAAATGCCAGATTATAACCATGGGCTAACTTCTGTCTGTAGTCCAGGCTGGTAGGCAAGGCAGGTTGGTGGTACACCTGACATCAGCACACACACACATTGAGTCCGAGCTTGAAGCAGTGCGTTTATGCCGAAGCTTTCTTTGTTCTTGTTGCTGAGGTGTTGGACGCTCTGATGAATCACCTTGAGGAAACTCTGGAGGCAGTTCTTTCCAGAGGAGAGAATGTGACGCTGGACAATAAGGTGAGACCACACATCTCCAGCATTACAGCGACTTCTGGGTTTGACCTCCTTAACAATCCTTCATTTCTTCCTCTTCCCCTTCTTCATGGTAACTCTCTGAAATGTTTCTTCTTCAATAGTTCCGTATCTTGCTCCTCTTGTCTCCTTTTGTCCCTGATCAGATCCCTGAGCTCTTGGCGGCTCTGCTGTTAGCGGAGCAAAAGGTTGGATGTTCTCTGCGTTGGCGGCTCCACGAGAAGCTGCTGCAGCGTTACAGCTACCTGGCCAGACTGCTGCCTGGAGAAGTGCTGCACCAGAGCTTCTCCCCTCGCATCTTCATCATCCTCACCACCAACGTCAGTGTGACAGCACACCATACAGCACATCCTGACATGCACGACTGACAGATCAGACAGGTAACTTCCCCTTTGGTTCTCATTGTTGCAGAAGGTGTTGCCCGTTCAGAAGGAGGCAGCTCGGACCTTCTGCATGTTCCTACGGTACAATCGGAAACACGAGCAGCGTCAGGAGATGATGGAGCGACTGATCCAAGGTCAGAATACTGCATACTTCATCCCAGGTATTTGTGCTCACTGGTCTGACAGCCTCGGGTTAAAAACGCGTAACGCCAGAGAAGAACAGCACCTGATGCAGTCAGCAGTTTTAGATTTGATCCACTGGGTTTGTATGTAGAGGCATCCTTTGGAGTTGTGGTCTCTGTGAAACTCTGTGGTTAGTTTGTAAAATGATTAACCTACAGCAGAATCCCATGTAATGCTGACTAACCAATCACTAATGGTTGTCTTCTGGATCCTTAGATCTGGCTCAGGGGCGGAGCTACTGGAACCGTCTGAGATTCCTGGACATCTGTGAAATGGCGACAGAGATTTTCTCCAGAAAATACATCAACAAACACTTTCTGATGCCAGCTCTAGAGCTCGTCCACGACCCTGTCGCTAACGTCAGGTAGCGTCCTAAGCATTCTGGCCTGTTAGGGAAGGTCAAACCTGTCTCTCTGTGCCACACACCTATCTGTCTCTCTTTTCACCTGTCTGTCAGGTACAAGCTCTGCCAGCTGTTACCCAGATTGCGTTCATCGCTCCGGCTGCCGGCTGACAAACAGCTGCTGCAGCAGCTCGACTTCTGCGTCCAGAAGCTCCTCTGCAGAGAGAAAGACAAGGACGTGGTAGCTACCATCCGCAAGGTAACACTGTCCCACCTTAGACCTGTCAGGATGTGATGATGGTGTAAGATGAACACTGTCCAGAGATACCAGTCCTGACCTGCTGTCAGTGATGACAGTGTGATGTGTGATGAATTAACTGTCTTCATGATGTCTTTCAGACAGTGTTGGAACTGGACAAACTGGACCTCACAGAGCCTGTACGCAGCTTCTTTTCGTGAAGGACTAAAATAATTCACAGCTGAGGTTTGTGTGTCCCCTCTCTAATCTTCATGGCGTCTGTTTTGTGTTTGCAGTTTCACAAGAGGCAGGAGAAGGATCTACTGGATCAGAAGAAGGAGAAGGAGGAGACTTTACTGTTGGAGATGGTGAGTCTGAACCTGCAGATCATCTTCAGTCTGAATCACCGTATTTGGTTCTGATGGCATCTTGTCTGTCGTCAGGAACAGCTGGAGCGGCAACAGACTGATGGGAAACTGAACTCTGATAAACATACAGAGAGGAAACGTAAGAACAAGTTATTTCTGCAGACAGGGAGATGTCACTGTCTGGAGCAAATGTGAAGGACATGTAAAAGTTGTGAATCACATGGTCACTGTTGATTAATCAGGGTGTTTTCTTGCTTTGAGTTCCAGTCCTGTAAAGTGTCTCTCTTTGACAGGAAGAGACAGCAAGACCAGTCTATCAGCTACCAAATCCATGTCTGTGTCCTCATCTGGAGCTGCCTTCTCCTCCTCTGGTAAGAATCCAGTATGCTGAAGATGAGCTGTGATTCAGATTGAAGGTGTGATCTCAGAAAAAAACTGTCTTTGTGTTCAAACCTGATGATGAGGATGTTTCTTGTTCTTACAGGTAAAGAGATGAGGAAGGCTAAACTGTCCCGGAGTCGGTCCCTCAGCAGCCAGCCTACGATATCCAAAGCTGCCAACTCCGACAGACCTCTGTAAGACCACAACACCAGCTCCACGTTTAAATGTCGAAAAGTTTAGTGTTTCAAGAAGTGTCCAATGGAACCTGGTATCAATCAGTGGATCGTTGAGCCGCTGTACTGGACCACTGTGGTTCAGAGGGAAAGTTTCTGAGATAAGCGGGGGATCTCTATGGATCAGCTGTGATCCTGGTCTCTGTGGATCAGCTGTGATCCTGGTCTTTGGGTGGTGACAGAAAGGATGAGATGATCCATCAAAGTGGGTGAAGAGGGAGCTGAGCCTGAAGGCAAATCTTTGATGCAAATCTCACCAATGGTCATGATCTTTGGGTAGTGATTAAAGAATGAGATCAGATACATACAACTGAATGAGTTTTCTCTGCAGGATCTCTGGGCTCAGTCTGGGTTCAGTCTTAGAGATACGGTGAGGAGCTCAGACATCAGAGGGAGCTCAGAGTAGAGCCGCTGCTTAGCCTGACACCACCATGACCTGGCCCAGGATAAATGGAAGAGAATGAAAGGTTGATTAAAGCAGCTAAAACAAGTTTCAGTTTCCTTTGCAGGTCAGAGGAGACCTGCTTCCTCCTGATGTTTGCTGATGGGATCCATTGACTGATCAGGATCCTCCTGGACTCTGAGGTGTATCCCATCAGACCAGGGGAGATCAGTACCAGCAGGACTGTAAAGCCGTTTTCACATCTGCACTCCTGAAAATATCTATATCATTTCAGAAGGACTGCTCCACATATTCTCCTGATCTGGTTGTTCACACATGCACCTCACAGCAGGAGACTATCCCTGTCAGACAGGAGGGGGGGGCTGGGGGGGTCCCTGAGATAAGACGTGACGTAAAATAACAACGCGGAAGTAGAGGACGCAGGTTCCTTAGAGCACAGAGATCGTAGTGGTCGTGTGCATACAGTCTGGTCGTTCAGCAGTCACAGTATAGAAACGTCACTCCCCCTCCTATTGGCTCGAGCTGAATTCTCCGGAGAATATCCTGCGGCGTTCTCACACCAGCCAACTTGGACTTGCTGCAGAAAAAATAGTAGGGGTCTGGCAGGAGAAACTCCGGGTGAAGTCCGAGCAAAAACTTGGACTCTGATGATCAAATGTTCTCTTTCTTTGTTCTCTCTTACAGGAAAGTCAAAGAGCTGAGTGGTGCATCTGGACCCGGGAAGTCCTCCAATAAAGGTACCGCCCGTCACACACCCCTGCACAGTTCACAGTCAGTTTCGGAACTGCAGTATCGTGGCAGTCAAGAGGACAGTCCTTGTCTTTCTTTTTATTCATACAGAGCTTGTGTTTTATAGACGACTCTTTGAGGACTGCCCACTTCACCATGGCAACCCAGTCCACCTCCTCCATGCCGGTCCTGATTCGCAGCAACACCACTGGCCTCCTAGACAGGGCCAGTGCACTAGAACACAGAAGTAGTAGTAGTACCATGGACCACAGGACAAGCACTCTAGATCAGAGAGATCATAGATCCAGTGCAATGGATCACAGAACCAGTAACATGGAACATAGAACCAGTAACATTGACCACAGAACGAGTACCATGGACCACAGAACGAGTACCATGGACCACAGAACAAGTACCATGGAACACAGAACCAGTAACATGGACCACAGAAATGATGGGATGGACCACAGAACCAGTACTTTGGACCATAGAACCAGTACTTTAGACCACAGAACCAGTACTTTAGACCATAGAACCAGTACTTTAGACCATAGAACCAGTACTTTGGACCATAGGACCAGTACTTTAGACCATAGGACCAGTACTTTGGACCACAGAACCAGTACTTTGGACCAAAGAACCAGTTCCATTGATCAAAGAGACCATAAAACCAGTACCTTGGACCAGCGTAGTAAAACGATGGATCGGAGCTGTGGGATAAAGGACAGCCAGTCAAGAAAATTGTCGATGTGAGTTCAGATCAATTGTTAAAGAATACATTTTTACAGTTTGTAAGCCAAAAAGCTCTGGACCAGGTCCTGTGAGCCCTTGAGCACAGTTTTCTTGTTGAACTAATCTCAACTTTGGGTCGTTTGCGGTTTCACAAAGCCTTGTTATTTAGCGCCAAGTTTAGCACTGAAAGGTTAGCACCGTATTTAGCATTTTTTGTTTAGCTTTCTGTTTAACCTCGCAAATTCCTGTTGTGACCTGGCTGGTGTTAGCATCTCTTCAGTGCAGATTAATCAGGTTATTGGAGAACCGGGGATCCAGGTTTAACTTTTAATTCCATTGTTCTCCTTTTTTTATTTACAGAAACAGGAAGTCAAACTCTTTCACCATCCAATCAGCACGAGACTGAAGATGATGTCATGATACCGCTACCAGGGCATCAGCCAATCACCTTCACGTGTGAAGGATGAACGCACGACTCAGAATGTTACCCAGAATGCACCAGGCAGAGGACAGTCTGATTACTGTTTGAAAATACTGAGCTGCTTTTATTTTCTTAACACCGTACTGTAATGATTTCCTGCTGTCCTCTGATTGGCTCAGTAAAGTCCACACATACAAACTGAAGCTGTGTTTTATTGGTTGTTGGTTTTTTCTGCTGACGTTTGATTGTTTAACAGTCAAACAAGCCTAAACACTTAATTGTAATATATCAAGCGTCTGATTTACACTTCTGTGTGCCTACAGAGCGCCACAGGAGTGAGTCCTAAAACCTGGAAGTAAGTTAGCATTTGAGCGCCATGGGGTCTATCCTCTAAAAGTCAATGGGGATTTTGAATGGGTTTGTGGTTAGACGCCTGAAATAAGGTCTGTGGTTAACACAAGCTTAAGAGATGTTGGCGTTTTGTAAGACGACATAAACTACGCTAGGTAATACCCCCACTTGTGAATTTTGAAGTTTGTACGCGTCCTTTAAAAGGCGGTTGCTAACAAGTGGCTAAATGAGACTACAGCGGTTGTCGGGGACACAAACACCGGGAACTCTCTCACTAGTCCGCCTTACCCCGTGATGTCTCCTGTAGGTTTAATCTTTGGGTTAAAGCAAATATTAGGTTAATAAAAAATTTATTAAGCTACGGTTTCGCTAGCTTGTCAAACCCGCTGATTAGATCGATGAAGCATAACGGTAGTGACGTCAAAATCATCCAACCGTGGTGTAGTTCGCTTGTAGCATAACGTTAGCTTTTTACTTCTCTCGGCTGCATTAACGCTTCAAACTTCATAAAAGTGGTGTTCATGTGTAAAGATTATCCAGCTGAACAAAACGCCTACGCATCAGAAACGTGTGTTAGCCACAGAGCTTATTTTCTGCAATGATCCAAAATCCAATGAAAAAATCCCATGGCGATGCTACTTCTAGGTTGGCCTACAAAAATACATCATTTGGTTTGTTCTCTATTGGTTGGATATGTGATGTCACTGGTCAAGATTTAACAGCAAAGGTTTACTGCAGGCTATTAGCACAACTTTATTAACAGTGTGTTTATTCAAATAGCTCTAAAACAGTACACATGTTTTTATAGTGTATTTATTTAAACAGATAAAAAGTCGACATGATAACCGTCATAAAACGGAACAGTTTAAGTGTTTTCATGCTAACGTTGCAAAACATAGTGCAGCTGAGGCTAATATAATGTCATCAGTTTATGTTAATCTTTTAAAACCCTTTAATTACAGACATAACACATGCTAACGTTAGCTTACAATGCATTAAACATAGTCCATAAAAAAATGCTAACATAAGCTAACTAGAGCATTAATTTCCACGAAACACATGCTAACGTTAGCTAACTAGAGCAATTATGTCCATACAAAAATACTAACGTTAGCTAACTAGAGCATTAATGTCCATAAAACACATGCTAACGTTAGCTAACTAGAGCAATTATGTCCATACAAAAATACTAACGTTAGCTAACTAGAGCATTAATGTCCATAAAACACATGCTAACGTTAGCTAACTAGAGCATTAATGTCCATAAAACATATGCTAATGTTAGCTAACTAGAGCATTAATGTCCATAAAACATATGCTAATGTTAGCTAACTAGAGCATTAATGTCCATAAAACACATGCTAACATTAGCTAACATGTCCATAAGTTACATGCTAACACTGAGTACCAGTTAATGCTTTTATAACACATTCTAAGAGAAGCGTATCGACCATATTCCTGCGTCGGCCATGTTTCCATGACGTCACACTCGGTCATCCTGTCGCTCTGTTATGTTCCAGGTCGTTAGTGATGTAAACGTCTAGAATCTTACACCTGTTTGCTAATGTTACAATGGCGATCAGATGGTAGCTAACAGGATATTAACTTTATTATATTATTCTCTGGATTTTCAGTACCTGCTCTTTTTGTAGCTGCTTTATTCTGGGAAGGGATAAAATGAAAGGTGAGATTCTGGACGTTTATCTGACTAACAAGCTGGAACCATAGGCTGGAACACAAGTTCTGAGCCCTGAGTGTATCGTGATGGTAACATGCCAGCAGCAGGAACATGGTCTATTACCAGTATACACAAAGGACAGCTGATGGTGCATTCCATTTAATCTCAGAATTCCTAGATGCCGGTCTCGTGCCTCATCAGGAACGCCCCCCTGATGCTGGAATTCCAACTTGGAAACTCTGGGAACTTTTAGTAGCCCGAGCTAAATGCATCTAGAAGCTCCAACATGGCTTCTAGATGCATCAACAGTAATGTTTAAGCTGTAACTATTGTGTTTATTAGCAACTTAGTCCTCTTTTGCAAACAATCACGTAGTGTGTTGTTATCGCCTGGTATAAGCTAACAAAACAAAGTTACTCATGGAGGCGTTCATGTTTTTCCGACTTGTTACCTCGTAACTGGAACGCGGTCAACTCGGGTGTGACGTCATTCCGAGCTCCGAGTTCCAAGGTCAATGGAACGCACCATAAGGCTGATGGGAATGTCTTCAGCTCTGCAGGTGTTTGGTCACAATGTTTTTCACATGTTGGCCAGCAGAGGGCGCTGGATAACCTGTCAGATCATTAAAGATTATCGTCAGGGGAACGTGAAGAACATTTATGGTTAATCCAACACGTTTCATCCCGAACAAAGAGAACTGACAGATCAACATGAAGGTCTGAAAACAACCTTTGGAACTTCAGATTTATTTTCTTGTTTTCATTTTCTCAGGACACAGGTGAACAGGTGAACATGGTTTACCTGCTAGGGCATTATGTAAACCGACAGGAAGTACAGACTAGCAGGTGTATACTCAGGTGGGCGGGGCTAAGCATCCTGTCAGGTAAACATTTTATTTCTTGGAGGGGTCGACGACTCGGCCCATGAACAGCACGCTGTCGCTCATCTGCTGGTAGATGACGAACATGAAGGGTCTGTTGATGGTCAGTCGAGGAGGAAGAGTGGTGAACGCATTTACTTCGCCTCCTGTGGTGATGTCATCAGCGCTCTCATCGACGGCCATTACAGATTTGTGATAAACCTGAAGACAGGTAGGAAATACATTTAATCTCAGAATGACAGAAAAGACAAAAGTGAGAGACGATAATCAGGAATAGTAGAAATAACAACACACTGCAGGTGATCAGGTTAAAAAGTGAACAGGTGAACCGGGAAACAGGTGAACAGATTAATGGGGACAGGTGAACAGGTGTTCTTCACATTGTAAGAACATTGTTAGCTTGTTAACGAGGTCAAACAGGGTTCTGGTTTTTGTTTTTTAACTGAGCGACTGTGTTTGAAAATCTCATTTTTTTCAAATACCTGAACCAACAGTCTTTTCTGAACTCGACCAGGTGTGTTTACCTGGTTGTGTTGATTGTTTAACTTTAACTTTTTTATTAATTACTGGAAGGTTTAACTATTTTAATAAGATTTGATTTTAAATCATGTTACTTTAGTTTACATACTTTCACCTGTGCTTCATTTCTCACCTGTGTGAGTTTGAGCCCTTCAGCTCCTCCCATGTTGATGATGTCAGCATCGTCCTGAAACACCTGTGTAATGCTGAGAGTCTCCAGGACGTCACGCAGAGAGTACGAACGCTCCAACAGGAAGCGAGGCAGCTGCACCTCCAACTTCCTGTTTACAAAGAACAAAGAAAAAAACACTTAACAGCAGAAGCCATGAATGTAAACTAAGTCAGACCTACCTGTAGTTACCTGTATTTATATTTCCCTCCAGGTAATTTGAATGATCATGTTTTACAGTTTAAGATGTTTTATCACAGCTGCAGCTCCGACGTATCAAACAGCAGTTTGGAGATAATTAACAGTGTTCAGCATCAGTTACCATGGCGATCAACCCCGGTAAGAATTGAAACACCTTCACAATCCTAAAAAGTCAGAGTTAACCCTGAAGTTACTGAAGATAACTGAACATCCTGCTTCAGAGGACAGAGCTCAGGAGGCTCAGACGGGTTCAATCTCCAGGTGTCGACACATTATGAATAATTTAATGTCTCTAGGAGGGAGGGAAGGAGGGAATCAAGGAAGGAAGAAGCGAGTGAAGGATAGAAGGATGCACAGTGTGAAAAAAGGAGTATGGAGTTAAGGAGGGAGAGGAGGATTGAACGTTGGCGGTTAATCATCATTCTGTTATTTATGTATTTTACCCCACATCACACTCGTTAGCACGTTAGCATTTAGCAGATCAGGAGTATGACGTGGACTATAAATGTGTGAGGAATACAGCCTCGTCTCTTTTCTGTTACCTGCTCTTTAGTAAAGCTTTTAATGCTGCTGTTGCCTAGCGACAAGACGTCATGACATAACCATCTGAACACAAAGTGTGTATCACATGAATATCTCTGATCCAAACCACACGTCAACACGTCTGTTCAAAGGCAGCAAAGGACCAGGAGGGATGAAAGGAAGGTCAAAAGGAAAGGAAAGAAGGAAAGGATGGATGAGAAAGAGAGAAAGAAGAGAGAGAATACAGTTGATATAAAAAGTAAGAAGGATTATTAAAAAATATGGAAAAAGGGTAAGAGGAAAAGGAACGAGAGGAGAGGAAAGATCAAAGGGAGGCAGGAAAGGAAACAAGATGTCTCACGTCTTTTTCAGCTGGCTGATCCATGCCCGGATCTTCTCGCCAGTCACTTCCTCTTCCACAGCGGTGACGTCCACATCTTCGTCAGGCAGCACAACCAACATGGCCGCCCCGTCCGCCATCGACAGCCTCAACACGCCGACCTTCAGAGAGCTGTCGTACGCCAGGTAGTACTTATCAGCCCGGAACATCATGGGAACCATGACGACGTGATACTTGTCCACGTAGAAACGCTCGTCCTGAGTGACGGAGGCGTTAAAGGACGGATTGAACCGGACTGAAACAGAGAAAAAAAACACTTTATTAACACAGAGTAGGCCGGTCAATTCTTATTCTGAAGTCAAACATTCATTCCAAACCGGACTAACAAATCAGGCCGTCTGAAGTAGTTTTCAGTTTGATCCAGCAGAGGGCGCTCTCAGCGTGACTTGACCATTGCATTCAATGTTGACCTCAGTAAATGAAGACAGTAATGTTGAGGAATGAGGGAGACCCCTCTCCACAGACAGCAGCCCACTGCTTTGGTAGAGATACAGGGTCACTCTCCAAGCTGGCTCGCAAATATTTGTGTGTACCAGGAACGTCTGTGCGCTCTGAACGGGCGTTCCCGTCAGCAGGTAATATTGTAAATAATAAGAGAGCTGCACTCGAACCTGGTCAAGTTGATAGACTTGAGTTTTTTTCATCACTTCATTTTACCACTAGAGTGGTAAGTAGTATTTTGTGGTTAGCGGCGGTGGCGCGTTTGTGGGGAGGGTCAAATGTGTTTGAACGTTATCATGTCTGGTTCTAAATTCGCTCGCAGTTGTTTTATTGAAAAAATGACATCCCTAACACACTGGACAAGTGATACGTACTCTGGTAGGATGCGGCGGTGACAAGCAGCAGCTTGGTCTGGGGGTCCGTGGTGGTCACCAGCTCCTGGACCTGGTCTCCGGTGTTCTCCTGGACCCAGCGGTTGATGGCGTCTGCGGCTTCCAGCGGCGTTGTGTAGTCCACAGTCTGAACGTTTCCCCCGAATTGAGTCTGAACCTGGTCCACGTAAGTAGACAACACCTCGGAGCCCTTGGAGGGGAAGATGGCCACGCCCTGTCTCATGTTGGTGGCCAAGCCCCCCTGTAGGACGGCGGTCCTCAGGCTCTGGAACAGATCTGAGAAGACGCAGTGTAAGCTAACTGTTTAAACCCAATCCATCAACAAAATGACCTCTGACCTACCAGGGATGCTCTGAGGCTCCAGTCCGCTCAGGCTGAGACTCTTCAGGAGCTGCTCCTGACTCTTCCCGCCAGTGGTGCCGAGCAGTGCCGACAATCCGTTGGACAGCGTGAATGTGGAAAGGAAGACATTGTCATCAGTGAGGCTGGAGACGGCTCTGTACAACCGGGCTGCAAAGTCTGCGTTCCTACTGGTCAGATCCTGCAGGGAGGGGTCGAGGGTCTGAGAGGACCCCAGAGTTAGGAGCATGAGGCCGACCAATGAGAGAAGAGTAGACGAAGCCATGATCAGAAGTGCCCCCTGCTGGAAGAAAAACTAAAGTTTACAGAGTGTTGGTTCAGTATAATAAGTATATAAAGTAATATATGAATATATTTATATTGTAACAGAAATGAAAGCTGATAATTGATATTTAGGTCGTGAATGACCTGAGATGTATTAGCATCAAAACATAAATAACAACAATGCTGATTAGCCTAATATGCTGGTTAGCCTAATATGCTGGTTAGCCTAATATGCTCGTTAGCCTAATATGCTGGTTAGACTAATATTCTCGTTAGCCTAATATGCTCGTTAGCCTAATATGCTGGTTAGCCTAATATGCTCGTTAGCCTAATATGCTGGTTAGTCTAATATGCTGGTTAGCCTAATATGCTGGTAAGCTAATATGCTGGTTAGCCTAATATGCTGGTTAGCCTAATATGCTGGTTAGCCTAATATGCTGGTTAGCCTAATATGCTGGTTAGCCTAATATTCTCGTTAGCCTAATATTCTCATTAGCCTAATATGCTGGTTAGCCTAATATGCTGGTTAGTCTAATATGCTGGTTAGCCTAATATGCTGGTTAGCCTAATATTCTCGTTAGCCTAATATGCTGGTTAGCCTAATATGCTGGTTAGCCTAATATGCTGGTTAGCCTAATATTCTCGTTAGCCTAATATTCTCGTTAGCCTAATATGCTGGTTAGCCTAATATGCTGGTTAGTCTAATATGCTGGTTAGCCTAATATGCTGGTTAGCCTAATATGCTGGTTAGCCTAATATGCTGGTAAGCTAATATGCTGGTTAGCCTAATATGCTGGTTAGGTTTACAGGTGACTCTAATTGTCCGTAGGTGTGGGAATGTTTTTGAAATTGAACTATTTAAAGTGTAAACAGATAAAAGAGGTCACGTGGACCAGCCTGTACAAGTCAAAAGCTCTGTCCGTTATATTACCCACAGAAACAGGCTGTTAGCTTTTCTGTAGTCCCGCCCTCCTATCTTGCTCCGCCCACTCCTCCAAATATGGTCACGTCAGGCTACAACAGACGGATCAATAACATAACTGATCAGACTTTGTGTTGGCAGGGCGTCGGCCTCTGATATCTGATGACGTAGCACCTTATCCGGCTTAAACTGTGACGTCATTAAATGTACCATTATTATTATTATTATTTATTTTGTATAATGAAATACGCTTTTGTTCCTGATCTGCTGCTGTCTGTCTCCGTTATTCCGAGCGCTCTGGATCGATTAATTCTCCTGAAGATGAAGCAGCGATGACAGACTGATGATGAAGATCAGCTGCTGCAACAACAACAACAACAACAACCACCGGAAACAAACACAAACAAACAAAAACACACATACACTGACCTCGCGTCGATCAGCTGTTGTTCTGCTCTCGATCTTCAATAGCTGCGTATCACCATCGAGCTCGCGCCCCGACAACACAACAGCATCCTTTCCGGTCGCGTTTTTCAGAATAAGAGTGGCATCCTCACGCAGCCACGGGGGTGTCAACAGCCGTCTAACTACGGAAGCCCAGAGGTACTGACGGTGGTTTATTTACCAAATCAAATTATCTGATATAAACAATAATCCGTCAGTTTAATAAGAAAAGTCAAATAGAGTCATACCTCATCTTCATCATGTGAACAGTTTGTCTTTAATCATCATTTAATTTAAACCTGATTTGTTTTGGAAACAATCAAAAGTGTGAGCTTTAAATCAGTTATTACATTAATGTTAAACACACTACATTTAGATACTGACATTATTATGGTTTTATTTTGAAAGCGGCTCCTCGGGACTTCTCCTTGCCTTCGCTGAGGGTAAAACGCGCAGGCGCATTAAGAGGAGTCTGACGTCATGCTGGTGATATGTACAAAGACCAGCAGGGGGCGCAGCAGAAGAGGGGACAAACTGAACTAATGATAAAAGTAAATCTAACAGATTCAGAAAATAATTCAACGATTCAAATGAATTGAATTATTAAATCAATTAAATGATCAGCTGATCAGAAAACTACAGAACACATCAAAGAATAATAAATACTGCTGGCTCAGATATATGAACACACTGTCCTCATATTAACCCTTTAATAGACTCTTTAATAAAGAACCTTCCAGGAACAGTGACGTGTTCAGAGACATCTTCAGATTTAAAGTCAAACTTTAATGTCGTTTCTTCATTATGTACAAGTTAAAAATATATTGACACAGGCGTAATCTGGAAGGTTGTTTGTCTTAAGTTTGGAGCCCTCGGACCCCCTCCCTCCAGACGGCTGCGTCTCGTCCATCTCGGGCCAGATGAGGAGCAAACACCACCTCCAGCCTGCGGAGGGTGCTGTGCTGATCGCCTTGAGAAACGGTCCTTTGGAGACGACGCATCATCAGTCGAACCATCACCTGATTGGCCCAGGCCAGGCCCAGAGCTGGAGACACGCTGGAGGACAGAGGGCTGAGAGTAATGAAAGGTTTAAGTCTCACATGATCTCATGAAACGGTCACGATGAGACTTAATGTGAAACGTCACGTAAACAGAAAGAGCCTCCTCTTCTCCTCTAAACTGAACTTCAATCACAAACTACAAACAGCTGACTCATAAAAAAAATAATCAACTCATGTTACCCCAAACTGTCGTCTGAGCCGCTGAAGACATCCGTCACCTGAAACAGACAAGAGTCACACAAGTCACTGACACCAGTCCCCGTAAAATACTGACGTGAGTCAAACTATTTACCGTAAAACCCTGAGACCAGTCACTGACACGAGTCACTCGAGTCAGTGGTTGACGTGTGTTTGTGTGTGTGTTTGGGTTACCTGGTTGACACACAGTACAGGTGTGTTGTACTCATGGCCCAGCTGATGAAGTTTAGAGGAGAAGCTGATCAGCTGTTTGTTCCTCTCCATCCAATCAGATGGCTGGAACTCACACCTGAACAGAGCCGCTACAGAGTCTACAATGACGAGGCGGACCAGACCCCTAGTCAGAAGGAGGGGCACCCGACGAGTCACACACTCCTGGAGAGCGTCCTGCAGGTACACAGGAGTCAAAGGTCACCTGATTATAGACCAATGACTCAGATCAGACCAGGTGATCAATCAGACTCACCAGGTCGGCGGTGTGTTCGATGTACACGTTGTTGCTGAACTTGATGGTGTTGATCAGAGACTCAGGGACGTCTGAGCGCAGACTCGACTGCTCTCTGATCAGCTGCTGCAGGCGACGACTTGGAAACGAGTCCTCGGTGCAGATAAACACGGCGCCTATTGATTATTGTCATGATATTTTATTTATATATTATTAATACATTTTTATATTGTATACATTTTTGTTTGTGGTGTATTCTGGAGACATTATTTATATAAAACTGATGATACATTATTCAGCCCTGACTCTGAAACCTGGTTGGTGTTGCATTCACTGACCTGAGTCCAGCCCCCCCTGCTGGACGGGGTACTGTACTGACAGGCAGAGCTGCAGAGCCAGCTGAGTCTTCCCAGCTCCGCTTTCTCCTGACAACTCAGTGACGCCCCCCACAGGTAGACCGCCCCTCAGCAGCTCATCGAGAACTGCACACCCCACGCTGAGTCTGAGAGAGGAGGGGTCATCACGGAGAAGGAGGGCTGCACACACACACACACTTGTTAATTCATGCTGTGACATCACTCTGAGGGGTCTAATAACTCAGCATCCTGCTCTGACCTGACCTGTGATTGGACGATGTCGTCTGCAGGCATGGGCGGCGGTTCTGAGCAGCTGCTGGACATCTGAGCGAGACAGACCGAGCGTGTGCAGGTCCTGACCGCAACACAACACGTCCCTGACTGACCGCAACTTAGCTGTACAATATCGACAAAAACTACAGGTTACTATAGCAACAACAGAAAGAACAGAAGGAACAGGAAAAATAAACAACAAACAGCTAAGAGCAGTGAGACAGGTAGGTGAGGTGTGAGACAGGTAGGTGAGATGTGTGAGAGAGGTACATGAAACGTGAGACAGGTCGGTGAGGTGTGAGAGACAGGTACATGAAACGTGAGACAGGTCGGTGAGGTGTGAGACAGGTACATGAAACGTGAGACAGGTCGGTGAGGTGTGAGAGACAGGTACATGAAATGTGTCTGACAGGTAGGTGTGAGACAGGTAGGTGAGGTGAGAGACATGTAGTTGAGGTGTGAGACAGGTAGGTGAGGTGAGAGACATGTAGTTGAGGTGTGAGACAGGTAGGTGAGGTGAGAGACATGTAGTTGAGGTGTGAGACAGGTAGGTGAGGTGAGAGACATGTAGTTGAGGTGTGAGACAGGTAGGTGAGGTGAGAGACATGTAGTTGAGGTGTGAGACAGGTAGGTGAGGTCTAAGAGACAGGTAGGTGAAGTGAGAGACAGGTATGTGAAGTGTGAGAGACAGATAGGCGAGGGTACTTCTTCTAAACTCTGTTAGCTTTAATTCTGTCTTATCACCTTAGTGTGGGAACTTTAAAGATGAAGTTATTTACAGTATTGTCAGACAGTTCAGATTCAGCACACAGTTTATGAGAATAATGTTCTGAGTTCACTTAATCTGGAGGAAGAGCGCTTAAAGGGTCTTATCTCTGAATGGAGTCAGGTGTGGAGGCTCATACCTCTCCTCACGGCTGCTCTGATCCTCGGGTTCAGCTCCAGCTGCTCGATGTCCATCTCCGCGCCGAGGACATGCTGTCACCGAGAGTCACCGAGTTATACCGAGAGTCCCCGAGTCACACCGAGAGTCCGGAGTCACACCGAGAGTCCCCGAGTCACACCGAGAGTCCGGAGTCACACAAAGAGTCCCCGAGTTACACCGAGAGTCCCCGAGTCACACCAAGAGTCCCCGAGTCACACCGAGAGTCCCCGAGTCACACCGAGAGTCACCGAAAGTGCCCGAATTACGAGTTATCCGATTCACAAACTAAGATAGACACAGAGAGTCGCCGAGTCTTCTTCTTGTTTAGAGTCTTACGGCGGTCTGCAGACGTCTCTTGTAGAAACATCAAGTCTCAGAGGATCACAGGATGTCCAATTCTGTCCGGTCCCAACTGTTTTACTGCATTGAATACCCGCTCAACACTATACGTCATCACGAGGCGCCCGGTGAGACCATTCTCCGGGTATGTTGGGGGTTAACGGTTCTAACGGTTAACGGTTATATTGTTAAACGAGGTCTTTTTGTCACTTTGTTAGGTTACAGCGTAACTATTATTAATATGTTTCACATATTGACTGAATAAAATGTTTAATTATTAGTTATATTGAGTTATATTAAATTATTATCGATCAAACCACCCCGGTAAACTCCAAAGCGAGTGACGTCACTAACATGCGCCGCAAGAAAACAACAACCCGTCCAAAACAGTGATCAGAATCTAGCTTCTGATCGATAACTAGTCTTTAAATGATTAAACAGTTAGTTTTTGTTTAATTTAACGGGAACATATAGATCTGAATCACGAAGAAAATGACCCTAACAGGAAAAACAGCGCGTCTCTCCCGCTAAACTGGACTCTCTTGTTTTTCTACTGAGATCTACTGACGGTGAGATTACCTGACGACTAGATACTGTAAGAGCAGAACGAAGCCTTGTTACCCTTTCACAAACTACAATTATCTTAAAGGGGAAATATTGTGAAAAATCCACTTTCAGTGTTTTTGAACATATATTTGGGTAACCTGAGAGTCTACCGACTCACAAAATATGAAATAAACCCTCCTTGCTCTCCTTGTGATGTCACAGTGGGATTCTAGTAAAAAAAAAACCTCCCCTCCCCTGGTTTCTCCACCCATGGACTCCACCCCCAGCCTAGAGCAAAACTTTTGCGCAGGTCTACCATTTTTATTCTCGCTACAGAGGAGTGATGTCTACTGTGAAACTCAGGGGGGCTCATTGCATTTAAAGAGACACACACACCAAAACGGAGCGTTCAGAGAGAGCTGGTTTCTACAGGGTCACAAACCTCCTCTGGTGCTTGAGTCATGTTATATTTTAAAGCACAGCACAGATGTTTCATTCAGACCACAGGGGACTGTTTGAAAAGGTGGAGGAGGGGGAGAATATGTCCTCTTTAGTTTAACAGAGTCACAGCAGCAGGCCTGTGTTTATAAAGCTGATGATTTCTTGTATCCGCGTTTTGTTCTCAAAGCAGATTACAATATTATAATTCATTACTTTGGTCCGGGTTAATACTCTGTTATGATTGGCTACAGGGTGTCCATTATTTCACCCTAATAGAGACCTTCTAACCAGTGGGGATTCTCGAGTCTGTTGGGGCCTTAGCAAAACTTCATAGGGGGCCCTCCAACAAGCGTTGATTAGCATCACGTCTGCCAGGTTCTGTTTTCACTCCCACACAGATTATTCCTCTTCTTTTTCCTTCGCTGACTTCCATCGACAAAATTTAGTTTGTAAATGCAAGCGATGCTTCCCAGGGAATGGACAGGGAGTGCTGTCAGATGGGGCCTCTTAAGGGAGGTTTTCTGTCATTGCACAATGTACAAATTTTGAGCCCCTGCTGTGCTATAAGGTTCGTCAGCCCTTGGGGGGCCCCTTACTGGTCTGGGGTCTTAGTTAACTCACTAGCTGTTGTGATCTCTGATATCCTCCTCTCTAACCTGCAGGCTGTGGTGACCTCTGACCTCCACCATGAGCTCCAGGTGTGGTACCTGTGGGGGGTCGGAGATCGATGTGGATCAGGCCCGGGGCAGCGCTGTGTGCACCAACTGCGGTTCTGTTCTAGAGGACAACATCATCGTCTCTGAGGTCCAGTTTGTGGAGGGAACGGGAGGAGTGTCGTCTGCTGTGGGCCAGTTCGTCTCTGCTGACGGTAACGTCTCAGGGTGTTCATGTGAACGTTTACAGAACATCAATAAGAATTTAACAGAACATTTGTCATGAGAACTTTTACAGAACATTTTTAGAAGAATCAGAAAAATAGTTTACAATAAATTCATTATGAGAACATTTATAGAACAGTCATTATGAGAGTGATTGAACATTTATGAGGACGTTCATGAAAAGAACATTTTAGGAGAACATGGTGACGTCCGGTTCTGTTAGATAGCGTTAATCATATGCCGTTCTTTAAGAGAACATGTGAATTATGTTCTACCCAGAATTAATTAACAGCTCTCCTTCTGAATGGAGTCTGGCTCAGGGTTCTGTCAACTAAAGCTCATACAGAATGTCTCAACGATGCTGTGATCATGTTCTACCAACTGAACTTTAGGCTCCCTTGTGAACTCCTGGTATTTAAGTATTTAAAGTAAGAACCCAAAGGTTCCAACAGACACACCATGAAACTGAAACAACTCTTATACAAACAGAAGCTTTATTGAATCAGACGGTGTTTGATTAGAGAAGTGTCTGTTCTTCATCAGCTGATCTGTTTACCTGAGAGGAAAGAAACATGTTGACATTCAAACAACAACAGTCACAGCTTCTGAAACAGACCAGCTCAGAGGCTGGCGGGTTCACACACTCCTAATGTTTACTTTGAACAACATGTTATTACACTGTAGAACACAGTTCATTAGTTTACTATTTCAAAAAGAAACATTATTTTGTGGTTGTGTAATTAAAGATATCTCACTTCAACTTGATGTAATAACTTCTTTTGTGGGTTGGGTTTTTTACCACAGATTCTCAGTGATTTCTAACAGACCAGGTTCAGTCCGGTGTATGAATGTGTTCTGGTTACCTCTCATGATGCCGTTGTGAACACTGGATCCGTACTGGCTGTTCTGGCTGCAGTCAGAACTGGTGTGGAGCTTCAGGTGTGATCCTGAACCACTAGAACCATTCAAACCCATGTACGAACCAGTAAACCCAGCTCCCCCTGCAGCAGAACTCCTCTCTGAGTTCCTGGTGGGATTGTTTGGTTGGTTTTCCCCGATGGTGAAAGGAGTGTTTGAAATGTGCTGAGGAGAAATGCCAGGGAAGGATGGCCTACTGGTTTCTCCTCCGGTTTCAGACTGCATGCTGGGGTACTGAAGGTTCTGCTGTTTGGGCTTCTGATGGTTTGGGAATCTTTCCTGAAGGCCAGAAACCAGTCTGACTCGGATGTGAGACTCTCCTGAGAGTGAGGAGGAGTTAAAAAAACAAAACAGAAGAAAGTGTTCAGGACACAGTGATTATCTTAAAACAGACATTATGGATTTGAGTTGTGGCTAACTGATAGGCTAGCTCTGTCTTTGTGATATGCTAGGCTAAAGACATCACTTTAGAGCGGTCAACAAGGACAACAGGAAGTACCTGTTGGTTGAATGACTGTCTGCTGGGGTCCTTGCTGGTTGGTCACTTGATGGACCAGATCTCGCTTGTTTTGGGACCAATCATGAGAGTCGATCACTGCAGATTGATCCAGTTGACCTTGGACACTGTGATATGTCTGTTCTTGTGTCAGTGTTGGGATCTGTGTTCTCTCAGGCACACGTTCCATCCTCATGTCAGAACCTGCGAGTTCAGAAGGAGGATGGGGCATCTGGGCGTGTCCATCACTTGTCTCAGCAGTCAGACCAGTGGCATACTTTGAGGTATTGGGTATTTGTTGGATTACAGGTTTCTGGTTGAGTTTATGTCCAGAGGAGATTAATTTGCTCAGAGGTTTGACTCTAACTTTCTGCACTCCAGACCGACTGCTCTCAATGCTCCTTCTTTCCAAGGAACCTGGTCTTTCTGAGTTATGGTTGGGCTGGCTGGTTGAAAGAGGCAATGCTGCGGTGTTCACAGACCCACCTCTGGCAGGGATGGGGTTTTTGGACGTACTGTGCTTCATTTTAGAAGGGACGTATTTCCTGTGTCTGCTGGGCAGGAGGACTTTACTGCTGCCAGCGTTTATTGGGCTGTACTGAACTGGGGGTTCAAGTACTGGCTGTAGCTTAGTGCCTTGAGAAGGATCATACTGTCGTTGAGGCTGGTTTCCTGGTACCTCTTCAGGTTTTGCCATTTCCTGCCCACCACTTGAGTAGCTGAAAAGACCTAAATCCAGATTGGCCACATTATATTGGGTCAGTTCTTGCATTCCAGGAGGACGATCAAAGTTTAAACTCTGCAGGTCATGATTGTCCTGAATCAAACCGTTTTGATTGGGCTGGTCCCATGTTAGGGGAGTGGGCCACACTGTCTGACCTGAACTCTGCTCAGAGCTTTCCCAGTTAGCTTCCACTTGTCCAACATCAAGAGAACCAGGGACCCTGCTGGGGGAACTGAAACCTAAGGCCAGGTTGTCTTCAGATAGTCCTGGATTGTTCTGTCGATCTTGTCCTGAGCTTAAGCTCTGTGTGTTGAGGTTGGACAGCAGGGCACTGTTGTCTGGTAAGTTGTCATACCTGGGAGGAAAGGTGCTGAGTTGGTCTTCAGTTGGTGATCTGAACACAGGTTGTTCCTCAGTCTGGGACATGAGACTGCCAGCAGGAAATGAGACCTGCATGGGGACTTCATGAGTACTGATGGTTGGACCTTCATGAGGAAGGAGGAGGTTGAGGTTTGGAAAGTTTTGGAGGTTTTGGGGGGAGTAGAGCAGCTTGCCTTGTCCTCCTGGTACTGTAATGAAGAGACTGGGACCAGGTTTGGGTCTTATACCGTAATGGGGCGGGTCACTTCCTGCCTCAGGAGTTTGGTGGACCTGGTCTGTTGGGGTGTTGGCTGCGTTTCCAGAAACCCGAAGCAAACAGTCTTTTGCCGGAAGTTTATTTTCTGAGTCTACTGGAAACAAAAGAAATTAGGATTATGTGAATCAAACCAAACTGGATTTAATCGATGGGTAATGACTCAGACTGGGACCTTTAAGGCTCTGGAAGACTTTGACTGAACCAAATCCAGGAGTGTCTGATGTGAAGATCCTGTCTACAGAAAGTCTGTTGACTTGGCTGAGTGGATAGAAGCACCTCACGGTCAACCTGTTCAGTTAGAATCAGACATTTATTAACATGAGGTTCTTCAGATTATGGCTCTTTCAGGTCAGGACGAGTTCTTACTTAAACTGAGATTCTCTGGAGATGAAGTTAGGTCCATCAGCAATCATCTGTCTGTCATGGACGACTTCATTCTCATAAACCATGTACGAGTCCCCGACCTGTAAAAACATCCTCAGCTCTCAGAAGGTTCTCGGTCATCCAGGTCATTCAAAGAGGGATTCTTAAGGAAACTGGACCTGGTCGAAGGGTGACCAGGTGAACAGTCCCCAAAACCTTCAATCAAGTCCAGTTTCCTTTTGAATCAAGCTTTGAACATCCTCAGTTACAAAACTGAACAACTACACAGCTCTGTGGTAAACTCTGCTTTTATATGAACAACATTTCCAGACCTTTTACTGGCTGTTAACTAGGGATATTCCTATCGACTCATTTCAAAACCATCAGTCCTTTTCTAGATCCTCACACTTTGAGATGCTAACCATCCACTGTGCTGGAATACATCCAGGCAGCAGAGCCAGGAGAGAATACCCAATAACTGTAGCTACAGCCCTGACTAGTGGCAGAAGGCTGCATTACAGTCTAGACATTGACCAGCCTTGATAAAAATATAATAAATTAGTTTAATCAACTGGTAATTCTGGTGCCAACTTTAACTGTTTAAACAGCTAATGGCACACATCTTTAAACAAGACTTTCTACAGGCGTACGGAGATATCAACCCGGGTCCAGAGGTAGGAAGAAGCCAGGAGGACAAACACTGTTTTATTAGAATCCAAACTGATTATGACAAAGTAGCTGACCTAAAGTGACTGGTCTACTGTTTTTCACTGTTTGAGTTGTACCATGACTCTGGTCCCACACGAGTTAACGTTGAACTCAAACAGGACTCTGGATCTATCCATCTCTTTGGGTCTGCAGGTGGGGTCCAGAACAGTGGTTCTTTCAGGCTGTACTGTAGGCCAGGTGGAGGTTGGAGTGGTCACCACGGTCATGGTCCCATCTGCAGAACAGACTGACACCACAAAGAAACAATGTTAAGGCTCTATATCGGTCTGGTCTTTAGCACCTTGACTTTCATCATCATCTCATCTATATTTTACTGAGCTGGATCTACGAGTGATCAAGAGTTTAGTCCTGAAGCTTAGCATGTTGGATTATTCAGGACAGATAAAGATAAACGTTAACTGAAGTCAGGTCGGGTACGATAAGCAGGAAAACTGAAGAGCAGAGTGACGGTTACCGATCATGTCCTGTGTTTTGAAGAGGCAGCGTTTGGACGTGGATGTCTGGACCTCTAAAGTTTTGGAGTCTCTTAAAAGAAGTTTAAAGGTTCCATAAAAGTTGGACAGGTTGATTCCCTGCAAAGAAAAATAAAGGTGGTATGGATTAGGATGGTAGGAGTGCTTTCCTCAGTTTCTTGACTGGTGATCAATTTAGATTTTAAGCTGAGATTTATATCAAGGGTTACTCAAATGTCCAATATTCTGGAGGGACACTGGAGGGCAGCAATCACTATTTATATTAAAATGGAAAGTTTATCTGTAATAAGACAGGACGAGATTCCAGCTAGCATCAGTCAGTCTCTTGATACTTGTATTTAGTTACCAGATGAATGCCTTGATCTTAATACAAAAAGTTTAACTTGTTGTACACCACCACCCCCTGTTGCCTGTGAGCAGCCCTGTCACACATCCAGGTTCAGTTTTGGTGAAATAGAGAAGTGGAGGACCTCAATGAGTCAGGGACTCGTACCTCGTAGGTGTAGCCGATGGAGAACACAGGGACTTCCAGCGTGGTTCTGTGGGGTTCGCTGTAGAGGCTGTACCCTCTTTGAGCTGCCAGCTGTGATGTCAGAGGCTCTTGGTCAACACCCACCTCCCACAGACTCTCAGCTCGCGGCGGTCTGACCACACTGAAGGTGATTCCTCCGTCTGAACACTGTGCTGTAATCTCTGGAGGGACTAAAGGAGAACATAAAAAGCCGTGTGAATGTGTTTAACTCATGTTTGTCCTCGAAGGAGAATTCATCTTTGAAGAGAAGAAAGAAATGTTCTCACATGCATTGGAAACTTGTGCCATGAGGAACGTGTGGTGGTAGTACGAGTCTCTCTGGGGCATGATGGTCAGAGTGAAGTTTATATCTATGGAGTACTTCACCACACCTTGACCCAGGTACTGTGTGAACAAACAGACATGAGGCCAGAGATAGAGCTTCAGACAACAGCAATGAGAGTCAGCCAACACTCATCTCTTCAGAGGGCAAATGAAAACATGGTGCTAATGCTGCACAATGAAAGATCCAATCAGTGAGATGTGTAGTGAGTGAGATGATAAAGTGAGCTTACTCTATGATCAGACATTAAGGAAACATGCTATGTTGAAGTGCTGGCTTCTCTGACAACAATGCAGCAGCCAGTATGTCCTCCTTCTAACTTTAGATTCTGGTCCTGAATGGTCTGGATTTGTTTGGACCAGAGAAGGTAGGCGGTTTTAAGGCACCCCCACACGGCCGTTTTGGACGCCCCTCGGTTTGCCAGATATGAGAGCAGTTATCAGGTCAAACCAACAGGTGTTGCAGCGATGGAAGCGGGCAAGAGAACTGGTTCAGATAGAAGTGATTGTACCCGACCTAAAAAGCCTCTGCATGTTTCTAATAAGCTCCACGAGCAGAAACGTGCTCAAACTAGGATCAATATTGGAGATGCTTTTGAAAAATGGAGAGAGGTTAGAACGCAGAAAGGTTTACAGACCGATGCAGAGCTGGATAAACACTGAAGCTTCAGTGTCCACCACATGGTGACCTGCGTGAGCATCCACTCTAGAGAGGAGGGGGGGGGGGGGGTCAACTAGACCTACAACCAGGCTTTACTGCAGGCCAGATACACCAAGAATGTAACGGACTGAATTGTGGTTCAATAAAAAAAAAAAAGGTTAGAATTAAACATTGAACCATTGTCACAGGGAAGGACCTAGGAAGTCAGAGTTCAGGTGTCCATCTTGATTGATTCAGCATCTTATTATCAGATCACGACATACCTAACAGTAAACAACAAACAGACGCCAGGTTCTCACCATCACGTGGACGACTGGGTGTTCGAAGGGCAGCTGGAGCTCGTAGGCATGACTGCCGTTAGCGTTAACAACAGAACTGATGCTGTAGCCTTGTTCAGCGCCGGGAGACATTAGCTGCTCTCTGTTGATCAGGACTTCCTGTAATGTGACATCAGCAGGAATGTTTCCCAGGTAGACCCTGAACACCTCGTCATCATTCATAGTCTCTACAGGAAGAAACAGGAGACAGGATAAAGACACAGCTGAGAAATAAATGGGTGATTAAATCATGACAATAGAATAGTCTCACCTTTCAGAAAAAACTAAACCTGTTAAACGTTATCTGCTGAGTCATTGATTTGTCCTCTGGTTCAGAGGAGATTTGGATATTTAACTAATATGATGCCTTCCCATTTTTTGCCCAACAGTGAAAACCCGTACGATATTTTACTTGTATAAAAGGGACAGTCCTGGAGAATTGTTTTCCTGAAATCAAATTGAACATTTCCAACATTAGCTCTGTCTGGGTTTGGTATCTGGGTGAAAAATCCAGCCCGTCATGCTGATGTTCTGTCTCAGATGGTAACATAGCGCCTACAGCAGAAGACTTTTCTGGAGTGAAAACAAATACTCACGGTCGCGACTGAAGGGCAGGCGGCAGAGCAGCGGTGTGTCGAGCACTCTGAACATCCTGTGTTTAGTGTTGATGCTGCTGCCGTCTTCAAACAGCAGAGAGAAGATGTGTTCATACAGCAGAGAGATCACATATGTCTCCTTGTACATGTTGTTCAACACCAAGCTCTGCAGAGACAACAAACTCGCTGTCTACCATGTTGACATCAATATTTTGCATTTTTTTGTGCTGGCAGCGCCTGTTTTTTTTATAGATTTATTTTGGATCTTTTTAAGCCTTCACCTAAAGACAGGACGGTGGACCGAGTCAGACATCTGGCAGAGAAGGAGAGTAGGAAGTAACACGAGCCACAGGTCAGACCCAAACCTGGGCTGTCTGCCTAGAGGACCGCAGCCTCCACACATATGGTACACGCACCAACCGCCATGCCACCAGCAACCTGAGCGCCTGTTTTTTTTTTTTTTTGACAAACCAATGCATTTTAACGTTTTGGCTGCTCCAAAAACACCCTCCTCTTCAGTTTAGTTTATGTTTGCAACCCCACAGTGCTCATCAATGTCACTTCTCCCCCGCCAACCAAACCAAATCAAGAAGGGGCGGGATTTCTCAGATCAACTTCTTCAAAAACAATAGAGGAGAAACTAATCCTTTTCCTTGCGCAGTCTGCTGCTCATGCCAGGACACGATTACTTTCCACTGTTGTGCTGCGAGATAACTTTCATAACTTTGCTTCAGTAAGTGACGATAAGAAGCGCTCTGACTTTGAGGTTGTGGACGCTGCCAGCACATAAAAATCTGTAAGTGGACACAGATCTGAAAGGGGCTTACTTTACCTTTCTGTATCCCCCCTCTGCCCCAAAAGGAGCCCTGATCTGTACCAGAGATCCTTGTTGGACCAGGCTGAATCCTCTGGCGGTTGCAGTGGGGTTATCCAGCAGTACCCCCTCCACCCCCAAACCAAGGCTTCTACTTTCAAACCCCACTCCCTCTCCGACAAGAGGAGCCATGACCCGGGGGAGCTCCCAGAGCAGCTGGCTGCCGTCAAAAGAACCCGAATCTGAGGGAGGAACAACAAGCTGAACATCAGTATCAATAAAGCAGCTCACAGAGACCAGCTTCCTGTTCAGGTGTATTTGAGGGTGGACTTACTCAGTGTGCAGGCCATGGACACATCAACCATCACCATTGTCAGCTTCTGCTTACTGAACACAGAGACCCGCACCACCTCGACAGGGACGCCGTCCATCTGACGGGAAACATAAAAACACGTCACTGACTCTCACCGTGTCATTTAGCCTCCTGAAAACTAGAAACATCATGTTTGAGACTGGATCCAACACAGACAGAATCTCTACTGGTTTAATATATTTTGATGTTCTACAGTTACAGTGCTCTGGAGAAACATTCAGCATACTCCAAGGTCAAATTTGTAAAGAATCACCATGGAAACAATGAAGGACATGCGCACACAGATGTTGTGTATTTCATCTCCTTGCAGCCCAGCACTCTGGTGGGTTTGACGTGATGGCAGTGAATGCATCATGGAACATGTTAAAGTCCATGAGGGCTCAGTTACGTGTTGTGTTAAGAAAGGACCCCGCACGCTCTCTCTCCTGCCAAGTGGTTACTCACCGTTGTCAGCTCGCTGTGTGGCTGTTTGTACTGAGAACGAAGCACTATCCTCTGGGCAGTGGTGGTCAGGCTGAAGCCCCGCCTCTGGGCTTCACTGATGGACATTGAGGACACCTGTCCGTCACTTTTCAGGATCATCAGCTGCCAGACTGAACTAGCCGTCCTCTGAGCCTGAAAACATCAAAACAGCTTTTAAGACACCGACTTCTGCAGACGACAGCTGGAGTCCACTTTGTTGTCTTTGTTCATCACAGAAAAGACGTTCACAATAAAGTGAGTTTCTAGAAGTTACTGCAGGAAGATGCTAACACAAGCTGAGGGACAAAGATCTTAGTCACCATGGACACCAGCAATGCAACCAGGACACCCTGCCTACCTAGATGGGTCTTATAAAGACTACACGTGATTTGGAGTAAGCAAGCTAAGCCTCATTGTTCCACTGCACCAACATCCCTCAGACTAAACCCTTCCCTTCATACTGACAGATCATCATAATGATATTTTACAGACAAATTAATGGACTTTAAAAGGTGTTTGTACTGTTGGGATTTTACCTGAGAGAGAGCCGTCTGCCACACATGTCCACCGTCTCCCCGCAGTCCTCCACATGAAGAGTCTCTGTTCACGTTTACCTGGTCAACATCGTCAAACAGCCTTTAAGCCACGCCAGTGCCACACAGGTCACTGAAGCAATGCATCAAGTCATGTAGTGTACAAGCTGCTGACCTCCATGTAGTCCTCCTCACAGGTGATCTCTCTGTGAGCCCACATCCCAGAAGAACAGACTGCAGAGACAGGTGTACTGACCCACCTGCCCCCAGCATCCCTCACTATCACGTTCAGTGTGAAGGTGAACACCTGGTCGTTCTGAAAACACAGAATATCGTCAGAGCTTCTCTTTACCAGACTCACAACCACAAACAGGGAGTGAATCCTGTATCAAGTTCATGTACACCTGTGGCTGTTCAAGAGAGGCGGAGTTACCTGGCTTTAAGTTCATGAAAGGGGGAGCTACCTGGCTGTAGGTAAATGAGGGAAGGAGCTACCTGGCTGGAGGTTAAAGAGAGGCAGAGCTACCTGGTGGTAGGTACATTAGGGGAAGGGCTACATGGCTGGAGATTAAATAGGGGATGAGCTACCTGGCCAGAGGTGGGAAAAGGTAGGGACTACCTGGCTTGAGGTGCACAGAGGTGAAGAGTGACCTGGCTGAAGGTGATAAAGGGGAGGAGCTACCTGGTTGTGGGTGAAGCAGGAGTAGTATGAGGCTCTGAAGATGGTGGAGCTGTCTTTCTTGAAACTGCTGATAGTGTAACCACAGAGCGAGGCCAGCTGCTCGCTGATGGAGTGGACGCCATTTCCATCTATTCAAGTTAAGAAATGTTAGAGGAGCAGCAGGAAACGTACAGGTGTGTGTGTGCATGTGAGTCGTGCTTTGACACCCAGCTTGTCTTTAAAGAAATATACTGAGGTAAACTTTGACTTCCCTTTTTATTTTCTAAACACAAATGTTTCTCATAATGTATGGTCATGAAAATTTGCAGCATAAATGTGTATGAATCCTGGAACAGGTAGAGAGGTAGACAGGTGAGCAGGTAGACATGTAAACAGGTAACCAGGTGTGTTGTAGGCTTCAGGTATGTACTAGAAGAACTGACCAACAGCCTCGAGGCGTGCCGTCTGTGTGGAAGTGACATGGATCCACAGGTAACGATCCCGACACTCTGACTGGACCACAGGCTCTGCAGAACAAACATAAACAACCTAACAGGGTCAGGTCAAAGGTCACCAAGTGACACAAATCACATTCTCAGTTTAGTCTCTGAAACCGTTGAAGAGAGGTTTTATTTTAAAGGCACTTAAAGATATAAAAACAAAAACGTGATCAGAAGGCAGTGAAGAAAATATTAGTTTACCTTCCAGGTGACCTCCAGGTGTTCCTTTTATGAAGTCACAGCAGATTAACAACAGTCTGCAGCAGAAACACAGATTACATTTTTACCTGTTCAGGTGAGCTGTATGTTACCTGTTCAGGTGAGCTGTGTGTTACCTGTTCAGGTGAGCTGTGTGTTACCTGTTCAGGTGAGCTGTATGTTACCTGTTCAGGTGAGCTGTGTGTTACCTGTTCAGGTGAGCTGTGTGTTACCTGTTCAGGTGAGCTGTGTGTGACCTGTTCAGGTGAGCTGTATGCTACCTGTTCAGGTGAGCTGTGTGTTACCTGTTCAGGTGAGCTGTGTGTGACCTGTTCAGGTGAGCTGTGTGTTACCTGTTCAGGTGAGCTGTGTGTTACCTGTTCAGGTGAGCTGTGTGTTACCTGTTCAGGTGAGCTGTGTGTTACCTGTTCAGGTGAGCTGTGTGTTACCTGTTCAGGTGAGCTGTGTGTGACCTGTTCAGGTGAGCTGTGTGTTACCTGTTCAGGTGAGCTGTGTGTTACCTGTTCAGGTGAGCTGTATGTTACCTGTTCAGGTGAGCTGTGTGTTACCTGTTCAGGTGAGCTGTGTGTTACCTGTTCAGGTGAGCTGTATGTTACCTGTTCAGGTGAGCTGTATGTTAACTGTTCAGGTGAGCTGTGTGTTACCTGTTCAGGTGAGCTGTATGTTACCTGTTCAGGTGAGCTGTGTGTTACCTGTTCAGGTGAGCTGTATGTTACCTGTTCAGGTGAGCTTTATGTTACCTGTTAAGGTGTGTTACCTGTTCAGGCAAGCTGTGTGTTACCTGTTCAGGTGAGCTGTGTGTTACCTGTTCATGTGAGCTGTGTGTTACCTGTTCAGGTGAGCTGTATGTTACCTGTTCAGGTGAGCTGTGTGTTACCTGTTCAGGTGAGATAAGCTGACTCACCCTATGATGAGAGCAGAAGTTTTCATGTTGAACCCCTCTCTCTGTCTTTTCTGTCTCTGTGGAAAAAGCACTCATCTACAACCAGGTGAGCTAATCACCTGGTTGTCCCGGTAACAGAGGAGGCAGTAACAGCTGATTATGATTGAGTGTAATTACAGCAGGAGCTCCTCAGCAGGTCCAAAGAGCTCCCTCCCTGCATCTCAGTTCTCTTATTTGCTATCTCCTCGGTCCTCGCTCCTCGGCCGAACAGGAAGTAGTTCTAGACCCGCCATGTTAAGGATCGTCCCAAAGCTCTTACACTGAAAGGAGGAGAGAGGATCGAGGAGAGAGGAGGGAGATCAGAGGAGCGATGGCCGAGGAGACACGAGAGCTGGGGTGCATCCGAATTGCAAAGTGCCTACACAATCTGTCAGTAGGCAGTAGACAGTAGACAGTACCTACTATCCATGCTGTATACTGTTAGTACCTACTATTCAGTAGGCACGCACAGTAGGCAGATATTTGTGCCTACTTCATTTGATCATTCAGGATGGAAGTGGTCATTTGTCGTCATTTGCGTTACCTGAACCGGCCGCCTCCATCCTCGTTTTTTTTTTTTTTTTGTTTAGCTTTATTCAAGAAGAGTAATGCACATATACAGTCAGTAAACAAAAACAAAATCACAATGTAAATAAAGTTAAAAACAGATTAAATAATAAAATAACACACAGTACATACAGGAAAGAAAGTAATATACAGAATATAAAGTAAGATAAACCAATAAAGACGCAGACATAAATATGGAAATCATTCTTTAAATAGAGGGGGAAAGGTTTTATAATCATGCAGACATTTGTTACATTCTCTGTTCTTAATTAAAAGGAGCGATTTTAGAAGAGGACTTTAACTCTAAATTAAGAATTGATTAAATTAATCCATGCTCGTTTGTTTTGATTTGGAGGCGCAGGTGAAGTGACGTTTTATGGTTAATTTCGCACAGCATTGTGGGTGGTAAAATACAATTCATTTCCTGATAGCATGCATCCGATCCATACTGCATAAAACCAGGAAGTTAGTATCCATACTGAAATGTTCAGTCTACTGAGGTGGACACAAAAAATGCATACTGAATGACCGCGAGAGTTCAGACTACTGAAACTCCCTACTGAATAGTACGCACTGCATACTGAACTGTGGCAATTCGGAAAGGGCCCTGGCTTTACGGAAGTCTTTTTACTGACAGACACGCCCCCTTATCGAATATCATTCATTGATTGGACGCTGCAGCGGATCAGACTTCAGTGAAACTTATCAACATGAGCGGAGTTTAATACCGGAGAAAAGACGGACATTAAAAAGACATTTAAACAGATCCTGTGTCAGTTTGTAAAGAGTCTGTGATGAGCTGGGATTAAAAAGTGTCTGACATGAAGATTAACAACCAAATATGAAGCATCAGTTCTATAAACCAATCAGAGTGTAGGCCCATCACTCCCCACACTCAAACAAACAGTCAGTTAATATGAAGTGTTCAGAAATGATTCCTTCATGTTCATGATCCCTCAGACTGTTTGAATGTGTGATGATGATGAGAGTCTGATGCAGAGGGAGTCTGTCACTCACAAACACCTTTTACATTCACACTTATTAAAGGTTGTTCTTCATGTGGTAAAGTACGCTGTAGAGGAAAGGACGTCTCATGTCTCTTAAAGATCTCCTCGTTCCTCTCTCCTCTGCTTCGTGTCCTCCATGCATCTCTGGTGGGAGGGGCTAAGACGCAAGTGGAGGACACTTGGATGCAATTAAGGGAACTGAGATGTACCCTCTGTAACCACTACAGAGAGGCCGCTTAATATGTGCAATAAACACTATTTAAAACAATAAATAAATATATACACAATAGATGAAACCTTACATCAATCAATCAGATGTTTTTAATACTAGTCAATAGAAAACTGACAGCGTGTGTGTGTGTGTGTGTGTCTCTGCAGGTCCAGTTAAAGCTCCTCTTCTTGGTTCTGGTTTTCACACGAGTGTTGGAAAAGAGTCCAGAGCTCAGACCCTGCAGGGTGGTGAGTACCTCTGTCTGTCTCAGCTAGCTATGACCATGTTGCAGTGGCAGCTGGTGCATTGTTCTCCAGGGGGGTAAGATGTACGTCTTAATTAGCTTGATTCTAACACATACTGGAATATGCCATTAACTGGCTAACAGAATTAGCATAGCTATTTAACATACTCAACCAACTACACCATATGCACAGTGGTACTTACAGACATGTTTCCTGAACTCTGTGGAGACAAACTTTAAAACCTGCTGACTCATGCTCGTCTGCTCCGATCCAGTGACACTGCATGACTCGCTCTTTATGACTCTGTTTATGAAACATCGCCCTCTGCAGGACAGAAGTCGTACACGTGTAGCCTAAAAATAATCTAATTAAGTGAAGGTCTGTCATTCTTCTTGTGGGGAGTAGATGAGTGGGTGGGTGGTGCCCTCTATTGACCAGCCGCCACTACTATAGCGTTATTTTCAGGTATAATTAACCCTTTGTATGTCTTAGGTTAGCGTCACGTACGATTAACCCTTCGTGTGTCTCAGGTAAGCGTCAGATCCAGCAGCTGGGCAGTCAGCTGCAGTTGAACCAGCACTGTTTGGACACCGCCTTCAACTTCTTCAAGATGGTCGTCAGTAAGCACCTGACCAGGGGACGCAAGACGGAGCACGTCATCGCCGCATGCCTATACCTGGTGTGTCGTACTGAGGGGACTCCACGTATCCTAGCAACCAGCAACACGTTACACTGAGATGCTGTGTGTGTGACTGTACCATAAATTTTAGAGCACTCTGTGACCTTTGACCTCCTTAATCAGCATGTTTCAGACATGTTACTGGACCTGAGTGACCTGCTGCAGGTACAACTGACCTCAGGCCTATAGACACTTATCAGCTGTAGTCTGTCTGTATCACAGGACTGTGGTGTGTCTGTAGTCCGTCTGTAGCAAAGTCTGTGGTGTGTCTGTAGCACAGTCTGTGGTGTCTGTAGTCTGTTTGTGGTGTGTATGTAGTCTGTCAGTTGTCTGTCAGTCATCAGTCTGTCTGAGATCTGACTGTCAGTGGCCTGTCAGTAACTAAACCTCCTGTTTTCAGGTGAACGTGTACATTCTGGGTAAAACATTTCTGCTGTTGGCTCGTGAACTTTGCATCAACGCTCCAGCAATCGGTGAGAACTTCAATTTTCTATTTACAGCCAGAACTTTATTTAAATTGTGTTTTCAAGTAAGTTTAATTGTGTGATACGCAACCATGGACACAAATATTCAAAGTTCCTCATTGTACACATAGTGAACTACGGACACTTCTTTTGTTCTTCGCGTGTTTTTAGCCCCTGCAGTCGTCATGAAGAGAGAAATGAGCTCTAGAAACCCAAACTGTTTTTGTACCAGGCTGTGAACATGTTTATTTCTGCTGTAAAGTTGGACATGTTAACATGGGGCTCTATGGAGACTGACTCACTGCAGGAGACAGACTCTAGTGGACACTCAATGAATTGCGGTTTTCCCATCGGCTTCATTTTTCATCACCGGAGGTCGCCACTTACATAAGTCCTGTTCCTTAGTAACACCCGGAGGCAGCTGTAGGAAACTACAACAACATTTTATTAGCTTTATACTTAAGAAGCAACAACAAGTTTTCACTGTCCGTCACTTCAACTTTAATGTTCAAACACAGAGAAACCAACCAGCTTCCAGCGCGTCTGCAACAGCCAATCAGCTTCCAGCTCTTCTGCAACAGCCAATCAACTTCCAGTTCAAGGCAGTAGCCCCATCAGAGCTCGTCTGTCTGCAGGTTGTTGTTCTTTGATTAGTCAGAGTCCTGGTTATGGTTCAGCAGTAGAAGACAACCTCAGGAATCTGCCCCCCCTGCACCCCGGTCCCGTTGGTACTGTCGGAAGAACACTGGAACTGGAAGGTCACTTTCCCACACTGCACCTCAGTCATCCCCTCCTGACCAAAGTAACTCAGCTCGTTCCCGTCCAGGACGGCGCTGACCGTGTAGAAGGTGTCCTGCTCCACCTGTACTGGATGTTCGAACCACACAGGGAAGGTGCTGCTGGACCCGTCTGACAGGAACTTTGTGAGATTCTGGGCGAGGACTGTTCCCTGCCTCTTCAGCTCGATCGTCACGCTGTACTCAGCCTTCCCACCACTTGATCCGTACAGCCCCAGTCCGGCCAAAAAGATCCGTCGGTCCACTGCAAACTGGATGCTGTCACAGCGCCCCCTGTAGCGCCACTGGTTGCTGCGGTAGGCAGAGGACTGGAAGCGGTGACACCTCTGCGGCAACAGGCCGGTCCGCTTCACCAGAGGGAACTCCAGTCTTGGTTTGTTGGAGGCAGTGAACCACAGGAAGACATCACGAGTCTCTTCCAGCGTCAAGACATCTGATTGTGCCGCCCCGTCTGCAAACTCCTGCAGTGTCATGGAGGGGATCCGGACCAGGTACAGAGCCTTACCCAAAACCACCCGCTGGTTCCTTGGGGTCACCGCCAGACCCTGACGCCGACACTCAGCAGCTGCCCAGCTAAGCATGGCCTGAAAGATGGCGACTTCTCGGATGTTGAGCGAGTCTCTCTGCAGGATGATCTCCAACGTGGGCCGGTCGATCTCACAGAAACCTTCTGACCGCAAAGCAAGGTTGGCCTGAGCGTCAATCACCTCCCAGCAGCGCTGCGTCAACTCTGGCTCCTCAAAAAGCCGGCTCTGAGACAGCAGCACGCAGGCGTTCCTCGCCTCCAGACTCGTCTCTAAAAATGACACACAGGCCTTCGCCAGAGCAGGAACAATGTACTTCTTAGCAGCATAGAGCGTGGCGAGCACTGTGTCCGCATCCAGCTGGATCTCATCACTGTACATGTACCTGAAACAGAGACAAGCAGGGTCAGACTCAGGACCTGGATGTGAGACGGAGGAGTCTCTGTGGTTCCAGTTCTGAGTGTCGTGGAGCTCTTACTCACTTTAACAGGATGAGGAAAGCCGCTGGCTCCACATCAGGGATTTGGATCTCAGATTGACCCTCAGCCAAATCCCCATAAAACATGGCTCCAAAGACAGAGCTGCCCACCGCCAGGACGTACTGTAACACAGACACAGGAACCAATCAAAGGCCGGAATCAGTCAGAGGTCTAGACCAATCACATGTCAGTAACAGGGGTCACATTTAGAAACTTTGTGTAAGCACAAATCAGGAGCTCAAAATGGCTTACACCACACTCTATTCTAAGTTTGACGGCGAGTTGGTGAACTGAAGACATAGTATTTATTGATGCCTCTTATTCATTTAATTTCTCTAAACTATCAAAATTTACTGACAAATCCACGTCCTTATAGTCCTTCAAACCAGCAGTTTCATTTAAACATGAGCAGGCAGTGAGCCGTTCTCCATAAGTCACTTATAAAGGGAACATTGCATGCAGGTGTGCGTACGCACGGTTTTATAAATCTGAATTATTTTTGGCATTTTTGTAGTCTGGATTCTTCGCACTGTTTTATAAATGTGATTCCAGATTTACAGTGTACCTTATGAGCAGGGACTCTCTGGGTTTCTCCTGGAGGTCCGACGATGAAATGAACATCAGCCATGTGCTCGTTGTTGAACATCAGAGCGTTTCTGCAGAAAAAACATCAACAACAACATTATAGATTAAACACATCAACAAAAACAGAGACATGGCCATAAACTTCCACCAAATGTATCATAAACCGATCATTAATCACTGAGCTGCTGTCCAATCAGAGCAGAGCACCACTGAGCTGCTGTCCAATCAGAGCAGAGCACCACTGAGCTGCTGTCCAATCACTGACCTCTCCCTGAGCGTGGGCTGTGTTTCCTGTCTGCTCTCTTTCTCCTCTCCGTCTGCGATGACATTAGCTTGAAATTCATCTCTGTCGGAGTCATCATGGTAACCAGCCAGCGGCTCTGATTGGCTCGTCTGTATCAAAGTCTTCTTCACCTCCACCTCGTTACCTTGAGGGAGGCTGGTGGGGAAGAGTTCGGCAGCCATCTCCTGGTCACAGAGCAGGCGAGGTCACGACCTCACAGCAGGATGACTTCCTGTCAGAGACGAACGAGATTATAATCCACCGGTGTTCAAATTGACTCACTGCATCAGGACAATCCGGGCCTAAACAGGGTTACCTCTTGTACATATAGCGTCGTAATATAACACATGCATAGCTTTATGTTATTATGAAGCGTGCTCAGTTTACAAACAGTCGGACTCGAGGAAAAAGAAGAAAAAAAAGGGACGCGCAGTAAAGTCAGCGTCTGCACATCAGAGAACATCACAGAGAACATGACAGCTACTTTGAGGCTTATTTTGAGTCATGTTAGTCAGATACAGCCATAAAACTCTGGATTTCTCCATAATGAAGGCTGTCAGCGTTGTGCACCTGCGTGCTTGTGCTCGTGCATGAAGTGTACCGTGCCCAAGCACACCTCTCCGAACGGTGTCTTATCGTATCGTGAGTTTAGTGAACCACCTAATACACATTAATGATTTTATTACATAATTTTCTTAATATCAACTAAACAAGATCTTCATAAATTATAGTTTAATCGTTAACATTAATTTACTTTATTTTGAAAATAGTGATTAAGAGTGGTGTTACAGTACTTCGGTTTTTATACAATATTCATGGAGTATACAGTTTACAGGGTGTGTATACAGTATTTATTGGGTATTTTTACAGTACGGGGTGTGTATACAGTATTTATTGGGTATTTTTACAGTACAGGGTGTGTATACAGTATTTATTGGGTATTTTTACAGTACGGGGTGTGTATACAGTATTTATTGGGTATTTTTACAGTACGGGGTGTGTATACAGTATTTATTGGGTATTTTTACAGTACAGGGTGTGTATACAGTATTTATTGGGTATTTTTACAGTACGGGGTGTGTATACAGTATTTATTGGGTATTTTTACAGTACGGGGTGTGTATACAGTATTTATTGGGTATTTTTACAGTACGGGGTGTGTATACAGTATTTATTGGGTATTTTTACAGTACGGGGTGTGTATACAGTATTTATTGGGTATTTTTACAGTACGGGGTGTGTATACAGTATTTATTGGGTATTTTTACAGTACAGGGTGTGTATACAGTATTTATTGGGTATTTTTACAGTACGGGGTGTGTATACAGTATTTATTGGGTATTTTTACAGTACGGGGTGTGTATACAGTATTTATTGGGTATTTTTACAGTACGGGGTGTGTATACAGTATTTATTGGGTATTTTTACAGTACGGGGTGTGTATACAGTATTTATTGGGTATTTTTACAGTACGGGGTGTGTATACAGTATTTATTGGGTATTTTTACAGTTTACAGGGTGTGTATACAGTATTTATTGGGTATTTTTACAGTACGGGGTCAGTATACAGTATTTATTGGGTATTTTTACAGTACGGGGTGTGTATACAGTATTTATTGGGTATTTTTACAGTACGGGGTGTGTATACAGTATTTATTGGGTATTTTTACAGTACGGGGTGTGTATACAGTATTTATTGGGTATTTTTACAGTACAGGGTGTGTATACAGTATTTATTGGGTATTTTTACAGTACGGGGTGTGTATACAGTATTTATTGGGTATTTTTACAGTTTACAGGGTGTGTATACAGTATTTATTGGGTATTTTTACAGTTTACAGGGTGTGTATACAGTATTTATTGGGTATTTTTACAGTACGGGGTCTGTATACAGTATTTATTGGGTATTTTTACAGTACGGGGTGTGTATACAGTATTTATTGGGTATTTTTACAGTATGGGGTGTGTATACAGTATTTATTGGGTATTTTTACAGTACGGGGTCTGTATACAGTATTTATTGGGTATTTTTACAGTACGGGGTCTGTATACAGTATTTATTGGGTATTTTTACAGTACAGGGTCTGTATACAGTATTTATTGGGTATTTTTACAGTACAGGGTCTGTATACAGTATTTATTGGGTATTTTTACAGTACAGGGTCAGTATACAGTATTTATTGGGTATTTTTACAGTACAGGGTGTGTATACAGTATTTATTGGGTATTTTTACAGTACGGGGTGTGTATATAGTATTTATTGGGTATTTTTACAGTACGGGGTCTGTATACAGTATTTATTGGGTATTTTTACAGTACGGGGTCTGTATACAGTATTTATTGGGTATTTTTACAGTACGGGGTGTGTATACAGTATTTATTGGGTATTTTTACAGTACGGGGTGTGTATACAGTATTTATTGGGTATTTTTACAGTACGGGGTGTGTATACAGTATTTATTGGGTATTTTTACAGTACGGGGTGTGTATACAGTATTTATTGGGTATTTTTACAGTACAGGGTGTGTATACAGTATTTATTGGGTATTTTTACAGTACGGGGTGTGTATACAGTATTTATTGGGTATTTTTACAGTACGGGGTGTGTATACAGTATTTATTGGGTATTTTTACAGTATGGGGTCTGTATACAGTATTTATTGGGTATTTTTACAGTATGGGGTGTGTATACAGTATTTATTGGGTATTTTTACAGTACGGGGTCTGTATACAGTATTTATTGGGTATTTTTACAGTACGGGGTGTGTATACAGTATTTATTGGGTATTTTTACAGTACGGGGTCTGTATACAGTATTTATTGGGTATTTTTACAGTAAGGGGTCTGTATACAGTATTTATTGGGTATTTTTACAGTACGGGGTCTGTATACAGTATTTATTGGGTATTTTTACAGTAAGGGGTCTGTATACAGTATTTATTGGGTATTTTTACAGTTTACAGGGTCTGTATACAGTATTTATTGGGTATTTTTACAGTACGGGGTGTGTATACAGTATTTATTGGGTATTTTTACAGTACGGGGTGTGTATACAGTATTTATTGGGTATTTTTACAGTACGGGGTCTGTATACAGTATTTATTGGGTATTTTTACAGTACGGGGTCTGTATACAGTATTTATTGGGTATTTTTACAGTACGGGGTCTGTATACAGTATTTATTGGGTATTTTTACAGTACGGGGTCTGTATACAGTATTTATTGGGTATTTTTACAGTACGGGGTGTGTATACAGTATTTATTGGGTATTTTTACAGTACGGGGTGTGTATACAGTATTTATTGGGTATTTTTACAGTACGGGGTCTGTATACAGTATTTATTGGGTATTTTTACAGTACGGGGTGTGTATACAGTATTTATTGGGTATTTTTACAGTACGGGGTGTGTATACAGTATTTATTTGGTATTTTTACAGTACGGGGTGTGTATACAGTATTTATTGGGTATTTTTACAGTTTACAGGGTGTGTATACAGTATTTATTGGGTATTTTTACAGTTTACAGGGTGTGTATACAGTATTTATTGGGTATTTTTACAGTTTACAGGGTGTGTATACAGTATTTATTGGGTATTTTTACAGTACGGGGTCTGTATACAGTATTTATTGGGTATTTTTACAGTACGGGGTGTGTATACAGTATTTATTGGGTATTTTTACAGTATGGGGTGTGTATACAGTATTTATTGGGTATTTTTACAGTACGGGGTCTGTATACAGTATTTATTGGGTATTTTTACAGTACGGGGTCTGTATACAGTATTTATTGGGTATTTTTACAGTACGGGGTGTGTATACAGTATTTATTGGGTATTTTTACAGTACAGGGTGTGTATACAGTATTTATTGGGTATTTTTACAGTACGGGGTGTGTATACAGTATTTATTGGGTATTTTTACAGTACGGGGTGTGTATACAGTATTTATTGGGTATTTTTACAGTACGGGGTGTGTATACAGTATTGGGTATTTATACAGTACAGGGTGTGTATACAGTATTTATTGGGTATTTTTACAGTACGGGGTCTGTATACAGTATTTATTGGGTATTTTTACAGTACGGGGTCTGTATACAGTATTTATTGGGTATTTTTACAGTACGGGGTGTGTATACAGTATTGGGTATTTTTACAGTACAGGGTGTGTATACAGTATTTATTGGGTATTTTTACAGTACGGGGTCTGTATACAGTATTTATTGGGTATTTTTACAGTACGGGGTGTGTATACAGTATTTATTGGGTATTTTTACAGTACGGGGTGTGTATACAGTATTTATTGGGTATTTTTACAGTTTACAGGGTGTGTATACAGTATTTATTGGGTATTTTTACAGTACGGGGTGTGTATACAGTATTTATTGGGTATTTACATTAGCGTTGCAGGGGGATTAACAGGGACCACACAAAACCAATCCAGCCCCTGGTGGTCTGGTCTACAGGTGATCTACCTGAGGTTGTGTGGGTCACATTCCGGTTATCAATAATCCTTCAAACGGGTTGATAAACGGACCCCGGTGTTTACAGGCGGAGCTCTGTCCGCGGCTCAGGTCGTTACCGTCGTGTTTGTTTCCATGGTCACGCAGCGCGCGCATGTGAACGGATCGAACCGGGACCTTTAGAGGTCATTAACGGAGAAGATGTGTTTGTGTGTGTGTGTTTACCTGTCACACTCCCCGCGGTCGTGTTCCCTGCCGTTTACGGTAAATACAGCTCGATACCAGCCTCTGTTTATTTCTCCAGGCGCCATTTTAAGTCCCACTGCTGCTTCTTCATCCGCCTTTAACGAGCGGCTCCACCAGAGGGCGACAAAGCGCGGGAAAACCCCAGAACACTGGAAATATGAGACACATAAATGTGTTTAATTCAACCACACACACACACACACACACACACACACACACACACACACACACACACACACCTTAAAACACAGTTTAACAATAAAGTCACGCTCAACTACTTATAAAATCTGCTCCTCCCTTCCTCCACATCCTCATCCTCCTCTCCCATCCTCCTCCACCTCCTCTCCCATCCTCCTCTTCCCCTCCTCCAATCCTCCCCCACCTCCTTCATTTCTTCTTCCTCCCCCTTCTCTTCTTCCTCCCCCTCCTACTCTCCCCCATTCCTCCACCTCCTCCTCTTCCTCTCCTCTCACCTCCTCCTCTCCCCTCGTCCTCCTGCTCAGACCCCTGCCTGTACATCCCTCGGTTTGCTCACATGTTGGAGTTTGGGGTGAAGACTCACGAGGTTTCCATGACGGCTCTTCGGCTCCTTCAGAGGATGAAGAGGGACTGGATGCACACGGGACGCCGACCCTCCGGACTCTGTGGGGCAGGTACAACATGGCTGCTGTTACCAAGGCAATAACAAGCATCAACAGTCACATATTCACCGTTCTTTCTCCTCCTCCTCCTCATCCTCCTCCTCCTCCTCAGCTCTCCTGGTAGCTGCTCGGATGCACAAGTTCCGTCGTACGGTGAAGGACGTGATCAGTGTGGTCAAAGTGTGTCAGACCACGCTGAGGAAGAGGTCAGATTACATTTTAGATTAGATCCCAAAAGAGTTAAAACTGAAAATCACAACAACAGTAGATCACAACCAACGACAGTAGATCACAACAACAGTAGATCACAACAATAGATCACAACCAACAACAGCAGATCACAACAACAGTAGATCACAACAAACAACAGTAGATCACAACCAACAACAGTAGATCACAACAACAGTAGATCACAACCAACGACAGTAGATCACAACAACAGTAGATCACAACCGACGACAGTAGATCACAACAACAGTAGATCACAACCAACAACAGTAGATCACAACAACAGTAGATCACAACAAACAACAGTAGATCACAACAACAGTAGATCACAACAACAGTAGATCACAACAAACAACAGTAGATCACAACAACAGTAGATCACAACAAACAACAGTAGATCACAACAAACAACAGTAGATCACAACAGTAGATCACAACCAACAACAGTAGATCACAACAGTAGATCACAACCAACAACAGTAGATCACAACAGTAGATCACAACCAACAACAGCAGATCACAACAGTAGATCACAACAAACAACAGTAGATCACAACAGTAGATCACAACCAACAACAGTAGATCACAACAGTAGATCACAACAAACAACAGTAGATCACAACCAACAACAGTAGATCACAACAGTAGATCACAACAAACAACAGTAGATCACAACCAACAACAGCAGATCACAACAGTAGATCACAACCAACAACAGTAGATCACAACAGTAGATCACAACCAACAACAGTAGATCACAACAACAGTAGATCACAACAAACAACAGTAGAACACAATAAACAACAGTAGATCACAATAAACAACAGTAGAACACAATAAACAACAGTAGATCACAATAAACAATAGAGGGTAACACCAGATTCAAGATTATTTAAAAGTTGAAGAAAACATATAAGACCACAATGTCAGTGGATCTAAGTAGATCCTCTTAGATCACAGCATCCTCTCTCTCTCCCTGCAGATTAACAGAGTTTGAAGACACGCCCACCAGTCAGCTGACCATCGATGAGTTCATGAGGGTTGACCTGGAACAGGAATGTGACCCACCTTCCTTCATCGCAGCACAGCACAAAGCCAAGATGCAGCAGGTAGATCATGTTGTCTCTGATTGGCTGCAGCCAATAGATAACTATATCTGATTGGCTGCAGCGAATAGATCACTATCTCTGATTGGCTGCAGCGAATAGATCACTATCTCTGATTGGCTGCAGCGAATAGATCACTATCTCTGATTGGCTGCAGCGAATAGATCACTTTATCTGATTGGCTGCAGCGAATAGATCACTATTTCTCATTGGCTGCAGCGGATAGATCACTGTATTTCTGATTTGCTGCAGCTTGTAGATCCTTTTGTCTCTGATTGGCTGCAGCAGCATTGGCTAGTACAGTAGTTGCAGTAAACAAACCATCTCTACTGTCCTGTTCTTCTGCAGCTTGAACAGGAGCTGGCAAGAAAGCTGGACGACGTTGAAGGTCAGTTCAAACCTTACTCCTCACGAAAGGACACTTGTTTGGGTTCTACACATCATTTAGGACACTTCGGATGATTCCAAATGAATCATTTAGGTAACAACAGAGGGTTTTAAAATGACCATTTTGGACACTTCAGAGGGCCTTAGAGGGGTACAAAAGGCATTCCTCCAAACTCTCTTGTAAACACTAGGGATAAAAAAAATGTATTTAACAATTAATTTGGGGCGGCAGTAGCTCAGTCCGTAGGGACTTGGGTTGGAAACAGGAGGGTCGCCGGTTCAAGTCCCGATGCGGACCAAAATATGGAAGTTGGTCTGGTAGCTGGAGAGGTTCCAGACCACTTCTCGAGCACTGCCGAGGTGCCCTTGAGCAAGGCACCGAACCCCCACCAGCTCAGGGGCACCTCCTGTGGGCTGCCACCGCACTCTGACATCTCTCCATTAATGCATGTCCACAGGTCGTGTTTGTGCATGTGTGTGATTCAGACCTGTGTGTGTGAGAAGCATGTCTCTAAATAACTGAGTGTAAACCAGAATTTCCCCTCAGGGATTAATAAAGTATATAAAGTTAAATAGAATTGCAAGAGGTTCAAAGGGCTTTATAAATAACTGTAACTTAAGAACACTGCAATGAAAACTAGATAAGACACTGTGAAGGACACTGGGGGATTGATGACACTGTAAAGGATGCTGAAAGTTTTAGGAAACCGTAAATGACACTAGAGTTAGGACACTGTAAAGCACAGTTATATTTTTTTAAATGATGGACTTAAATCAACCGTCTCTATTTTCAGGAGAGATCAGCTGCTACAAGGACGAGATAGAGACGGAGCTGGAGAAGAGTCGACCCAAACTGAGAGGAATTTACGCCGCCTACGCTAAAGAAATCGGTCAGTACTGATCCTGATTCAGCTGAGTCTAAAAAACAGGACTGTTGTAATGAAATCATTCCTGAATTTCAGATCCAGACGACACAGAAGTTTTGTCCACAATCTCTGAGCCCGAGGATCCTGAGGTCGAGGAGGACGAGCTCCAAGCTGCTGCCCAACACCTGACCCAGGACTTCCTGTGTCAGGTGATGCAGGACGAGGAGGGGCCGGGCAACAAGACCAACGTTAGCGAACAGGAGTCGGGGCCAGACAAGGAGGAAGCTGAACCTCACCGTCAGGCTGCCCCTCTGGCCGCCATACTGGGAAAGCTGCCGACTGCTGCCAGCCTCAGCCTTCAACAGACCTTTGAGTCAGAGACAGATGAAAAACCTGACGGTATGACCTGACCTCTGTGACATCATTACATCATCATTGCATCAGACAGGTGGTAATCAGGCTGTTGGTGGTGTTTTTACAGACGAGGAGTCAGAGAGCGGAGAGCTGGACCTGGATGGTATTGATGATCTGGAGATTGATAAGGTCAGTAAATGTATCAATCACCAATATTTTGAACCGTCCTGTCCTGAAAACGTCCAAACACAGAAATCAGTATTTGATAAATAGGATTTCAGACCTTTTAACTGTTTAAATGATAAATGGACTTGAGCTTGTTTAGCGCTTTTCTAGTCTTCTGACTACTCAAAGCGCTTTTACACTGCAGGTCACACCTACACATTCACACACTGATGGTTTCTATGTACTGAGACCATCAGAAGTAACTAATCCCATTCATACGCATTCATACGCCGCCGCCGACAAAGCAGCGGGAGCAATTCAGGGTTAAGTGTCTTGCCCAAGGACACATCGGACATGTTGCTACAGGAGCTGGGGATTGAACCCTCGACCTTCCGGTTGAGAGACGACGACTCTACCAACTGAGCTACAGCCTCCCTTAAACTGTTTACTGACCACTGTCAAAGCTAACAGGAGCTAAAGGAAGCTAACAATTGCTAAGTAGAGCTATCTGAAGCTTAAAGCGGCTAACCAAAGCTGAAGAAAGCTAATTGATGCTAAATGTTTCTCATCCTGTGTAGGAGCAGCTGTAACAGATGAGCTCCTCCATACCTTGATCTCTTTTATCTCCTCATGTTTAAGTTAACGTCATCTTCTACCATTTTTACTTTGTAGTACATCCTGGACGAGAAGGAGGTCCAGGTGAAGACAGACCTGTGGATGAAACAGAACGCAGAATACCTGAAGGAGCAGAAAGGTGAGGAAGACTCATCATCATCACCTTTACCTTTGTGTGTTTTGAGAACATTTAATCAGTTTTACTTTCACGGATTTCAGAGAAGGAGGAGCGGATAAAGAAGGAGAAGGAACAGGGCACCTACAAAGAGAAGGTCAGTGTGACTGTGATGAACAGGGTCCCCCAGCCTGGTGTGCAGGGGTAAACCTGGGCTCAGTACCAGCAATGATTCACTGACCAGTAAACACAGCATCAAAGTAAAGCTTCAGATCAAAGTTTGATTAAGCTGAATTTGGATTTAAACAAAGTTTTGATTGAATTGTGTCTGTTTGCAGCCCAAGAAGTCCAAGAAGAAGAAAGAGCAGACGGAAGCTACGACGGCGGGCGAGGCGATCGAGAGGATGTTGGAGAAGAAGAAGATCTCCAGTAAGATCAACTATGACGTCCTCAGAGACCTCAACAGCAGGGGGACAGGAAGTGGGGGGGGCAGCAGTCCTAGCAGACCCCCCAGCGAAGCCCCCGACACACGCAAACGACTAAACCGCCGCCGCCGCAGGAAGGCCAGCGATGCTAACAGAGACCTCGCCGCTAACGCTAGCATCATGGGGAAGAGGTACTATCATCTAGAAATCTATTTATACTCTCTCATCTGTGTATAATCTATAATCCATGCATTGTATATATTCTATTTCAGGGTCCGCCTCCTTATTTCCTCCACACCAAAGAAGAAGAAAACAGCTGTCCAGGTGAGCGACCAAGTGAGCTCTGTGCTCTGATGCAGGATTAGCGGTTAGCGATTTGATAGGCAGGTACAGATGGGTTTCATCCTCTGTTCAGGAACACAGAGGGACTAATGCTCTCATTCTTTACACTCACTGTGTCACAGGAACAACAACTGGTTACCATGACAACGGACACAAAAGCTGAAGCCGACCCGGACCCTGAACCAGACACAAGCTCCATCGCAGCGACCCCCATCACCCCGAGGGAGGAGAGGGAAGAGGAAGAGGAGGAGGAGGTGGAGGAGGAGTGTGTATCCGCTCTGCAGCTCGTAGGAGGTCAGGGATGCTCATTAGAGATACTTCCTGTTGTCTGACATAACTTTATTAACACAGACTTTTTTTAACACATCCCAAATCAAACCTGACTCCATCAGTCAAAGTCAGAACACTAAACACCTCCATGTAGAGCCCTCACCTGTTTGACAAACACTAAACAACACAAGCATTCACCCGAGGCTGCTGTGTTTGAGCAATGCACTGATGGGATGGTTTGTTGGTTTGTGTGTTGTTAATTAGTTGATTGGTGGGTTGGTTAGTTGTATGGTGAGGTGGTTGGTTGGTTGCTTGATTGGGTGAGAGGTTGTTTGGTTGTTCTTTAGGTTGATTGGTTGGTTGTTTTGTAAGTTGGTTCATTGGTTTGTTTGTTTCTTGTTTTGTTGGTTATTTGACTGGTTGATGAATTGATCTGATGATTGGTGGATATATTGATTGATTGGTTGCTTGCTTTGTTTATTGGTTCATTGTTTGATAAATTGATTGACTCATTGATTGTTGTTGCAGATTACGGCTGTGAGGAGGAGGAAGTCTTCTAACCCTGACGACCAGCTGATGAACTCTCCGTCCGTCAAAGAGGCAGCTCCGCTAAGTATGATCAATAACCAATATCAGTGATCGATCAGTCTCACCGTCAACAGCTTCTCTTTGATGAAACTGAAGTCTGCTTTCACATCATTCTCTTCCAACCGTTTTTTAACTTCTTAAACTGATCGCTGATATTTGTGTGGATTTGATCACACTAAGCTTCACATGTTGTTAATATTGTAAAGTAGAAAAGTTGTAGATTTTACTTGTTTGTTTATTTTTCTATCATCTTGTGTTTGATTGTAGAAATGAAATTTCACATTCCTGTAAAATGTAAATGAAACCTTCAGAACAGAAAAGACGAGAAACTTGTGGACAACAAAACATCGCAAACGTAACGACCAAGTGTTCATGTTTTTATTCACTTTGTGTAACTTTGTGTTTGTTTTTTTACGATGAAATGTACAACAAATAATGCTAAGCTTATAACAAAAGAGAAAAAAATAGCTAAAGTAAAAGTGTTTCTTCATCAACCTGTAGTCCAGCTGTTTGTGTCTTCTCACTAAACTTAATGTGTAAACTAATCTTTCATAACAGTAGACGAGCACATTCAAGTCTTTATGCTACGCTCAGCTAACCTGTGCCTGTCTCAGAAGAGATTCATGTGGATTAAACTGATTCGATCCTGATTGAGAGAAACCAGAGTACTTCTTTCAAAATCAGACCAGAGGCCCCAGGACTCCCCCTTGAGGGACTCCACAGGTTTAGTTCATACTCAGTCAGCCAGTCAGTCGAGCTGCTGGGTTCAGAGCTCTACAGTCTCTCAGCCTGTCAGTCATATTCCAGGGTTTTAAAGATCCACTGTCAGTATCCAAACGTCTGTTTGATGGCCTGGAAGTAGAACCGGGTCCAGCCCTCTCTGGTGGAGTCCTCCTCCCCTGCAGGAACCCCTCGACACTCCATCCTCAGCTCAGTCTCGTCTCCCTTGTCCTCCAGGTCTAGAATGATGGTGGCGTAGTGCTCTGATGAACAGACAACAACAGACAAGACTCAGAATTCGGAGTGTCACTGAACACAACACAAGCTCTAAATACAGAGCCTGTATTTAAACTCATAATTGATGGAAGCTGTACCGCTGGGCCACGTCCTGAAACGCCACCTCATCTCGATCCTCTGGTCTGGTACCTGCAAGGATGAGTAGAAGTCTGGTTACCATGGCGATGTGACAGCTCGTCAGTAATAGAGTGCTGTAGTAATGAGTCCTAAACCCGGAAATGAATAAGAATTTTAGCACTTTCAGTTCCATCATCTCGAAGTTTATGGGATTTTTGATTGAGTTTTCAGTTAAATGCCCGTAATAAGCTCTGTGGTAATCCCAAGCTTAAAACTAAAGTGATAAAGTGAGCTTACTCTATGATCAGACATTAAGGAAACATGCTATGTTGAAGTGCTGGCTTCTCTGACAACAATGCAGCAGCCAGTATGTCCTCCTTCTAACTTTAGATTCTGGTCCTGAATGCTCTGGATTTCTTTGGACCAGAGAAGGTAGGCGGTTTTAAGGCACCCCCACACGGCCGTTTTGGATGCCCCTCGGTTTGCCAGATATGAGAGCAGTTATCAGGTCAAACCAACAGGTGTTGCAGCGATGGAAGCGGGCAAGAGAACTGGTTCAGATAGAAGTGATTGTACCCGACCTAAAAAGCCTCTGCGGTGAAGCTTCAGTGTCCACCACATGGCAACCTTGGTGAGCACCCACTTTAGAAAAAAGGCTTTTTGTCAAGGGAACCAGTGCGATGCTAACTTCCGGGTTCATCATCCCTGCAGCACTCTATTGGATTAGCAGCTGTGACCTCACCAGCTTTGTGAACTCTCCGCTGACGCTCCCATCTAACAGCTGGAACCTCCCACCACGACGCCCGTCCACTGTCGCTGCTGACCGCGTAAACACCTGAACAAACTGTACAGACAGGAACAGCTAAAATATCAAAGGTCTTTTGGCTGGTATGAGTTTGGCCCCTTTGTTGGTCTGTATTGGACCAATCCTGGATCTAGCACGGCTTAGCCAAGTCTGTTCTGTATTACCTGGTGTGGTCAGTTGATGATCGGACTCACTGATTGGACTGTGTCCTGGGCAATTCTGGTTTTGGACATTCCTGTATTTCCAAAGTTTCAACATGGTTCATTACCAAATTTAGACTATAACTGCAAATGGTCTGTCCTACTTTGTACCCAGTCCAGTCTGGTTTTCATTTCCTTTTTTTTCCTGGCTTTATCCTGTTCTGTCTTAATTCTGTCCATCCTGGTTTTATCTGTCTGTCCTGGATTTGTCCTGGTTCTATCTATGTGGGTCCTGGTTTTGCCCTGGTTTTATCCTGGTCTGTACGGGTAATGTACTAGTTATATCTCTGGTTCCTTTCATAGCTTTGTTCTGGTATTGTCCTTGTCTATTCTGGTTTTCTCCTGGTTTCATTTCTGTCTGTCCTGGTTTTTTACTGGTTATATTACTTGTTTATCCTGGTTCTGTCTCTGTATGTCTTGACTTTTACCTGGTCTTATTTCTGTCTGTCTGTCTGTCTGTCCTTGTTTTATCCTGGCATGTCCTGGTTTTGTCCTGGTCTGTTCTGGTTTAATACCTCCTGGTTGATGAAAGTCTTGTAGAGCTCGTCGGCAGATGTTTGGAAGGTTTCCTCAAGGTTGAAGCTGCGGGTTGAGATCCGAACACCCGTGGGACAGGGGGTAGGGCTAGACGAGCACCTTGGGGCGGGACTTATCTGCAGGACAATACAATACTTTATTGTCCCTCCAGGAGGAAATCATTGCTTTGCACAGTTAGGTGTACGCATATACTGTATACACACGTTACACAGGAAGAAACACATGAACAGTAATCGAAGCAACAGTCAGAGGTCGCTGCAGAGGCCGATTATCTTTTTCAACAAAAGCCTACCTGAGTTTTACTGGTCTGGATTTGGTTCTTTTTCTGTGGGGGGGGGGAGCTTCAACCCTTCGGCAGTGGGCAGGATCATCCCCTGACTGAACTCTGTGAGGTCAGAGGTCACTCGAGTTACTACAGGGATCATTGATTGGTTAGTCCTGATGCATTCTGGGTAACAGACCTGATTTAATCTGGCGGATGTACTCTCCCAGAGCCCTCTGGACCTCGGGAACCCCTTTCTTCTTCATGAGGTCGAGGAGCGGTGTGTTGGGCTGGTCCTTGCACAGAGACACGGAGATCTACGGCCAATGACGTCAGTCACCGATCAATATTTTAACACAGTCAAATTACAAATCAAATAATCGATCAGATCAGGGACATGACGTGATCGACTCACGTCCAAGTCGTCAAGGTCATTCTCGTCTGACAGGTTGGCAACGTCCACGGTTCCTCTGTACTTCAGCCCGCCGCTTGACGTCCCTGCACACAGGAAACAGGAAAAGGTCAGCACAAGTCACCACAGAAGGAGAGTGACACCTGTGTGATGTCAGAGGTCAGCAGGTAGATGTGCCGTCACGGGTGTTCAAACAGGATCAGGGCTGTCATCAAAAGGTGGGTAGATGTTTAGATCTGTGACCTCATGTGTTTGATGACATCATCAGTGACTTAAATTCACATCAACAGAGGTACATGAATCCACAGTTACTGAAGCTAGCTAGAGGCGACGCTATGACATCATCAGTGACATCATCACTGACCCAGCCAGTTAGCTCTTAGCTGCCACTCGTAGAAGAAGATGAGTTTTCCTTTACGGTTGTTGATAGAAGCTTCTCCATCCAGTTTGGAGACGTCGGTGAGCTGACACACGCCCTCAGCGCCCTCTACCCGCACCGCCAACAGCAGCTGACGGAGACGCTCCGACGACCAACCACTGACATCACGCTCCGTCCTGATGAGGTCACACACACAAACACATAGAAGACACATCAGAAACTATCCAAACTACAGCTGTAGTCCCGCCCACCTGTGACATCACACCCTGTCTTAAGCAGGGTGTTAAAAATATCTGAACATGTGCTGAACCAGCTGGAGGGTCGTATATCACACACACAGTAACACACTGTCATACACACACACACACTCACAAGCAGTCACACACACACACACACACACACACACGCGCACACACACACACACACACACACACGCACTCACAAGCAGTCACACACACACACACGCACACACACACGCACTCACAAGCAGTCACACACACACACACACACGCACACACACACACACTCACAAGCAGTCACACGCACACACGCACTCACAAGCAGTCACACACACACACACACACACACGCGCACACACACACACACACACACGCACTCACAAGCAGTCACACACACACACACACACGCACACACACACACACACACACACAGTAACACACACTGTCATACACACGCACACACGTACACACACACACTCACAAGCAGTCACATACACACACATCAGCATCATACACACACACACACACACACACAGACTTACACACAGTAACACACACTGTCATACACACACACACACATACACACACACACACACAGACTTACACACAGTAACACACACTGTCATACACACACACACACACACACACACACACACACACACACACACACACACACACAGAAATCTAAACAGACCAGTGCCAGTTGTTGACGTTGGTGCCGTCTGCTCTCTGCTCGACGATCCATCGAGGATCTCCTTCTCCCCATTTAGCCATCTGAGCACAAATACTATTACTACTAATTATCCTATTAAAACTATTATGACAACTACTACCAATCTATCTCTACAAGTGTTTTAATACTTCTTAAACTATGACTTCTGTCTCTACTCAGCAGTATCTGGAGAGTCTGCTGTAGTCCCCCCTGCTGCCCCTGCTGCCCCTCAGTGTTGCAGTTAACCCCTCCTGTCCGTCCCTGACTCTTCACATGAAACCTGAAACCTCAGCACACAGTCATTTAACCACTTCCTCTGAGGACTTTCAGACTAAAACATAGTAGTAATAGAGAAAATAGATTATTAACAATTTAAACATATACGCCTAGCAGGAGCGTCTCCAGGATTTATCTGGGAACAGATCTTACATTGGGCCCCTCCCCCACCGCCTCAGACAACCAGAGTAAACCAAATCGAGGGTGTGACCTTTCGAGCGTGTAGGGACTTGAACTGCGTGAGTGATTTTAAAAGAATACACAGGGTCGGTATCGTCAGTGCTAAAAGTCTGAGAAGGACATCAAACATGAACATGTACAGGTGCAGGTTATTCATATATTACTGTTCATGTAGCCCCGTAGAGACCTGGCGCTGTTTGCTCGATATCAAGTACTGTAGAATAAAAATGCCTTCTGGAAATCCCCACTCTGTTGTCTGTCAACTCTCTGATGCTAACCAGCTATCCTGGGAATTCTGCTAATTGCTGCATGCCGCTAGCTTCTCCACCTTCACCAGCCATGTGACAAATGTTAAAATCACCTAAAATAAGAACCTCGTCATACCTTGACATAAAATACGATAAGAAATGCACAGTAAAAACAAGATACTCAAAAGATGAGGAAATGTTCTGTAACGTTAAAGGGCACTGATAGGTAACCACTCATCCTCCACCTCTCATATTACCTGTGGTGTACCTCAAGGCTCGATTTTAGGCCCACTTTTAATTTCAATTTATATGCTCCCACCTGGCAACATTATCCAATGCCATAACCTTTCTTTTCATTACTATGCAGACGACACACAGGTATACCTTCTGCTGAGACCTGGTGAACGTTCCCTCTGGTCCACTCTGCTAACGTCACACCCTCAGGAGTCATTTTTGATTCAAACCTCACCTTCGAAAAAACACATCAAGAAAATCGTCCAGTCCTGTTTCATCCACATGAGATCCATTTAAAAAAAATCAAATCAACTCTGCTCCCTGCTGAGCTGGAAAAAGGTTTTCACTCACTAATCTTTTTCTGTCTGGAATACTGCAACTCCCTTCTTTCTGGTGTCACACTTAAATCACTCCCCCGCCTCCATAAACATCATATTAGATACAAATAAAAATAATCAAATTATTTTGTATGAAGATTTAAATAATGATATTATCTACTGTAAAAAAAATGTGACAAAACACACATGTTTAGATTTTTGTATGTGTTTTTTCCCACAGCTCAGGTTCACTACAACTCCCAGTAGACTTTGCGCGACCGGAAGCTGTTCAGCCTCCGTAAGAGAAGAAGAAGAAGAGGAGCTGCTACAGCTGGTGAAGGTAAAAACAGCAGATCTGTTCCTGATTGATTATCAGTTTGATAAAATAACATTTTTTCTGATCGATTGATTGGATAATAAAACTCAATGTGACGTCACTGTTACCACCTCCGTCAGAGAGAGCGAGAGAGTTACTTCCGGTATAAATGGGGACGTATCTGTTAGCCTGCTACATGCTAGTTAGCTTCCTGCTGTCAGATAAACAAGAACACACACACTACACTGAAACACACACACTACACTGAAACACACACACTACACTGACACACACACTACACTGACACACACACACTACACTGACACACACACACTACACTGAAACACACACACTACACTGACACACACACACTACACTGACACACACACTACACTGACACACACACACTACACTGACACACACACACTACACTGAAACACACACTACACTGAAACACACACACTACACTGAAACACACACACTACACTGAAACACACACACTACACTGAAACACACACACTACACTGAAACACACACACTACAAACATGAAGATAGAAGAGTGTAACTGTTTGACAAACACAGTTATTAGTTCTGTTCTGCAGTTTGAAGAGTTTCCTGATCATCACACACAGGTCACAGAGCTTTAAGACCTTTTATCTTCTGTGAATAAAGAACTCTTTCAATTATTTAACTTCCTGTTCATCCCAAATAGATGATGAAGAGTAAAGCGGACGAGGAAGAATACTGGAACAGCTCCAAGTTCAAAGCTTTCACCTTCGATGACGAAGATGACGAGTTCAGCGGGGTGAGACCTCATTTATCAGAGGTGTTCTTATCTTAAAATCAAAGGGGCAGTACCTGGTCCTGCAGAGTCCAGCTTCCTGTGTCTGCAGAGTCCAGCTTCCTGTGTCTGCAGCTGCGTGTATGTTCTGACCAGTTGTGCGTTTGTGTCGTCTGTTTGCTCAGCTCCAGTGGCGTTCATTTGCACCAAACACAGGAACAACACGATTAATACTCATCACATATCCTCTGTCTCTATTGGTTAACAAAGCAGAGAGGTGTGTGGGGGTTCACCTGTGTGATGTCAGCTTTTGTCTGTTTGTAGTTGAAGGAGTCGAAGCGAGCGGTGAACAGCATCCGCCCCCTGGTGGAGGAAGACGACGATGACGACGACGTGGAGAAGGTCAGCTGGAGCGGAGAGCCCGTCGGGAGTAAGAGCATCATTTTTATAAAAATACTTGGGCACAATCCTGGGCTGTGATTGGCTGCAGGGTAAATTTACACGTTTTTTCTCAGGTATCTCCTGGTCTGTCAGAGAGACGGCAGCGTCCAATCAGAGGACAGACAGGGAGCCCACCTTCCCCAAAATCAACACGGACACGACCACCATCAGCAAGAGCAACTCTGGTTACTCTCTGAGCTCACTGTTCAAAGGTGAGACAGGAGGACAGGCGACACAGGTGGACAGGTGTAAAAGGAGGACAGGTGAAACAAGCGGACAGTGTACATGAGGACAGGTGAGACAGATGAAACAGGAAGTCATGTGAGTCAAAAGGACAGATGACACAGGCAGACAATTCAAACAGGAGGACAGGTGAGAAAGGTTGACAGATTAGTTTTGAGGAGGTGAGATAAGTGAGACTGGAGGACAGGTAAGATAAGTGAGACTGGAGGACAGGTGAGGTAAGTGAGACAGGAGAACAGGTGAGACTGGAGGACAGGTGACACTGGAGGAAAGGTGAGATAAGTGAGACAGGAGGACAGGTGAGATAAGTGAGACTGGAGAACAGGTGACACTGGAGGACAGGTGACACTGGAGGACAGGTGAGATAAGTGAGACAGGAGGACAGGTGAGATAAGTGAGACAGGAGGACAGGTGAGATAAGTGAGACAGGAGGACAGGTGAGATAAGTGAGACAGGAGGACAGGTGACACTGGAGGACAGGTGACACTGGAGGACAGGTGAGATAAGTGAGACAGGAGGACAGGTAAGATAAGTGAGACAGGAGGACAGGTAAGATAAGTGAGACTGGAGGACAGGTGAGGTAAGTGAGACTGGAGAACAGGTGACACTGGAGGACAGGTGACACTGGAGGACAGGTGAGATAAGTGAGACAGGAGGACAGGTGAGATAAGTGAGACTGGAGGACAGGTGAGATAAGTGAGACAGGAGGACAGGTGAGATAAGTGAGACAGGAGGACAGGTGAGATAAGTGAGACAGGAGGACAGGTGAGATAAGTGAGACTGGAGGACAGGTGAGATAAGTGAGACTGGAGGACAGGTGAGGTAAGTGAGACTGGAGGACAGGTGAGATAAGTGAGACTGGAGAACAGGTGAGATAAGTGAGACAGGAGGACAGGTGAGATAAGTGAGACAGGAGAACAGGTGAGATAAGTGAGACAGGAGGAAAGGTGAGATAAGTGAGACAGGAGAACAGGTGAGATAAGTGAGACAGGAGGAAAGGTGAGATAAGTGAGACAGGAGGACAGGTGAGATAAGTGAGACAGGAGGACAGGTGAGATAAGTGAGACAGGAGGACAGGTGAGATAAGTGAGACAGGAGGACAGGTGAGATAAGTGAGACTGGAGGACAGGTGAGATAAGTGAGACTGGAGAACAGGTGAGATAAGTGAGACAGGAGGAAAGGTGAGATAAGTGAGACAGGAGAACAGGTGAGATAAGTGAGACAGGAGGAAAGGTGAGATAAGTGAGACAGGAGGACAGGTGAGATAAGTGAGACTGGAGGACAGGTGTTGTCTTGTGTTGACTGTGTGAATCTGTGTCTCTGCAGGGAAATCTAAAGGAGGAACGTTCCAGTCTCTGACTGACAGTAAGTCTGAATCAAAGTCTGTGATGATGATGGTGATGGTGATGGTGATGGTGATGGCGGTGATGGTGATGGCGGTGATAGCGGTGGTGATGATGGTGATGATGGCGTGATGATGTACATGTTGACAGTTTTGAACCAATGATATCTCGTCAGGTTTCAGACTGATTTGATGTTTGTTGTGTTTTAGCGCTCAGTGACTCGTCTGTCAGGCTCTACGCACCAGAACTACGGAAACCCAAATCTGAGTACAAGGTGACTACAAGTCTCTGATAGGCTGTTTGATATCAATGATGTCATCATGTTTTCATAGTGTGTACATGAGTCAGCGCCATTAATAAACATTCAAACGAACACAACAGAGCTCTGTCCAGCTTCACACTCGTCCACTCCCGCATCCAGCCAATAAACACAAACTGTGCATGTGCAAGAATATTGGGGGGGGGGGGTGTGGGGGGGGGTTCAAGGTAGGACAGTAATAGGAACCAAAGGTTTTGAAACACGTGCCATCGGTTGTATTTTTCTAAAGTCGATGTCATCATGTGTCAGGATTATGTCAGTGATTGGTCGCCTGAGGAGACGGTCCAGAGAATGCAGCAGGGGAAGGTAACACACCTGTCTGTCTGTCTGTCTGTCTGTCTGTCTGTCTGTCTGTCTGTCTGTCTGTCTGTCTGTCTGTCTGTCCGTCTGTTAGGTGGGGGTTTTGTTTCTGTGTTAAATGGACAATGAGAATATCGTGAAACAGACTGTGGATCATCTTAGATTTATTTAGCCGTGGTCAAACAACAAAACAACACAATACATATCACAGACAATTGCTGACAAATATCTGACCATTGCTCACACATGCTAACCAAGATCTCACAATGGTTGGCCCATGCTGACCAGTATTACAATCAATGTTCCATGCTGACCAGTATTACAATCACTGTTCCATGCTGACCAGTATCTTACGATCACTGGCCGATTGTTCATCTACACAGAGTTGCTTATATTCTGCTAGAATGTTACAGCCCACACATTCTTTACTGTGTGTGTACTTCTCTATAAGGCCAGAATGAAGACATCAACTTGACTCGTAAATCAGACATATACATTTCTTCAGTTTCAGAGTCACATTTACTTTTCAGCTCACAACAGACACTTGGCTCCAATCCCAATATAACTTTGCTGCTGTGAGATGTCTTACACATATATATTACAGCTTCACAAACCTAAAAGAATTACTCTTAGATGGTTGACACAATTCAAAGATATATCCACAAAATTATCAAGATGAACGAATCCATGAAAATACGTAATATCACCGTCCGTCTGTTAAATTGTCTGACTCTGTACTAACATTGATCCATCCACGTTTATTTTAGTGTACTTGTTTTCAGTGTGTACTTGTTGTTTTTTAGTGTGTACTTGTTTTCAGTGTGTACTTGTTGTTTTTTAGTGTGTACTTGTTTTCAGTGTGTACTTGTTGTTTTTTAGTGTGTACTTGTTTTTTAGTGTGTACTTGTTTTTTAGTGTGTACTTGTTGTTTTTTAGTGTGTACCTGCGCTGTGTGTATTTCAGGCCGTGTCTCTGGAGAAGTTCCGCTCTCGTCAGGATAAGCTCCTCCTCCTGGATTCGGCGGTCAGCGCTCATGATGGAAACGTCATCACTGCTGTAACTTTATTTAAATTCTTATGGTTGATTCAAAGCTGTAAACTTTATGAGCAACATGCTGATGGACAGGTGTTTGTCTGTTGCAGGTGTTAATATTCCTGAAGAGGACTCTGAGTAAAGGTGAGACTGCTGGGTCCTGGTCAGTCAGACCTGGTTCTGGCTCTGTTTCATCATTCTCACCTGGTCCTGCTGAGAGTGCCAGCAGTATAGGTCAGCTCCTGCAGGGTGGGGTCAGCTCCTGCAGGGTGGGGTCAGCATCTTCAGGGTGGGGTCAGCTCCTGCAGGGCAGGGTCAGCATCTTCAGGGTGGGGTCAGCTTCTGCAGGGCAGGGTCAGCTCCTGCAGGGCAGGGTCAGCATTTTCAGGGTGGGGTCAGCTCCTGCAGGGCAGGATCAGCATCTTCAGGGTGGGGTCAGCTCCTGCAGGGCAGGGTCAGCTCCTGCAGGGCAGGGTCAGCATTTTCAGGGTGGGGTCAGCTCCTGCAGGGCAGGATCAGCATCTTCAGGGTGGGGTCAGCTCCTGCAGGGCAGGGTCAGCTCCTGCAGGGCAGGGTCAGCATCTTCAGGGTGGGGTCAACATCTTCAGGGTGGGGTCAGCATCTTCAGGGTGGGGTCAGCTCCTGCAGGGCAGGATCAGCATCTTCAGGGTGGGGTCAGCTCCTGCAGGGCAGGGTCAGCATCTTCAGGGTGGGGTCAGCTTCTGCAGAGCGAGGTCAGCACCCATCACCAGGTCACCATTACGTTCTTACTACCAGTCTGACTTTCTAAACTCACTCCTACTCCATCCTGGACTTCAAAGTTACCCCACAGGTGTGACTCAAACAGGGCTGAAGTCCAGCTAGTGCCCAGGGTGCAACTTTGAACCTTGAATTATCAGACCTGGTCCTTGAATAATCAGACCTGATCCTTGAATAATCAGACCTGGTCCTTGAATAATCAGACCTGGTCCTTGAATGTGTTTCAGAGGTTTTGTTCGGGGAGCTTGAGTCCAGAGAGACTGCTCTCAGACACCTGATCCAGTACCTGACTGAGACCAGAGACAACAGGACACTGCTGGAGCTTCTCAGGTCTGTCTCACACCTCACCCTGTCTCACCCCACCCTGTCTCACCTCTGTAACCTTGTCTCACACTTCACCCTGTCTCACATCTCACCCTGTCTCATACTTCACCCTGTCTCACCCCGCCCTGTTTCACACTTCACCCTGTCTCACATCTCACCCTGTCTCACCCCACCCTGTCTCACCTCTGTCACCCTGTCTCACACTTCACCCTGTCTCACACTTCACCCTGTCTCACCCCACCCTGTCTCACACTTCACCTTGTCTCACACTTCACCCTGTCTCATACATCCATGTCTCACATCTCACCTTGTCTCACATCTCACCCTGTCTCAGATCTCACCCTGTCTCACCTCTGTCACCTTGTCTCACACTTCACCCTGTCTCAGATCTCACCCTGTCTCACCTCTGTCACCTTGTCTCACCTCTGTCACCTTGTCTCACACTTCACCTTGTCTCACACTTCACCCTGTCTCACCTCTGTCACCCTGTCTCACCTCTGTCACCTTGTCTCACCTCTGTCACCCTGTCTCACACTTCACCTTGTCTCACACTTCACCCTGTCTCAGATCTCACCCTGTCTCACCTCTGTCACCTTGTCTCACACTTCACCCTGTCTCACCTCTGTCACCTTGTCTCACACTTCACCCTGTCTCACCTCTGTCACCCTGTCTCACCTCTGTCACCTTGTCTCACCTCTGTCACCCTGTCTCACACTTCACCTTGTCTCATACTTCACCCTGTCTCACATCTCACCTTGTCTCACATCTCACCCTGTCTCAGATCTCACCCTGTCTCACCTCTGTCACCTTGTCTCACACTTCACCCTGTCTCAGATCTCACCCTGTCTCACCTCTGTCACCTTGTCTCACACTTCACCCTGTCTCACCTCTGTCACCTTGTCTCACACTTCACCCTGTCTCACCTCTCTCACCTCTGTCACCCTGTCTCACCTCTGTCACCCTGTCTCACCTCTGTCACCTTGTCTCACCTCTGTCACCCTGTCTCACACTTCACCCTGTCTCACCTCTGTCACCTTGTCTCACCTCTGTCACCCTGTCTCACACTTCACCTTGTCTCACACTTCACCCTGTCTCACCTCTGTCACCTTGTCTCACCTCTGTCACCCTGTCTCACACTTCACCTTGTCTCACACTTCACCCTGTCTCACCTCTGTCACCTTGTCTCACCTCTGTCACCTTGTCTCACCTCTGTCACCTTGTCTCACACTTCACCCTGTCTCACCTCTCTCACCTCTGTCACCTGTCTACATGCTAACAGTTGTGTTTTCTTGTACTGCTCATCCTCAGAGCTCTGGGCAGGACGGAGGACGTGGCGGTACGTAGAATAAAAACTCAATCATGTGTAAATAATGTAAACGTATGTGTCTGTTCTTTTTGTGAGTACTTCTCCACTTATTATAATTGTTTTCGTTATTGTTGTTTTTTGAGTCGTTGTAACATCTCGAACTCTCCCATAATCCTAATTATTTTATTATTATTATTAAATAATTATTAATTATTTTAAGTATCAGAGGAACACTAACGACTCGCAGGAAGCTTACTTCGTTTCCTGTCTGTTTCTATGGCAACAGCTTCTTCAGTATAAGGAGCACCTGAGCATCTCTGATGAAAACAAGAGGCGGGACTTCCTGAAGAGCTGCCTAAAGTGAGTGAGTCCTGCAGGCCACCGTACTGCATTTGTAATGTACTCTGAACTACAAAGTACTTTGTTGAAATATAGAAAACATTGTCCTAATCAGGTCCAATCAGACACTACAGGACGTGATGAGGTCAGCAGTGACATCACTGTAACACATGTTTGTTTGTGTCCAGTCTCCCGTTCTCTGCAGAGGACTCGGCTCACGTTCAGGATCACTACACCCTGCTGGAGAGACAGATCATCATCGAGGTCCGAGACAAAATGAAACTTAACCCTAACTCAGACCAGATCTGAAGGCTCTGTGTGTCTTAAAGGAAGAACGTGCAACTGTTTGATCCAGTAGATGTCACTCTTGAGCACCAGCATGAAACCAAAACAAACTTCTGTTTGGCCACACCTCCTCCACCCGGAAGCTCCTCTAGTGTCACACCTCCAACCCCTCTCCACTAGTGTTCACATGAAGGTGTCAGCGAAAAGCGGTGGATAAAAAGTCTCCAGCTCGAGCTGCCTGTGTCCTGCATTGTTGTGTTAGCATGCTATTGTTAGCGCTCTTTAGTTAGCTCGTAGCTTCACGTTGCATGTAAATTGACACAGAATGAGCGTGATCTAAAAACTCTTACGTGACATCCAAATAATCAGTGAGTATGTTCTTCTTCTTCTCTCTAGTCCTTGACTAAAACAGCTTTTATACACAAGGGGAGGAGCCGGCCGTCCCGGCCATGTAAACACGGCTCTGACAACAACACAGCCAGCGGGACTCGAGCTTCTCACTCATTGTAGACAGTCAGGACTCAGAGACACATTTACACAGGAGAGACTTGATTTATGATTTATTCATGAGGAACATGTCGCACATTCCTCCTTTAATCTCTAATCCAGAGACAAACACAAAATCTCTAACTTGTCTGGTTTCCTTTCATAGAAGGCTCTAAGTAAAAGTAAAGGTTTGATTATTGACGACTCTGGGGATGGGGTTTGGATAGACTATACGATTCAGTGTCTCGGTTCACTCCAGTTTAAACCCAGTTCATTCCTGTTTTGTTGCCAGGCAACTGACCGGCAGGCCGAGCGAGGAGGTAATGTGGAAATCTTCAAGAAGTTTCCCAGAAGAGCTTCAATCCTCAACATGCCGTTGGTCACAACTCTGTACTACTGCTGCTTCTACCACTACACCGAGTCCGAGGTCAGTCCGAGCTCAGAGTTTAACTAGACCTGTACGGGGTTAAGTTAACTAAACCACCGAGTCCGAGGTTAGTCTGAGATTAACTAGACCTGTACGGGGTTAAGTTAACTAAACCACCAAGTCCGAGGTTAGTCTGAATTTAACTAGATCTGTACGGGGTTAAGTTAACTAATCCACCAAGTCCAAGGTTAGTCTGATATTAACTAGACCTGTACGGGGTTAAGTTAACTAAACCACCAAGTCCGAGGTTAGTCTGAATTTAACTAGACCTGTACGGGGTTAAACTAACTAAACCAGCGAGTCCAAGGTTAGTCTGAATTTAACTAGACCTGTACGGGGTTAAACTAACTAAACCAGCGAGTCCAAGGTTAGTCTGAATTTAACTAGACCTGTACGGGGTTAAACTAACTAAACCAGCGAGTCCAAGGTTAGTCTGAATTTAATTAGACCTGTACGGGGTTAAACTAACTAAACCAGCAAGTCCAAGGTTAGTCTGAATTTAACTAGACCTGTACGGGGTTAAGTTAACTAAACCACAGAGTCCAAGGTTAGTCTGAGATTAACTAGACCTGTACGGGGTTAAACTAACTAAACCGCAGAGTCCAAGGTTAGTCTGAGATTAACTAGACCTGTACGGGGTTAAATTAACTAAACCAGCGAGTCCAAGGTTAGTCTGAATTTAACTAGACCTGTACGGGGTTAAACTAACTAAACCGCAGAGTCCAAGGTTAGTCTGAGATTAACTAGACCTGTACGGGGTTAAATTAACTAAACCAGCGAGTCCAAGGTTAGTCTGAGATTAACTAGACCTGTACGGGGTTAAGTTAACTAAACCGCAGAGTCCAAGGTTAGTCTGAGATTAACTAGACCTGTACGGGGTTAAACTAACTAAACCAGCGAGTCCAAGGTTAGTCTGAATTTAACTAGACCTGTACGGGGTTAAGTTAACTAAACCAGCGAGTCCAAGGTTAGTCTGAGATTAACTAGACCTGTACGGGGTTAAATTAACTAAACCAGCGAGTCCAAGGTTAGTCTGAGATTAACTAAACCTGTACGGGGTTAAGTTAACTAAACCAGCGAGTCCAAGGTTAGTCTGAGTTTAACTAGACCTGTACGGGGTTAAGTTAACTAAACCAGCAAGTCCAAGGTTAGTCTGAGTTTAACTAGACCTGTGCGGGGTTAAACTAACTAAACCACAGAGTCCGAGGGTAGTCTGAGTTTAACTAGAGAGATTAGGTGAACCAGATTATTTGAACCAGATTATTTGAACCAGTTTAGTTTATCAAGATTAGTTGAGCCTGTTTGTCTTCTGTTCTCAGGGAATGTACAGCAGTCCGTTGAACATCCGTCAGACCTTCAAGGTGAGACTTGTTCAGATGTCGTTGACCTGTGTAAACACTTAAAAGCTGACCTCTGAACGACTACTGAACAGCTGTTGACCTTTGACCTCAGATTCCAGAGAAGCAGTACTTTGTGACGGCGTTGTCGGCGCGGGCGAAGCTGAAGGCGTGGTCGGATGTGGACGCTCTGTTCACGAGCAGGAACTGGCTCGGCTTCACCAGGAAGAAATCACCGCTCAACTTCCAACGAGTTGTTGACATCCTGCAGAAGAACTCCGCCCCCACACAGGTGAGGAGGCGGGGCTACACAGTAACAGTACCACCAATGGACAATAAAGCCAAGTATGATCAAGGTGTTTGATTGACAGGAGGAGGTAGAGATGGAAAGAAGCAGGTAGAGAAGTTATCTGTTCAGGTTCAGGTTACTTTATTTGTACCCGTAGGTAGATTTGGTTGCAGTTATCTGGCACAAGAGGGTTTTATTTGATTGACAGGTGAATGATTGACAGGTGAATGATTGATAGGTGTGGACCTGAGGATTAGGTGTCTATGATTGACAGGTGTTTATTTGATTGACAGGTGTTTATTCGATTGACAGGTGTTTATTTGACTGACAGGTGTGTAAATTGGACTGTTTTTCTATCCACAGGTGTATATAAGTTATTGACAGGTGTCTGTGATTGACAGGTGTATAATTAATGATTGACAGGTGTATGTATTTGATTGACAGGTGTATAATTAATGATTGACAGGTGCTGAAGGACTACGTGGCGCTGGTTGATGATGCGGACGTCAGGATCAGTTTGGCTCAGAAACATAAATGTCACGACATCGTCATCAACGTGAGGCGCATACCTGTGTTTACATTTATAAAACTCTGATTGGACGATTAATAACAAGTCCTCAACACACCTATTCGTGTTAATGATGTCACGTTTCTCTGGGCCAATCAGACGTACCGGGACCTGAAGGACCGACAGCTGTTGCTGGGATACCGGGTAAAGGTTGAGAGAGGGTCGGCGGAGGAGAGGAAGATTGACGAGCTGATTAGCAACCCGGTGAGGAAGAGGATGATGACATCATCATCTTAATCATCATCATGTGACCTCACTGAATGTTTCTTCTTCTCTTTCAGCAAATGAGGTGGAAGAACTGATCCTCACGCAAGAAGGACATTAGGACATCCAATCAGCTTTCAGCCTGGGGGAGCGCTCACTGAGCCGCCGCCCCCAAAGGACGGAGTGGGCGGGGCTAATTGTTCTCGAGTCATTGATGACTCATCAGAAAGACATTCCTGAAAAATGTTTTGTAAATATAAATGTAAATTAAATAAATAAATAATGTAAACAAATTTGAACTGATTACGAGTTATTGATTAAGGAGAGGAGGAGGTAGAGAAGGAAAGGAGGTAAGGAGAGGAGGCGGTAGAGAAAGGAGGAAGCCAAGAAGGTAAGGAGGTAAGGAGAGGAGGCGGTAGAGAAAGAGAGGAAGCAAAGAAGGTAAGGAGGTAAGGAGAGGAGGAGGTAGTGAAGGAGAGGAAGCAAAGGAGGTAAGGAGAGGAGGTGGTAGTGAAGGAGAGGAAGCAAAGAAGGTAAGGAGAGGAGGAAGTAGTCACCCCTCTCTCCTCCTCTTTACTCTCTCCACCTTATCCTCCCTTCTCTCTCCGCGTGTGATGCGTTCAGGGTCCTCTCGGTGGTTCCGGTGAACAGAGACCCTGAGGTCGGTTTGTTTTTTTCTTCTTCTTTGTTTTTCATGTTTTCAGGATCAATTAAAGATGAGAGGATGAATTAAAGATGGCGGATGAATAATTGATGCTCCGGTTGTATTTTTTTGTCTTCCACGTGACCCTCCGAAGCTCTACTCACGTCACGTCACGTCTCTTCATTCAGAGTCAGAGCGCACGAGGAGGCAGACGGAGGATGCACGAGACGGCGGTGAGTTTCTTTATATCAGAACTTAAATGAATAATAATGAGTAATAAATGTTCCTGTAATAATAGTTCAGTGAAGTCATCATGTAGGAGTGATTCAGCTAGCGCGTGCTGTGTAAATGTATTTATTCTTGAATCACAATATTCATGAATCCAGCAGAAAAGATTCATGAGATAAAATATTCAAGTTTATTCATGAAAGAATAAAACAAATCACTTCATGACGTCACGTTCACGTTAACGCAGAGAGCTTTTAAACTTGTAAAGTATGAAGGAGGATCAGGGCGACGTGAAGAGAGTCAGAATGAGGAACTGGATGTGTAACACACTGAGTGTTCAGTCTCTGTGGAGGAGCTGCGTTCAAGTGTCAAACATCACATCAAGTGTTCCTGCAGAGATGAAACCACACGTCCTTCTGTCACATCTTCAGGGGGCGTTTCTAGAGTCTGTGGGGGCCACCGACCTGCCACTGTGACAGGTGGGTTCAAACATCTACCCTTCACTCACAGCAGTGAAGTGGTGCCTGAAGAAGTGGGCATACTCTTAAATCCCCTCCCCATAGTTTTTTCTTTAAGTGACCCGTCCAGCAGCGACATGTCAGACTCCTCTGTATATTTAGTTTGTGCGTATTAGCCAATCAGAGACAGAGTAGGGAGGGTCATCTCTTCACCGTCTTGAAGCATAATACTATACACTGTCAGTAAATCAGTGAATGTGAATCAGAGTTTCTACTCTGTGGAGACAGAACAACACGTGGATATACTTCTTACACCTGTGTTTACCTGAGCTACACCACTGCTCCGTTATTTGACCTGACTCTCATCACTGAGAGGATAATCACTTTTAATTAGCAGCCACCATGACCGCTAAGTTGAGCAAATTCACCGTCACTGCAAAACAACACCTGTATTTGGCTCGATGGATATTTGGCGGGTGACGGGGGGTCATTTCCAGCCCTGTTTAGGGCTCACAGCGATGATGCTGCGACAGATGCGGCCCCCTTAGGGAGGTTTCCTACTGTTGTTGCAAAATTTGCACATTTTGGGCCGCTGCTTTGGTTTAAAATTTGTCAGCCCTCAGGGGCCCCCTTTGCTGGTCTGGGGCCCCGATCAGTTGACGAGCAGCGCCTCTGCACATCAGCGTCACGTTGTTATAAATATCAGGACCCTAAAAAGAGAAGGGGGCTTTTCTAAACAGAGAACCACGCTGAATCAGAGGAAGTCGTCTCTCTCTAGGCAGAGGAAACATCTTTGTTCCTCTTCATCGTTTACCCGCAGGCTGCTCCTCTCATACAAACTTTCACATCAGCTTTTTAACCATCGCTCAATTTAAATGGATTCATGACGTCAACGTTTGAATGTCAGATTTATTGTCTGTAACTTGGCCGTTATAGTCCGTCGTTGATTGTCGTCGTCGTTGATGATGATTTGTCAGGTCGGCTGTTTCTGCTGATGATGAGATCGTGAGACAGACTGTGGATTATCTTTGATTTGATCTACTGAGGTCAGACAACAGAACACACAGCTGAAGATGTTACCTTCACGTGTAAATGTCAGACATCTACATTCAGCCTCAGAGAATCAAACACTCTGCTGCTCTGAGAGTCTCACACAAACGGTTACAGCGACACAGACCTGAAAGAAGCCCCACCATGGTCCACAGATTTAAAAGAATTGTATTTGTACAGCGCCAATTCATAACAAGTGTTATCTGGAGACACTTTACAAAAAGCAGGTCAAAGACGTTACAAAGACCCAGCGTCAATCCATCCTGAGCTCTGAGCAACATTTAGCAAAGTTAGAGCGGAGAGGCAGGGCCATTCTGGAGTTTGTTGGGGCCCTATGCAAAAAGTCACAGGGGGCCCCTCCAACCAGCGTTCATCACCATCATGTCATCAATAATCTGACACCAACTATGTGAAGTTTTTACACATTGTATACATTAGAATCATTTTTAGAACAGAGATATAAAAGACAGTGAAGCCTTTCATTGTCCTCGGGCGACGTTCATAAACTTTTCACAGCAATAATCTCACAATGCTACAAGAGTGAGTTCTTTCAGATGAGGCCACCTTAGGGGGTTTCCTACTGTCATTGAAAACTTTGCACATTTTGAGCCACTGCCGTGGTTTACGCTAGACCTGGGGGGCCCCCCTACTGCGCCCCAAGCAGCCCCTCTGTGGACAGGACAGACTTCCTTTAAGAGGCAGACTCATGATGAACAGACGTCTGCTGGATCTGTGTTGAGTTTGAAAAATGAAGAAGTTTGGATGAAAGTGAAATGTATTGAGTTTAAAGATATGAAGGTGAATCTGTGTATTATATTATTTGTGTGTATGAAGGAAAATTGGCGTTCCCACCAACGATCCTGAGGAACCTAGAAGACCTGAGAGCTCAGGAGCTCCCGGTAAAATACCTGGTTAGTAACTAAGATAGCAGTAGGTCTCTTCTGATTGGACGCCAGTTTGATTGACAGCTGTCCACACCCTAACCATGAGAGTGATGACACCACAACTTATTATTAAATTATTGATCTGAGGAGAGTCAATGGAAAATCAGGTCAGAGTGCTAACAGCCAATCAGAGCGCAGCAGAGAAACAAAGAACCTGAATCAGAGAACAAACACACGGGAGGCGTTTTGATTATTCATTGAACTGTTATTGAAGCAGATCATTCAGCCAATGAGATCCGCAGCAGCAGCACACGTCATGATAAACAGAAACCAGTTTACAAACTCAAAGTTCAGATCTATCAGGTTCATTTCTAGTTTAACGGTCCCTGTGAACACCGACCTTTATTTTGAAAAAACAAACAAAGTAGGAAAATAAATCACATCTTTAATTCAGAGCTCTTATTGGATGAATCCGGATCGTCCAATCAGAAACAGTTTCATCACAGGGACGTTCAGACTGAACATTTCAAACGTTTGATCCTGAAGTGAGGCGTCATCTACATACAGGATGTTTTATTCTGAAATGATCGATCTGAATCATCAAAGCGAGCCGTAGAGACGTGTTCCTAATGTGTCCTCGGTCAGAGTTCATCAGGGCTTCATGTCAAACTGAGACGGCTCCTCTATCTGGGAAACTGACGCACAACAAAAACCTCACAACACTAAAGGCTTACAAAAACTGTTATTGTGGCGGGGGACTTACTGCGAGACAGATTTCCTGTCTGAGAAATGTGTGGCCATTTTTTTCTCTTCTGCATGAACTTTCTGCCTCTTAAAGGAAGTCTTTAAGAGGAAACCGATGTCCTATCAGAATAAAGGCTGATCGTCAGTTTGAAGGAGGTTATTGTAAACGTAGAAAACAGACTGAGATGATGTGGAGATGATCTTAAATCTGATTGGTTGTCTCTGTCTCTCTGCAGACATCATGCACGAGCTGCTGGAGACCGAGACCGTCACTGTCCTGACCAACAGGAGTTTGATTTCGTGTGAGACTCCGTTCGATGATGGCCGCCTGCCGCTGGTGCTGCTGTACAGTGCCGTGCTGGCTGTGGGACTTCCTGCCAACCTTCTGACCGTCTACCTCACCTGGCTGCAGGTGCTGAGGAAAAACGTGCTGGGCGTGTACCTATTTAGCCTGTCACTGTGCGACCTCACCTACCTGTGCACGCTGCCGCTGTGGACGTTCTACGTCAGCACGGGTCATGTGTGGCCGTGGAGCTCAGCAGCCTGCAAGTTCACGGGCTACATCTTCTTCAACAACATGTACATCAGCATCTTCCTGCTCTGCTGCGTCTCCTGTGACCGCTACATCGCCGTTGTCTACAGTGTGGAATCCCGCGGCCTGCGCCGGCAACGCTACGCCTTCCTCATCGCCGCAGCCATGGTGCTGCTGGTAGCAATCGGTCACGTGCCTGTCTTCACCATGAGAGAGGGAGACGCTGCAAAAGGTGAACGCCGCTGCTTCGAGCCGAGTCAGAGCAGCACCACGGTGACAGGCTTCAACTACGCCCGCTTCGTGGTCGGATTCCTGATCCCGCTGCTAGTGCTGGTGGTAACGAACCGCGGAATCCTCGTCAACGTGCAGAGCAGCACTGGGCTGCGGCGGGAGCAGAAGGAGCACGTTCGCTGGCTGGCGATGGCGGTGGTGGTGCTTTTCCTGGTCTGCTTCGCTCCGTATCACGTGATACTGCTGGTGCGAGCCGTACTCTTCCACTTCCCCCGGCTGGAGGACGGCACCTGTTTCTTCGAGAGGACCATGTACACGCCCTACACCATCTCGCTGGGCCTGTCCACCATCAACAGCGCCATCAACCCCATCCTCTACGTCCTGTCCAGCGACAACATCCGCAAAGAGCTGCGCCGCGGCCTCGCCAATTTCTGTGACCGAGCACACCTGAGAACACGATCTGACAGCAGCCAGAACAAGATCCAGCCCACCAGGAACTCCTCGGAGCTGAACCCAGGAACCGAGATGGACAGACCCCTGGGACCAGCAGGGACCTGCAGATCCACTGGACTGGACTCTGAGTCCTTTGTTCCACCAGTCTAACTAGCGGTGTTGTGCAGTGTGTCCTGAAGGTGGCGCTACAAGGTTCTATCAGGACTCGATAACTGAGTTTCAGATAAAAACTGATATGCTGACATTGTTTTACCTTTTATAAATAAGTGAAGATATCAGAAAAAAGACTTGTGATGTTAACATAATGATGAATGACCTCGGACGAGACACAGCGACCCCTGCTGGTCAGACGTGAACCTTACGGATTTTATTTCACGTTTGAAAAACCTGTTTATGACTCTGAGACCCCGTCACTGTTTCTGTAAATAAAGTGTCATTTAAATAAAGTTCATACAAAAAGCTTTTGTCATAATATATCCCACAATCCTTTGCTCCCCCGGCCGTTTCAATGGTAACATTTTTTTTTAAATCTAAAACCTTTTCCGTTTTTATGAAGATTAAAAACGTGAGCAGAGACAGAACAACATAAAGCCGTAAAAAGTGATCTGATTGGACGAGAGGCTGATAAGTAATTAACAGGTGTGTTATCTCTGATAAACACCTGAGAACTTAAGACATACAGAAACGTAGGCGTCTGTGGTAACCATGGAAACAGTAACTGTTTTTCAAAATGTCACACCGCAGGTCAACCTTGTGAAATCACAAGTCAGTGACTTGTAAAAATTCTTCTCAACACTTTTTGAAGCCTCGTCACTTCCTGTCTGAGCTGCTTCCTGTTAGCTGCTCCGGATGCTTGTTTCCATGACAACAAGGTGGCAGACAGCTGGGAGGATGTGAGACGGTCTCACTGCACACGCACATGGATCAATGATAATCTTGACATCAGAGAAAGTGACACGTAGGACATGGTGGTGACAGCTGTCGTTGCCACGGTAACAGCAGGTGTATTAATAATTTATCAGTGAAATTTAAAACCCGTTACCTTCACAATAAAAGCCTCAGAATCAGTTCAGTGCTCATTTTGGCGCCTATTTTGAATTAAGTCTTTGGAAGAAAATGTTTTTATAGTCACTTTTTTTAACCCTTTATGATCTTAGTCGACGAAAACTCCAAACATGTCCGCCCAGTTTTAGAGAATAAAAAGTCACAACTGTCTCACGTCCTCACAGATATCAGAGAGGAGACCGGTTGTGTTTCCTGTTCATATAAACATGGTGAAACTGAAACAATACAATGCAGCTCACATACTATTGCACTATATGACTCTTTACACAGCAGCCTCTACCATCAGTGTGTGAATGTGTATGAATGGATGAGTTAATACTGATGGACTCTTTACTCAGCAGCCTCTACCATCAGTGAGTGAATGTGTATGAATGGATGAGTTAATACTGATGGACTCTTTACTCAGCAGCCTCTACCATCAGTGAGTGAATGTGTATGAATGGATGAGTTAATACTGATGGACTCTTTACTCAGCAGCCTCTACCATCAGTGAGTGAATGTGTATGAATGGATGAGTTAATACTGATGGTCTCTTTACTCAGCAGCCTCTACCATCAGTGAGTGAATGTGTATGAATGGATGAGTTAATACTGATGGACTCTTTACTCAGCAGCCTCTACCATCAGTGAGTGAATGTGTATGAATGGATGAGTTAATACTGATGGACTCTTTACTCAGCAGCCTCTACCATCAGTGAGTGAATGTGTATGAATGGATGAGTTAATACTGATGGACTCTTTACTCAGCAGCCTCTACCATCAGTGAGTGAATGTGTATGAATGGATGAGTTAATACTGATGGTCTCTTTACTCAGCAGCCTCTACCATCAGTGTGTGAATGTGTATGAATGGATGAGTTAATACTGATGGACTCTTTACTCAGCAGCCTCTACCATCAGTGAGTGAATGTGTATGAATGGATGAGTTAATACTGATGGACTCTTTACTCAGCAGCCTCTACCATCAGTGAGTGAATGTGTATGAATGGATGAGTTAATACTGATGGTCTCTTTACTCAGCAGCCTCTACCATCAGTGTGTGAATGTGTATGAATGGATGAGTTAATACTGATGGACTCTTTACTCAGCAGCCTCTACCATCAGTGAGTGAATGTGTATGAATGGATGAGTTAATACTGATGGACTCTTTACTCAGCAGCCTCTACCATCAGTGAGTGAATGTGTATGAATGGATGAGTTAATACTGATGGTCTCTTTACTCAGCAGCCTCTACCATCAGTGAGTGAATGTGTATGAATGGATGAGTTAATACTGATGGACTCTTTACTCAGCAGCCTCTACCATCAGTGAGTGAATGTGTATGAATGGATGAGTTAATACTGATGGACTCTTTACTCAGCAGCCTCTACCATCAGTGAGTGAATGTGTATGAATGGATGAGTTAATACTGATGGACTCTTTACTCAGCAGCCTCTACCATCAGTGAGTGAATGTGTATGAATGGATGAGTTAATACTGATGGACTCTTTACTCAGCAGCCTCTACCATCAGTGTGTGAATGTGTATGAATGGATGAGTTAATACTGATGGACTCTTTACTCAGCAGCCTCTACCATCAGTGAGTGAATGTGTATGAATGGATGAGTTAATACTGATGGACTCTTTACTCAGCAGCCTCTACCATCAGTGAGTGAATGTGTATGAATGGATGAGTTAATACTGATGGACTCTTTACTCAGCAGCCTCTACCATCAGTGAGTGAATGTGTATGAATGGATGAGTTAATACTGATGGACTCTTTACTCAGCAGCCTCTACCATCAGTGAGTGAATGTGTATGAATGGATGAGTTAATACTGATGGTCTCTTTACTCAGCAGTCTCTACCATCAGTGAGTGAATGTGTATGAATGGATGAGTTAATACTGATGGTCTCTTTACTCAGCAGCCTCTACCATCAGTGAGTGAATGTGTATGAATGGATGAGTTAATACTGATGGACTCTTTACTCAGCAGCCTCTACCATCAGTGTCAGTCTTTCTTTCTGGGACCTTGAGTCAGACTCTGTTCTTTATTGGGCAGAGTTCCACAGGATGCCGTCTTTGGACCCGTGTTCTTCTCTATAAACCCGGCGACACCAGGACAGATTATTGAGTTTATAACATCTCTATGCAGACGACATCGAGCTGTTTGTTTGCTTTAAAGCTGATGACACAAACCCTCAGCAACCAGGTCAAATCTATCCCCCTTACCATCGTCTAGTTTGTGAAATTTTTGCATCACTGTTGACAAACCCGAGTTTGATGTTCACGTTAAGACTCCATCACGTTTCTATCATCTGACAAACTAATCCAATCAGAGGTCTGTAGTTTCATCAGGATCTGATCGGATTCTTATTCTTACCTTCACCTCATCCCGTTCGAATCTAGTTTTTGTGGCTCAGGTTCTGATACGGATTAAAAACACGCCTGTTTTTCCTCCTCACAGGAAGACCACACGCTGAGAGAGACACTTCAAAACACAACTTGTTTTGATTCTGACCCACAGTCACTGACCTGGTTCACTCCGAGCTGCCCTCTGATTGGCTCTGCTGTATCTCTGCTCTCATCCACATCACCTGATTGGCTGCCTCTCAATGTGTAAACAGGCGGACAGGCCATGCCCCCTCATTAATCATTCATCGACCTGCCAGACACCACTGAGGGTGAAATGAATTATTAACGAGCGCCTGATGGCTGACCTGGCGTCTGAATTAATCATGAAAAAAACACCAGTCTGATACTCACTGATGATGTCACATCTCCCCTCCCCCATATCCCAACATTTACACTTTGATGTGATTGTACTTACTGTATGTTTTTTTAAGCTTTATAAACATCAGAGGAACATAAAATACACCAGGTGTGCTACCTCACCTGTTTCCAGGTGTTTCTCATCTGTCTCTAGGTGTGTTACCTTTGACACGAACACACTCTCAGGTTCTCTTCAGAGTCTTTTATTGATTTCTGTTCAGCTGCTAACATATTTCATAATTACAAAGATTCTTTAACTGGTGATTCTGGAAGAAACAAAGCAGTAGTGTTCAGGTGTGGCCCCCCCTCACCTGGGCAGGGTCATGGGGTAAAACAGGAAATATCATCACTGACACAAAATCAAAGATTTTTTTTCTCCTACAACAACAACAACAACAACAATGATGATGATGATGATGATGATGTGCAACTTTAAGAAAACTTTAAAATAATTCATACAGTGTTTTTCCATCAGAGTGAGACCTCCTGTCTGTCAGGAAGTTAGCCACAGTTAGCTTAGCAGCTAACAGCACGCTAAAGCTTAACAGAGAGTCATTTAAAAAGAAGGAGGAGTTGATTGGTCCCTTAGCCAATCAGACTTAAGTCAAACACACAGCAGCCATCAGCAGGGGTGGGGTTTAAACCAGGGGGCGTGGCTTCCCAGCAGGTAAAATCCAACAAATATAAAAGCAGCAGGAAGCACAAATTCACCCGCAACAATAAAATTATTGAGTTAAATCTAAGCTCTCAGTCTGCAGCCTGATTGGTTATTTAAGCCCCCTCCTCCTTGCTCAGCTGTGTAGGGGGCCTCTTAAATTAGGGTGGGGCATCAGGGCTCCATTTCCAGACCGTCGAGGGTGAGTTGACTGCGATGGGGGGGAGTTTGGACTGGGGGGGCTGCTGGGATTAGAACTGTTGGAAGGGGTCGAGTGTTTGGTCGAGTCCGAGTCCGGCTGGGCGAGAGACATCAACACAGAAAGAGAGAGAGAGAGAGAGAGTTTTACAGTTACAGGTTAATTTTTTGTCATCTTCAGATATTAAATAAAGGTTTTTCAAACTGAAGTTGATACAACAACAAACAGATCAAAGACATTTACTCAAATCCTCGTGTGTGTTCGTGTGTGTGTTTTACCTCTCGGTCCAGGTCCTGGTCTTGATCAGAAATACTGCGAGAAGAAGCTCCTCCCCCAAAATCTGAAACAATAAAACAGATTAGGCATGACATCACACCAAACAAACGTGTTAAATATTTGTGTGTACAGGTGTGTATGTGTATACCTGAGGCTGTTCGAGTGATGTGTGACTTGCTTCTCTGTTGCCGGGAGATACTGGACAGTGGGCGGGGCTTGTCTTTGATGGAGTCCTCCTGGGAGGAATGCATCACACTCTGCACACACACACGCACACACACACACACATACACACACATACACACACACACACATTAGAACGGAGCAGTAAAGTGTGTGCGGGTTTGGTGCCCCCAAGTGGTCATGTTAAAAACCTGCTCTCAGTGTTTCCGTGTGACAAACTCAGCATGTTCTCGCAAACATTAAAGGACTTTAATAAGAAAAAATGTACAACTACAGCTCCCAGAAGACATTCACAGAGTTTCAAAGGCAAGGACTCATGGGAAATGTAGTAGAGCTGTGCCAAACAGAAGGCGGGACTTCAGAGAACAGGTAAAGTTTAGCACATTAAGAAGACAGAGGAAGAGAAAGAGAGGTGAAGAAATGAAGCTGTTTTTTACCTGAACTCCAGTTCAGTCTTAGTACACCTTAACATGAACACCTGAGATTATTTTAAATGTGTGTTGTGTATCTACAGGTGTGTTGTGTATCTACAGGTGTGTTGTGTATCTACAGGTGTGTTGTGTATCTACAGGTGTGTTGTGTATCTACAGGTGTGTAATATATCTACAGGTGTGTTGTGTATCTACAGGTGTGTAATATATCTACAGGTGTGTTGTGTATCTACAGGTGTGTTGTGTATCTTCAGGTGCGTTGTGTATCTACAGGTGTGTAATATATCTACAGGTGTGTAATATATCTACAGGTGTGTAATATATCTACAGGTGTGTTGTGTATCTACAGGTGTGTTGTGTATCTTCAGGTGTATTGTGTATCTACAGGTGTGTTGTGTATCTTCAGGTGTGTTGTGTATCTTCAGGTGTGTTGTGTATCTACAGGTGTGTTGTGTATCTTCAGGTGTGTTGTGTATCTACAGGTGTGTAATATATCTTCAGGTGTGTTGTGTATCTACAGGTGTGTAATATGTCTTCAGGTGTGTTGTGTATCTACAGGTGTGTAATATATCTTCAGGTGTGTTGTGTATCTACAGGTGTGTTGTGTATCTTCAGGTCTGTTGTGTATCTACAGGTGTGTAATATGTCTTCAGGTGTATTGTGTATCTACAGGTGTGTAATATGTCTTCAGGTATATTGTGTATCTACAGGTGTGCTGTGTATCTACAGGTGTGTTGTGTATCTTCAGGTCTGTTGTTTATCTACAGGTGTGTAATATATCTTCAGGTCTGTTGTGTATCTTCAGGTCTGTTGTGTATCTTCAGGTCTGTTGTGTATCTACAGGTGTGTTGTGTATCTACAGGTGTGTAATATATCTTCAGGTGTGTTGTGTATCTACAGGTGTGTTGTGTATCTACAGGTGTGTAATATATCTTCAGGTGTGTTGTGTATCTACAGGTGTGCTGTGTATCTACAGGTGTGTTGTGTATCTACAGGTGTGTTGTGTATCTACAGGTGTGTTGTGTATCTACAGGTGTGTTGTGTATCTACAGGTGTGTAATATATCTTCAGGTGTGTTGTGTATCTACAGGTGTGTTGTGTATCTACAGGTGTGTAATATATCTTCAGGTGTGTTGTGTATCTACAGGTGTGTTGTGTATCTACAGGTGTGTTACGTGTCTAGAGGCTCAGGTAACCACAGCACATCAGACAGGTGGGAGGGATGCAAGGAATTGGGGACAGTGAGGGAGCAGGTGGGGGAGATAGAGAGAAGCTGGCCTACCCTTCCCAGAGAGGAGGTGGAGGGAGAGGAGGAGGAGGAGGAAGGCTGCAGGAGGCTCTGTTGGGAGGAGGAAGAGGAGGCGTCTTTCTGCAAGAAGGCGCCGGCCGATGCCGAGGTCATGTGATAGACGTGCTCAAAGTTGGAAGGGGGAGAAATGAGGGTGTGACGGGAGGAAGAGGAAGAGGGGGAGGGAGAGGGGGAGGGGGTGAAGGAGGTGACATCACCAACCTTAACATCAGGCAGGAGGAGGAGGGGTGAGGAAGGTGAGACAGGGGAGGGAGGAGGAGAGAAGAGAGGAGGAGTCAGTGTGATGAACCGAGCAGTTTGGGGGGAGGATGGGGAAAGAGGTGGGGGGAGAACATGCCGGCAGGAGGAGGAGGTGAAGTGAGGAGGAGTTACCAGAGGGAGGTCCATGAGGACCTGCATGCCGTCTCCTGGTCCCATGTGGGCCACGTGGTTGAAGTTTGTAGGATTAGAGATCATCTTAGACCTCAGCTCCGGATCCCTCAGCATCTCCCTGCACACAGGTCATCAATGACAGCTTAACAACATGGTAATAACACGTTAACTACACGCAAGACAAACATGGTAATAACACGTTAACTACACGCAAGACAAACATGGTAATAACACGTTAACTACACGCAAGACAAACATGGTAATAACACGTTAACTACACGCAAGACAAACATGGTAATAACACGTTAACTACACGCAAGACAAACATGGTAATAACACGTTAACTACACGCTAATAACATGTTTATTACATACTATGTTCATGTTTATAAAGTGTTAACATTACAGTGGTAATAGGTTTATTTTAGAGTAAAATAAAATATTAACGAGTAAATGACACTTAGATGAAAAATGAACAACACGTTAAGAACATGTTATTTCTAAAAGTCACCTCCTCTGCTGAAGCCGCTCCTCCTCAGGAACCTTAAAGAGGAACTTCCGTTTGCTGCGAGTTCGAACCATCAACTTCCTGCTGTGGTCTGACGTGTCAGGGATGGTGAGGTCTCCCTCTGAGGACAGACAGGTAGAGACACAGACAGGTAGAGACACAGACAGGTAGAGACACAGACAGGTAGAGACACAGACAGGTAGAGACACGAACAGAGAGAAAGAGGAAGACAGGTCAGATTTGGGGTGGCAGAGAGTACAAGTAGTGTTTCAGTGTACAAGTGAGTCAAGGTCCAGGTGTGATTGTGTTCAGGTGTGATTGTGTTTTGTGTTCAGGTGTGATTGTGTTCAGGTGTGATTGTGTCCAGATGTGATTGTGTCCAGGTGTGATTGTGTCCAGGTGTGATTGTGTCCAGGTGTGATTGTGTTCAGATGTGATTGTGTCCAGGTGTGATTGTGTCCAGGTGTGATTGTGTCCAGGTGTGATTGTGTCCAGGTGTGATTGTGTCCAGGTGTGATTGTGTCCAGGTGTGATTGTGTCCAGGTGTGATTGTGTCCAGGTGTGATTGTGTCCAGGTGTGTGATTGTGTCCAGGTGTGATTGTGTCCAGGTGTGATTGTGTCCAGGTGTGATTGTGTCCAGGTGTGATTGTGTCCAGGTGTGATTGTGTCCAGGTGTGATTGTGTCCAGGTGTGTGATTGTGTCCAGGTGTGATTGTGTCCAGGTGTGATTGTGTTCAGATGTGATTGTGTCCAGGTGTGATTGTGTCCAGGTGTGATTGTGTCCAGGTGTGATTGTGTCCAGGTGTGATTGTGTTCAGGTGTGTGATTGTGTCCAGGTGTGATTGTGTCCAGGTGTGATTGTGTCCAGGTGTGTGATTGTGTCCAGGTGTGATTGTGTCCAGGTGTGATTGTGTCCAGGTGTGTGATTGTGTCCAGGTGTGATTGTGTCCAGGTGTGATTGTGTTCAGATGTGATTGTGTTCAGGTGTGATTGTGTCCAGGTGTGATTGTGTTCAGGTGTGATTGTGTCCAGGTGTGATTGTGTCCAGGTGTGATTGTGTCCAGGTGTGATTGTGTCCAGGTGTGATTGTGTTCAGATGTGATTGTGTCCAGGTGTGGTTGTGTCCAGGTGTGTGATTGTGTCCAGGTGTGATTGTGTCCAGGTGTGATTGTGTTCAGATGTGATTGTGTTCAGGTGTTATTGTGTCCAGGTGTGATTGTGTCCAGGTGTGATTGTGTCCAGATGTGATTGTGTCCAGGTGTGATTGTGTCCAGGTGTGATTGTGTCCAGGTGTGATTGTGTTCAGATGTGATTGTGTTCAGATGTGATTGTGTTCAGGTGTGATTGTGTCCAGGTGTGATTGTGTCCAGGTGTGATTGTGTTCAGGTGTGATTGTGTCCAGGTGTGATTGTGTCCAGGTGTGATTGTGTCCAGATGTGATTGTGTTCAGGTGTGATTGTGTCCAGGTGTGATTGTGTTCAGGTGTGATTGTGTCCAGGTGTGATTGTGTTCAGATGTGATTGTGTTCAGGTGTGATTGTGTCCAGATGTGATTGTGTCCAGGTGTGATTGTGTCCAGATGTGATTGTGTTCAGGTGTGATTGTGTCCAGGTGTGATTGTGTCCAGGTGTGATTGTGTTCAGGTGTGATTGTGTTCAGGTGTGATTGTGTCCAGGTGTGATTGTGTCCAGGTGTGATTGTGTTCAGGTGTGATTGTGTTCAGGTGTGATTGTGTCCAGGTGTGATTGTGTCCAGGTGTGATTGTGTTCAGGTGTGATTGTGTTCAGGTGTGAGGGTTGTTACCTGATGAGCTGTTGCTGAAGTAAATCAGACGAGGAGGTTCTGAACTCAGCAGGTTTAACGTCCCCTCGACGTTCAGAGGTCTGATCTGAGGACACAGACACACACATTTAACTCATTCTTAACTGTCATTGGCTGTTTGCTGAGCTGTGATTGGAAGGTTCAGAGCAGTACTTGGCTGTGATTGGTTACCTTGCGGAGGGAGATGGTTTGGACCCACTCTGTGGTGTGAATGTCGAAGACATCAACTCCATATTCGCTGTAGACCGTCAGGTGGGAGGAGTTAGAGCCTGGAGAGAGACAGATGTTTATCTATTAACTGTCAGAATTCGTCACTTCCTTTTATACATCATTAACGTCAGCCAATCACAAACTGAAGCTGATTGGCAACCAGGTGCAACCATTAAAATCAAGAACTACACCTGCTGCTTGAAGGACCTGTCTGAACTCACCTGATAACCAGATACACCTGTCTGAACTTACCTTAGAACCAACTATACCTATCTGCTACACCTTATACAGTTAAAATACAGTTCTGCATGTACTACAGGTGATAGTATGTAAGTACTGCATGCAGTGCGTGTAGTAGTATGAACGTACTGCATGCGAGTGGTGTGGCCGGCCACATCAGCTCCTGTGTCCTGGAGCGACGGCCCCGGTCGTCCACATAGATGCCGAGTTGGCTGAAGCAGAGCAGCAGTTCGGTGGATCCTACCTCCAAGGCGTGCAGGGCGTCCAGAGGCTGCTGGGAAAGGAAGGCCAGGGACGGGTCCCCTGGACTCACCAGGCTGACAGGGGACGACTCCCCCTGCAGGGCGAGCAGAGCGAAGCCCGAAGGATAACCGACACACAGCCGCTCCCTCACCATACCCAACCACTGCACCACACCTGGAGCCTGCACCTCCCACAGCTTCTTATAGTGGGGCTTAGCTCGAGTGATCTCGTAACACTGAACCTGCAGGGAGGAGAACCAGAGCCTATTAGAACACAAACAGAACCACCCCACAGTGAGAGGGAGGGGCTACAATGTAAGTCTCCAGGTGTCTGACCTGGCGTTTGACTGAAGCCAGCAGGCAGGCAGGGCCTCCAGGCCGAAGCACCCCTGTGGTCAGAGCCTGGCAACCTTTGGTCTCCGCCAGTTTGATGTCAAAGGAGGACTCTGCTCCCTCAAGCGCCCCCCAGGCGTGAAGGTGAACGTGACGGTTCCTGCCACAGAGCAGAGCGATGATTTTCTCCTTTGGGATCAAATCGATCTGATAAACCTTCTTACTGTCTGCTGCTCTCACGATCACTGGAAAGAGAAAGACAGGTCATTAAAATCTGTCTGTGTCTGTTTGTCCATGTGTATGTGTATGTGCGTCTGTGTGTGTCTCACCGTCTCTGGTGACCTCCACCACAAACAGTCCGTCTTCTGTTCCCAGAGCGATCCTCTCTCGATCTGCAGAGAAAGTTTGAAAATCATCAAAAGGAAATACAGTCAGTACCACTACTCAGGACAGTGTGTAGTATTTTAGAAGTATTTAGCAGCAGTTGTTACTGACCTAGCACAGCGGCGGACAGTGTGGTCTTGATGACGGGCAACGAGGCGTCGTAGGCCTCGTTCAGGACGTGCACCTGTCGGTTCCTGAGCAGGTTCTTGGTCAGGATGTTCTGTAGTCCCTCCAGGATCCTGACCCACTTCCTCTTCTCCACCTCGCTCTCCGCCAGCACCAGCAAAGACACGGAGGACAGCTGAGAGACCAGCTGAGCAGACGTCACCTGGTTACATCACACAAGATCAACCAGGGTCAGAAAAAAAGGAGGTCAAAGGTCAGAGTGTGTGTATTGTGGTGGAATGTCTGTACCTATTTAGATTTAAATGTACGGACATAATTTTGTTTATGAAATGTTCCTGATGTCAGTCAGACCTGATAGAGTTCAGCTGTGACTAGATGAGCAAGGACAGCTTAACGTGTCAAGGGTTTCTCTCATATCTGATGTTTGGTAGACTTAGTGTCTGCTAGACATCACAGACTAGTTTAGGTGGGTCATTATGACCCTGACATCAATAACGTCTTTTGGATATAGGCAAAGCCTTGGTGGAGGGTCCAGCAGAACTGACTTAGCGAGACACAGAGATACATGTTCTGTTAGCTCACTCTCATGAGTCATCTATAAACTTCTTCAACTTAATCACCCGAGTCTCCTGAATCATTCTTGTGTGAAGTCAAGTCTTAATAATTTCCTCAACATGTGTGTAACAAGTGTGTGTGTGTGTGTGTGTGTGTGTGTGTGTGTGTGTGTGTGTGTGTGGGGTTAAGGGAGGCAGGATTTCCTACCCTGAAGATGCAGGGGATGTCCTTCCTGGTGGCGTGGATGACATCAGACGCCAACACAGAGCTGACGGAAAACTCCTCGTCTCTAGAAAATGTGTTTACATATCAGTTTACCATGTAAGGTCAAACAGGAAGTGAGTCAATACACACACTACCTACCCAAAATCCAACTTTACTACCCAAACTGAATCACCCCAACCCCAATACTCTCAAGACTGACTAACCAAAAACCCCATCCATCTCAAGACTCGCTACCAAAACCAAACCACCCCATCCATCTCAAGACTCGCTACCAAAACCAAACCACCCCAACCATCTCAAGACTCGCTACCAAAACCAAACCACCCCATCCATCTCAAGACTCGCTACCAAAACCAAACCACCCCATCCATCTCAAGACTCGCTACCAAAACCAAACCACCCCAACCATCTCAAGACTCGCTACCAAAACCAAACCACCCCAACCATCTCAAGACTCGCTACCAAAACCAAACCACCCCATCCATCTCAAGACTCGCTACCAAAACCAAACCACCCCATCCATCTCAAGACTCGCTACCAAAACCAAACCACCCCATCCATCTCAAGACTCGCTACCAAAACCAAACCACCCCATCCATCTCAAGACTCGCTACCAAAACCAAACCACCCCAACCATCTCAAGACTCGCTACCAAAACCAAACCACCCCATCCATCTCAAGACTCGCTACCAAAACCAAACCACCCCAACCATCTCAAGACTCGCTACCAAAACCAAACCACCCCATCCATCTCAAGACTCGCTACCAAAACCAAACCACCCCATCCATCTCAAGACTCGCTACCAAAACCAAACCACCCCATCCATCTCAAGACTCGCTACCAAAACCAAACCACCCCATCCATCTCAAGACTCGCTACCAAAACCAAACCACCCCATCCATCTCAAGACTCGCTACCAAAACCAAACCACCCCAACCATCTCAAGACTCGCTACCAAAACCAAACCACCCCATCCATCTCAAGACTCGCTACCAAAACCAAACCACCCCATCCATCTCAAGACTCGCTACCAAAACCAAACCACCCCATCCATCTCAAGACTCGCTACCAAAACCAAACCACCCCAACCATCTCAAGACTCGCTACCAAAACCAAACCACCCCATCCATCTCAAGACTCGCTACCAAAACCAAACCACCCCATCCATCTCAAGACTCGCTACCAAAACCAAACCACCCCATCCATCTCAAGACTCGCTACCCCAACCCAAATATCTTCCAACCCACCCCCATTTCCTGAGAGAATGTCCTGTGAGCAGAAAGACATGTAGACTGTTACCTGAGGTCCAGGACCAGACTGGCCACCACACCTGGCTGGGTGGACTTTCCCTCCGGTACATCGTAGAGGAACAGTTTACAATCAGAGACCACGGCGTATGCTCGCTGCCAGCCCTTCTTCACGCCACTCGGCTTTGGGATCTAAAAGAGAGCAACATTCTGTAAAACTGCAGAACTACTGCATCAGTTCTTTGACACATTACTGCATCCAAGTACATCACTCACCCTGACGTAGCCCTTGTAGGCGGTGCCTATGCCTCTCTGGACATCGATGCCCTGTGGCCTCTTGGCCTGCTCGGCAGGGATTGGACAGACCAGGGGGGCGTGGTCTTTGCAGGAAACGTGGCAGATAAAAGAACACACTAAAGAGAGACAGAAACAGGTGAACCTCCAACCTGCACCTGAGCAACTTCAATCAGCAACTCTCCCCTTTATGCTGGCTAATCAGCAACTTTCTCCTGTTAGCGAGCTAATCAGCAACTTTCTCCTGTTAGCGAGCTAATCAGCAACTTTCTCCTGTTAGCGAGCTAATCAGCAACTTTCTCCTGTTAGCGAGCTAATCAGCAACTTTCACCTGTTAGCGAGCTAATCAGCAACTTTAAGCTCTGCAATAGGAATCCTTTACCTTAAACCAGCCAATGAAAAACTTTTATCTCCAAGCTAGCCGGTAAGCAACATTACCGCAAAGCTAACTTTTAAGAAACTTTCAGCTTCCTGACTGACAACTTTCACTTTAAAGCTAGCCATTATCATTTTTTAACTCTTAGTTTGCAAAAAATCAACTTTTATGTCAAAGCTAGCTGATGAGCAACTTTTTCTCTAAGCTAGCTGGTGCGCGGCTTTTACCTTTTGGCAACTCAAATAGAAACTTGATCCTATATTTAAGCCACAAAAACTTTAAACCCATAGCTAACAAACGAGCACTTTAACATCTGGTTAGCAACTTTTACCTTAAGCTAGCCAATGAAGATCATTTGTTTAACCTTTTCTGTTTAAAGTTCTGCTGTTTACGAGCGTCTTCCACCACCACACATTCCTCGTATGGTAAATCTACCTGCTCATAAACCTAATTCACTACAGCCAATAAATAACATTTTCCATAAGGCTGCTTAATGTCTAACTTTGACTTTCGAGTTGCTGTGTTGGTACCTTCGCAGGCGTATCCCTGGCGGGTGAGGCCCACCATCAGGGAGGTGCAGTGGGTGCACTGGGTGGGGCTGGAGAATGTCTTGATGCTCAGCTGATGAGCTTTGGGCTGAAAACAAACAACACAAACAACATGTCTAACATTAAAAGATCAGGGCACCTTACGTCTCTGGTTGGACACTGAGGTAACCTGAGGGAGAGGCGTACCTTTGGTGTGCTGAGGGCGGAGCTCTGGTAAGGGGGGGAGGGGCTCGTTGGGACTGACGCTGCTTTGACTTCCTGTTGAAGCAACATGTTGATGCAGGATAAGTAAACGTACATTATTTCCAGCAACATGACACCAAGTATATCTACCATGTCTGTGACTGACCTCATGTTCAGAGATGGTGGAGGGTGAGGGGGGCGTGGTCTCTGATTTCTGCGGGGTGGAGTCAATGTCTGCGGTCTGCAGGTGGATGAGAGAAATGAAGAGATATTAACACATCTGAAAGTTACTGTAGCACTCTGATCACTCTAAAACACCCACAACAACCCAGATCTGAGGGCCGGGTCCGAGACAATGTCAGGGCGGGGTCTGAGCCGGCTTTAAAGACCAGAACCAGAACTCAGAGGGTTTTTAATGTGGTCCTGAATGATGAGCTGAATGACAGACGAGCTCAGTGAAGATCCCTTTAAAGGCTTTATAACATCAGGACTCTCCGTGTCTCTGAGTGTCATCACGTTCATGTGTTCATCACACTTAAGGACTTCCTGAGTCGTGCTGCGTTCAGGTCATGTCAGGAGAACACATTACTGTGACTGAGGAGTGTCCATACATGATGACAGCAGGTCAGACATGACACACACGATCACATATGATCCTCTTCCAAACAAATACAGCTTTCACATGAATACAACACTAGAGGTCAGTAGTCTACATATATACATGACTTATTATTCATTCATATATTTTATGTAGAGTACCTGATGGAACAGTCTGCTGACACACACATCAAGTTTCACTGAGTCTGCAGTAAGGTTGTCAAAATGTACTTTGATAGCATAACGATGCGATCTGTCTAACGATCGATAAGTTCTCTTTCATCAGATTGGTCCTTAGGAGAGGAATGAATCCGCAAAGTTGCCACTGTATTTGTGCAATTTAGACCGTGTGCAGGAGGTTGCCTGCAGCTTTTTGTAACTGAAAACAATAGAAGATCCAATATCGGGTGTCTAGGACTTCAATTTCTGTTGCCGTGGTAACAAACGGATATTGATCATTGTTTGCTGTATTCTGGTATCATGACGACCGTTAGTAGTTCTACTGTAGCTTCTTTAACAACATTACAGCAGGAGAGTCGGTGAGTGAGAGAACCACAACAACAAACTCAACAACAGAGCTCTGAAAGCAGCTAGGGCGGAGCCTGCCAGGGGGCGGAGTCTCATTAGATATACGAGGGGTTTTAAGGGGGAGAGGTGTGATTTAAAGCTCCTTATATTTGGGGAATCTTACGTCAAGACTGAAAGCGTTAACAAAGTGAGAGGTGGTCAACATGTACGTCACGCTATGCTAAGCTAACAAGCTACTGTTAGCACAAAGCTAGCAGCTAGGACTAACGTTAGATATGACAGCTAGCTGCCCCAGAGGATTGTGGGTATGGATGGTGGTATGCAAGGGATTGTGGGTAACCTTGGGGATGAACTTACTTCTTCCCAGAGTGCGAGTAGCGAGGAGGAGGAGCAAACTGACGCCTCCATGTGGCAGAGAAAAACAAACACATACACCTGAGTGACATCATCATCATCATGTGATGGGCTTTTTTTTTTTTTATATTAAAAACTTTTAATGTTCTTTGTTTTATAAAAAAAGCTTCCTGTTGACATGATGATGAAAGAAATGTGCTCGCTGTAAGAAGAAGTGAAGGTGGACCCGTGAAGACTTTTCACTCCAGGCGCCGTGACGTACAAAGAGTCGCTGCGAATCACGAAGTTATCCACAAAAAGTAATTTCCCTGTCCTTCTATGGACATCATCACTACCAGAGCTTTTTATTTGACTTTATTCTCTTTTTAGGGTTGACCAATCACAGCCTTTGAAAGACTGTGTCATACCTCGAGGCAGGGTCGACCACGCCTCCTCTCTAAGATCAAATTTTCTGTCTCTTCCTCGCTCTGAGATTGATCCTAAATCACTCCTCAGATAGAAGTTTTTCAGCTGAGCTAGGAGCTCTGAGACGATTTTCACCACGTTTGTGAATACAGGTACAGGTGATGAGGTCACCAGTTGAGCACACCTGGTTTGAGATTCATGTGGTTTAGTTTGGACCGAGCTGGTCACAGTCAGAAAACAAAAAAAGAAAGATAGAAAATACGTTTAAAGAGAAGAAATTCAACCTGAAATCAACACCTGAGACAGAGAGACAGAGAGAGAGAGAGAGAGAGACACAGAGAGAGAGAGAGAGAGAGAAACAGAGAGACAGAGAGAGAGAGAGAGGGACAGAGAGAGAGAGAGAGACATAGAGAGAGAGAGAGAGAGAGAGAGAGAGAGAGAGAGACACAGAGAGAGAGAGAGAGAGAGAGAAACAGAGAGACAGAGAGAGAGAGAGGGACAGAGAGAGAGAGAGAGACACAGAGAGAGAGAGAGAGAGAGAGAGAGAGAGAGAGAGAGAGAAACAGAGAGACAGAGAGAGAGAGAGAGGGACAGAGAGAGAGAGAGAGACACAGAGAGAGAGAGAGAGAGAGAGAGAGAGAGAGAGAGACACACAGAGAGAGAGAGAGAGAGAGAGAGAAACAGAGAGACAGAGAGAGAGAGAGGGACAGAGAGAGAGAGAGAGACACAGAGAGAGAGAGAGAGAGAGAGAGAGAGAGAGAGAGAAACAGAGAGACAGAGAGAGAGAGAGGGACAGAGAGAGAGAGAGAGACACAGAGAGAGAGAGAGAGAGAGAGAGAGAGAGAGAGAGAGACACACAGAGAGAGAGAGAGAGAGAGAGAGAGAGAGGTGAGTAGACAGACTGACAGACGGGTGACTCACTCTGAAGGTGAGGTCTGGAGCCAGAGGAGACGTATTGAAATATTCAAAGATGGAGTCCTGGAAATCTGGAAGCTTCAGACCTGCAGACGAAGAGAGAGGGGGCGTGTCAGTGGTAGGTGATCAGACTCTAGCTCCTCCCACCAAAACACACACACAAACACAAATTTGGACTTGGACTCGAGTCATCAGGTCTGTGACTGATACCGACGTCCCGCCTCGCACAGCATGCTAACATGGTACTCACATACCCTTGGTAGGTGAACTTCACTGACTCGAACATCATAAACTGCATCCACAACAAATTCCCACGTGTATTTAACGTACGGGTAACCTCCAGGTGTTCTCACCTCTGTCAGAGTGGGAGCGACTCTCCTCCATCTCCTTCTTCAGACCCTCCACCTGCTCGCCCATCTCCTTGCGAGTCTCCTCCGACTCCTTCAGCTTACTGTACACACACACAGATAGACAGTTTAGCAGGCAGACAGGTGAGAAGACAGACAGGTGAACAGGTGTGTGTGTGAGTGTGACCTCTCCAGGCTGATGTTAGAAGCCTTCATCCTCCTCAGCTCGTCCTGCAGCAGCTGTTTGGCTCTGATCTCTGCGTCCAGAGCCGACTGCAGCTCCAGACGGGCCGACATGTCCAGCTTCTGACTGCGCCGCACCTTCCACAGGGGGTCCTGAGGGGCGGGGCATAGATAAAAGGGGCGGGGCACAGGAGGGAGGGAAACAGTTGCTGTTACTGGTCAGAAAATCAAAACAAAGAGTTGTGTTTCTGCTGTTTTTCAAACAGCTGTTCAGACAGAGCTCCGCCCACGTCCGTTAGCAGGTTACCAAGGCAACAGCACAGACCAATCAGGTGCTTTCAGACAGCGCTCAGTCACACCTGAAACCTGAGACCATCTTGGTGTAAATCAGATTAAATGAACTTGAGAGCGTCATGATGGAGACTGTGGAGGAACACTCGCCGTCTAAAAGCACCGAAACACTCAGGTGAGCATTCAGCCAATCACAGCAGCCCCTGATGATGTCACACTCTGGTTCTGGAAAAACCTGGAACACCTCCCTCTAAGGCCCCTTCAGATCAAGACTACACCCGAAACAGTTTAAAGGACATCTGAACCCTTCTCAAGGAGCTCTTAAACCATGGTTACCATGACAACAACAAGAAATTAAAGAGGATCCTGGAAAACCCCCCACAAGGATGCGTGGATCACCCTGAGTCTTCTTCAAGGACCCCAAATCTATCCCCAAATCCCCACTCATTGTCTACACGGTAATGCTTCAAGGATCCCTGAAGACTTTCCAAGGACCCTTAAACTCCACCAGAGTACACTTTAACCCCCTAATGACCCTGATATTCTTCAAGGAGCCTCTGGAATAACTCAAGGACACTTAATTCCTCTGTATTCAAACCAAATAAGCCGTAGCAGAATTCCAGGTTGGCTACGTTTTGAACCTTGGAAGTCTTTGAATGAAAATATAAGTGTCAGACATGCGAGCCAAAAGCCATGCAAGCCTCTTACACCCCGACTACAACGAGGGAGAGTGACTCCTGATTGGCTGGAAGCAGTGACTGACACACTCACCCTCCTGTCTCCACCAATAGGAGGCCACAGCTTCTTAGGGGGCGTGGCCAATCCCGACTCAGGCTGAGACGGTAGATTGAAAGAAATATCAACACACACACATAACAACTAATACTACAACTACTATTCACACTACTACACAAGTACAGGTACACACAGGTTCTACATACACACTGAAGTACAGGTGTGTGTGGTGTGTGAGTGTGTGTGGTGTGTGTGTGTTACCAGAGGTCTTGTTCCCAGACTGGAGCTCCTCAGTGTCTCCAGCTCCTCCGTCATCTTGGTGGCTAGAGCCTGAAGGTAACCACGAGCATCTTTCTCATCACTCACCCTGCACACACACAAACACACACAGGTGAGATACAGGTGAGAGACAGCGCCCCCCGCTGTCAGAGTCACGTCATCAGACAGATCAGACTCACCACTGGATGATCTCAGCGATCTGAGCCTCCCAGTGAGCGACGCTCTCCTTCTTAGAGGAGACGTCCTGAAGGTCGTCCTCCAGCTGACGATTCTGAGCAGTCAGTCTGTCCACGAAGGAGCACAGCTGAGGAGGAGGAGGGGAAGAGAGAGAGGGGGAGGGGAGAGTAGGAGGAAAGGAGGAGGAGGAGAAGACCAGAGGGAGGAAGAGGAGAGAGACGGAGAGGGGGTGAGGAAGACAGATAGGAGAGGGGGAGGACAGAGATGACCAGAGAGGAAAAGGAGAGGAGAGAGGGGGAGGAGAAAGTGAGAGAAGAGAGGATAGGGAGATACCAGATGGAGGACAAAGAGAAAGGACGAGGTGGAGGAGAGAAAGAGGAAGAAGCAGGATGGGAGAGGAGGAAAGGCGAAGGATAAGAGGAGGAGGAGAAGGGAAGAGGAGGTAGAGGTGAGGAAGTACAACAGGAGAGGGAGGATAATGAGGAGAGGGAAGAGGAACAGTGGACGAGAAGGAGGACAGTAATTCAGTGAGCATGTGCACACACAGCAATAGGTCTTCATGTACTTATATTGATTGATGGCTAAGCCCCGCCCCCTCAGGTGTGACAGGTGTTCAGTCACCTTGTCGGTCTCAGCCGTCAGTTTGCGGTTCTCTTCTGTCAGCAGGTTCTTCTCTCGTTCATGTTTCTGCTTCAGCTCAGATACAGCTTCATCCATCTCCACCTGCCTGCAGACACACACACCCACCTGGGTCAGGACTAACACAAACATGGATCAGGTCTGACACACACACACCTGGATCAGGACTTACACACCGCTGGATCAGGACTAACACATACCTGGATCAGGTCTGACACACACACACCTGGATCAAGACTAACACACACTGCTGGATCAGGACTAACACACATACGTGGATCAGAACTAACACACCTGTCCCTGTAGTGGCCTCATTAAGGACTCACCTGTCCCTCTTGTCCTTGTCCAGCCGGTCTCGGAGCGTCAGCAGCTCCTTGTTGGCGGCGAGCTGGGCCCCCTCGGACTCGTGCAGATCTTTACGGATGTTTTTGATCTCAGATGAGTGGGCACAGTCTCTGCTCAGAAGCTCCTCCTCGTAGAACAAGACCTTCTTATCGAGCTCCGCCTTCAGACGGGACAGCTCCTGCTGAGACTCCGCCCCCCCTGCTGCAGCTCCCCGACCCTGCTGAGACTGAAACCAGGACTATGAGTCACTTTAAAAATTGACGTGCAAAAGTGTGTGACAGGGTTGGAGTGTGTGAGTGTTTCTTCTGACCTTAAGGCTCTCTAGCTCCGCCTCCAGCTGTTTAGAGTAGCCCTCGCTGTGCTCCCTCAGCTTCCTCTCCTTCGACGCCTCGGCCTTCGCATCGTCTAGCTGAGCCTCCAGCTGACAAACACACGCACGCCACACAGATAAATATTGGTGATGTGACTGAGGAGGAGGTGAAGACTGATCTGTTCTAATATTTAGTGGTGTTTGCCTCCCTCTGCTGGTGAAGAGGAGGAACTACACCACATCAGACCTGATGTCTTCAAGAGGACATTGCTCCTCCTCCTTCTCTTATTCTTGTCGAAGTCTTGGACTTGCAGTAAAACGCAGATGATTTTCACCTTTTGAATAAACTCCCTTGTGAAACAGTCGCTGGTTTATTTGAGTTTTTATATGGTGGTCAAATCAGTAAAGCAATCCCACGCCACTTTCACTGATGGCCCTGACAACACGGAGAGGAATCATAAAGCTGACCTTTTCATCTGTCCTAGAAAGACTGTCGAGTCAGGAGGCGTAGTGAGGGTAAACGATCAGCTGGAGGTCATGTGAGCACTGATCAGGATAAAGATCGGAGACGTTTCCTCCTCACGTGTCTGTGAGCGACAGCAGGGAAGGGGAGAACTCTGCTGATTGTGTGGCGTCATAGAAACGCGTTTCCTCCGTCACTCAAAGTAAGACAAAGTAAGTGATTAAACAGCTCAACATTCCTGAGGTTCCCAAAATTATTTGACTTGGTGCTAATGCTAGCAGTTAGTGCTGCTTTGTATAACTTTTATACATCTTTGTTGCCATGACAACACCTCAGGTGACTTATAATATTCAGTGAGTTAAAAACGACTGTTCTCCTACACTCTGAACCTTTGCAGCACACGTTTTGCAAATTGACGTCGTGTTATTCTGCTCAGTCACGGTGCCAAACATCCACACTGGTGGCGCGGTGTAAACTCTCGCTGCAGCTTTGCTCCTTGTTCTTCTTCGTCTCTGTGTTCAATGGCGGCTCGCATACCACCATCTACTGTGTCGTAATAGAGAACAAAAGTGATGACGTATTTTTGTAGGCCAACCCGGAAGTAGCATCACCATGGGTTCCTACGAGAATTCGCCTATGGGATTGTTGCATTGGATTTTGGATGATTGCAGAAAATAAGCTCTGTGGCTAACACACGTTTCTGATGCGTAGGCGTTTTGTTCAGCAGGATAATCTTTACAAATGAACACCACTTTTATGAAGTTTGAAGCGTTAATGCAGCCGAGAGAAGTAAAAAGCTAACGTTATGCTACAAGTGAACTACACCACGGTCGGTTGACTATGACGTCACTACCGTTATGCTTCATCGATCTAATCAGCGGTTTTGACAAGCTAGCGAAACCGTAGCTTAATAAGTTGTTTATTAACCTAATATTTGCAAGAGCACTGAAAAACAAGACTAGAGGCTGTAAGGCGGACTAGTGAGAGAGTTCCCGGCGTGATGATGTTTAATGTCCCCGACAACCACTGTAGTCTCATTTAGCCACTTGTTAGCAACCGCCGTTTTTAGTACGCGTAAAAACTTTAAAATTCACAAGTTGGGGTCTTATCTAACGTAGTTTATCTCGTCTAACAAAACGCCAACATCTCTTAAGCTTGTGTTAACCACAGACCTTATTTCAGGCGTCTAACCACAAACCCATTCAAAATCCCCATTGACTTTTAGAGTTAGGAACCCATGGTGCTAAAATGCTAACTCACTTCAGGGTATTAAGACTCATTCCTGCGGCACTCTATGTGTAGGCTTGTTAAAGTAAATGAACGCCATTATTATTGGTGTGATAAATTATCTGAACAGATAAATAATGTGCTTCACGATTATTGATACACTGTTCCATGGCCTCATTTTGTACTAGCGATGGATACAATCACTCGAGTACTTGTTGTTGACGTCATTATTCAGGTGACGTCTCACTACTCAGGAGAAGTCGTCTGTGGCAGTCCTGAGACGATGATAACGTGTGGACAGGCAGATACGTGGTGTTAAACTTTCATATCAAGGATGTTTTAACCACATGAGCTTAAATCAGGAGGAGAAACCAGCAGAGACAGACAACAGGAAGTCTCACATCTCATCATGAGCTTGCCCTGTAAGCACCCATCGTCATGACGATACCAGAGCAGAGACGAGTAACCTGCTAAAAACCAAAATGGTGACTGGAGATATCATGGTGACCCATTGAGTTTGTGGATGATAAGACTTTTAACCACATCTCATGGTGACAGGAGTCTCCTCCTCCTTCACCTCCCCCTCCTCCTAACCATCCGGCTCTCTTACCTCCTTGCGGTTCTTCTCGGTCTTGCGGATCTCCTGCCTCATGGCTTCCATCTTCTGCAGCAGAGCGTCCATCTCATCCTCTTTGTCCCTCAGCTGACGGGACAGGCGCTGTTTGGCCGAGCGCAGGTCAGCCATCCTCTCTGACAGCTCTGAGAACTCCTGCAGGGCCAGCTTCCTCTGAGAGTGCGCCTCCTTCAGCTCCTTCGTCTGACTGCGGAGACGCTCCAGAGAGTCCGCCAGCTGCTGCTCTCCCAGGAGACAAGAAATAACAGACAGGTGAGGTTACACCTGGTCCAAAGACACCTGAGAACAGGCGGACCTGAGAGCATAATGAGGTGTGTGTTTGTGTGTTTGTTTACCTTGTGGACCTCTTCTTTCTCCTGTCTCAGGGTCTTCACCTGCTTCTCCAGAGTTTTCAGTTTGGAGGAGGAGCTCTCGTAGTCCTGTCTGAGAGAGACCGCCTCCTCCAGCTGGTGCTCCAGCCTATCAGAGTCTAGAACAGCAGAGGGGCGGGGCTTACTCACTGAACATGACCAACATCTTAAATACTTCATCACTACTGCTGGTACATGTAGTCCTCTGACCTGCCAGCTTCTTCTTCAGCCGCTCGATCTCCTCATTCAGTTTCTTGATCTCTTTGTCTCGACTCAGAGTTCCTCCTCGAGACGGAGCCTGCAGGGCCTGAGTCGACTCTACACACAGAATTAGTCAACATAGAGTACTACACGCACACAGTATAACTACACCCTCATCGTTCATAAACAGTCAAGTACTCCGAGGAGGCTCACCCTGCAGTTTTCGGTTCAGCTCCTGTTTCTCCTGCTCCAGACGGCGGATCCTCCTCTCAAACGCCTCCACCTCCTGCCCTCCTCCTCCCCCCACCTCCTCCTGGCTGACACCCACCTGGCTCACCGAGCTGCGGTCAGAGAAGCAGCTGTTGGTGGTATAGGTGAAGCCCACGAAGGGGAGGTGCTGACCAGTAAAACCAGTATGAGACACTGGTGGGCTGATGTCCTGCAGAAGAGACACAACAACACAAGTCAAACTAGACCAACTCTTTATTCTCAAGTGCTGAAAGACAAGAAGGAGGACCTGAAAGAATAGAGGAACAACCTGAAAGACTGTAGGAACGATATGAAAGACTAGAGAAAGGACCTTCAATGATTAAGGCAGGACCTGTAAAACTAGAAGTACCGGAGGGACTCGGGGGACAACCCGTTACACCTGTCTGTTAACGATAGCAAGGTTGCGTTCCTCACCGGGTTCTTGAGGACATCGTCGTCCACGTCGAAGTTTGACGTGTCAGTTGGCGAGGATACGTCGGGGATGTACGGGGCCTCAGCAGACCGGATGTTGTCCCAGTCAATCCCTTTGAAGAATGGGTGACTCTTGAAGTCAGAGATCCCGTTCACACCGAGTCGGCGTTCCCTTGAGCAGAGGAGGAGCTGGATCAGGTCTTTGGCATCCTCGGACACGTCGGCCACATGAGAAGGGAACTGGAAACGATCCTGGAGACAACCACAGAAGAAGAAAAGAAACGGAAGAAAGACTTTTAAGATCTGTTAGAAAGAAAATTACAGACAGACAGGTAGAGAGACAGACAGGACAGCAGCTGGAGGTCCTGTGGGGATCAGGTCTGATTTAGACAAAGAAGTAGGACGAGAGTCTGGAGACGATGAGCATACGCTGATCTGTTTAACAAGATTCTGTTGAAGGAAGATTCCACGATATACAAACCTCTTTACACAGGACTTTAAACACACGATAAACAGGGGTTGAAAACCTTTGTTCTTACCTCGTGGTTCATGATCTTCCCGTAGGTCTCCACCAGAGACTCGGCATAGAAAGGTGTTTCTCCATACAGCATCTCGTACATGCAGACCCCCAGAGACCACCAGTCACACTCTGGACCATACCGGCCCATCCCGTCCTCCATAGCCTGCAGGATTTCTGGGGAGATGTAGTCCGGAGTGCCCACTGCCACCGAGGACTGCACCTGTACCGAGAGCACCACGACCACAAGACAAATCCTTAGTTCAGGAGGACCCAGACCAATGACCTAACCCAGGATAACTTTAAACTAAACCAGGATAACTTTAGACTAAATCTGGATGACCTTAAACTAAACCAGGATAACTTTAAACTAAACCAGGATAACTTTAAACTAAACCAGGATAACTTTAGACTAAATCTGGATGACCTTAAACTAAACCAGGATAACTTTAAACTAAACCAGGATGACCTTAAACTAAACCAGGATAACTTTAGACTAAACCAGGATAACTTTAGACTAAACCTGGATAACTTTAAACTAAACCAGGATAACTTTAAAATAAACCAGGATAACTTTAAACTAAACCAGGATGACCTTAAACTAAACCAGGATAACTTCAAACTAAACCAGGATAACTTTACACTAAACCAGGATAACTTCAAACTAAACCAGGATAACTTTACACTAAACCTGGATAACTTTAAACTAAACCAGGATAACTTTAAAATAAACCAGGATAACTTTGAACTAAACCAGGATAGCTTTAAAACAAGCCCCAATTATCCTGGATCTAACCAAATTAACTAGTCTGAACCAGGTTTCCCCAAAAACTCATGATTCTAGCCTTAAACCGGTTTAAGTGCTAGTTACCGTGCCGTCCTCCATCATACGGAGACAGGACCCAAAGTCGGCCAGGCGGATGTGCCCGTTGACATCAAGCAGGACGTTGTCTGGTTTGATGTCTCTGTGACACAAAAAAAAACACATTTACATCAATACAACACCTGTGACCCTGATCTGTGACCAGGAGCCAGCCCAGGTGAGCTCAGGTACATCAGTGAGGGCTGCTGAGCCACAGGAGGAAAACATGGCCGCCCCACAAACCGCTCAGACTAAAACAGGAAACAGGTCAGACTGATGGAAACACTGCAAAGGAGGTCAGAACTACTGAGAGTTAGCTACATGTGCTAACACATGCTACAGCTTCTCCTTCTACAGTGAACTACAGTTTCTTCTTCTACTGTAATGATCATTAAAAAGGGAAAAGAAGAAGTGTTTTTCTGCTGCTCCCATCATATAAACAACGTGATTACAGCAGCAGTTTGTTTTTCTCTGAATCGTTAGGACAGACTCTAAAGACACTGAGACCCCAAAGGCTACAATACCTTTAACTGTAGAGTCATACTGGGACTTAAACTGATACTCAAACTGGGACTCATACTGGGACTCAAACTAGGAGTGTATAGAAACTGGAATGGAATGCGGCCCAGTGTCCGTTTCTGCACAGGAAGTAAGGTCGAGGCTGAGCTGGCTGGACAGGAAATAACTACAGTTCCCAGAGGACACTGCTGCCAGGAAGAGCCCACTTCCTCTGATACACACTCACACAAGCCCCATTCAGACTGCACGTTACTTGTATGTGCGGCTGCTCTTTGTTTGCTTTGAAACTCTGTAAACGGTGCTGCTGCCTGTCTCGGCCAGGACACTCTTGAAAATGATTGATCTCAACAAAAATAAAGGCGCAGTCTGAATGTCCGCCATTGTGACGTCACCTCTTCACTTTGAATATCACAGAGGTGTAATGGGGGAACGAAGCTATTGCCCTTTCTGTGCAGCCATCTGAGGTAGTAAAGGAGGAGTGACATGGGCTAGGCGGGACATGGGCGAGGCGGGATCGTCGAGGCAGGATTGGCCGAGCCAGCTGGGGAACACAGATCTGTGTGTACATGTACAAGTGTGTATATGTCCAACTCCCACCGTTTCTCTACATGTCTTGATTTAAGGCAATATGAATACATATAACTGGTGTACACAGTGTAACCAATGTATCCAGTATAACCAGTGTGACAAACAAAACCAGTACAGGTAGGGTAACCCGTGTTAACAGTCTAACCAGTGTAACCAGTACCTGTGGATGTAGTTCTGCTGGTGGATGGAGTGGATGGCGAGCACCATCTCGGCGACGTAGAACCTGGACATGTCCTCCGGCAGACGATCCTCAAACTTACTGAGCAGAGTCAGCAGGTCGCCGCCCACGTAGTAATCCATCACCAGGTACTGCAGTGATACACAGTGTTAGCATAGCAACAGTTCTACTAGTAGCAGTGTTAGCATAGCAACAGTTCTACTAGTAGCAGTGTTAGCAGTAGCAACAGTTCTACTAGTAGCAGTGTTAGCATAGCAACAGTTCTACTAGTAGCAGTGTTAGCAGTAGCAACAGTTCTACTAGTAGCAGTGTTAGCAGTAGCAACAGTTCTACTAGTAGCAGTGTTAGCATAGCAACAGTTCTACTAGTAGCAGTGTTAGCAGTAGCAACAGTTCTACTAGTAGCAGTGTTAGCATAGCAACAGTTCTACTAGTAGCAGTGTTAGCATAGCAACAGTTCTACTAGTAGCAGTGTTAGCAGTAGCAACAGTTCTACTAGTAGCAGTGTTAGCATAGCAACAGTTCTACTAGTAGCAGTGTTAGCAGTAGCAACAGTTCTACTAGTAGCAGTGTTAGCATAGCAACAGTTCTACTAGTAGCAGTGTTAGCAGTAGCAACAGTTCTACTAGTAGCAGTGTTAGCATAGCAACAGTTCTACTAGTAGCAGTGTTAGCAGTAGCAACAGTTCTACTAGTAGCAGTGTTAGCAGCAGTGTTAGCAGTAGTAACAGCATTGGTCGTACTAACCAGGTAGTTTTCATCCTGGAATGCGTAGTGCAGAGTTGTGATCCACTGACTGTCTCCTTTCACCAGGACGTCTCGTTCTTCTCTGAAACACGCCGTCTGTGCAGGACACGCTTACATGATTAACACAACACGCTGACACAGCACACTAACACAACACACAAACATCACAAGCTAATATCCTGACTAGGGCTGTCGCTGTGATTCAGGTTTAGCTCAATAACAGGGGTTGGCAACTGGCGTCCCTGGGCCAAAGGTGGCCCGCCAGCAATAATTGTGCCACACAGGGTTTCAAAAACAAACTGTCTCTCAGATTTTACAAATTGCATCATCTAAATTAGCTAGTGCTCATTTTTTCATTTGGCTAAAAGCTGAAATGTTCCCAAAGGGGAGACGTTTCAATCGGTTTAGGTACCAGTGCAGTTGCCATTGTTTCTGTCTGAACATGAGGTGGGGGAGGGGACTTCATGTCGGTTGTGAAGGTGGCTGGTGTTTATATTGCTGTAATACATTTTTGGTTACCGTGAAAGCCCTAGTCCTGACATGACACACAGAAACTCACCTCGGCTCTCTTTAACATCTCCCACTTATTGAGAATCTTCATGGCATACACTCTCTCTGTGTGCTTCATCTTCACCACGGCAACCTGAGGGAGAGATGAGAGACATTAACACTTAAACCCTTTTCACACATACGGAAATCTCCTGATAAACTCCGGAGATTACCCGAAGGAGCTGTATGTGTGAACACAACAGCCGGATTTTACCCGGAGTTTCTCCTGCCAGACCCCTAGTATTTTTTCCGCAGAAAGTCCGGAGGGGCTGATGTGAGAATGCGGCAGTAGATTCTCCGGAGCCAATAGGAGTTGAGTGACGTTTATTCCTTGTGATCGCTGAGTGTCTTCACGTGACCACTACGATCTCTGTGCACGTAATTAAACGGCTGCAATATGTTTTCTGTTCGTCAGTATGTTGTTCTCCGCTCTTTTGTTGATGTTGTCATTCCGTTGGACTACATGTAGCATTTGTATAAAGGCAAATATTCTCATTATAGCGTCGTGTAGCGGACTCTGTTGCTTCGTCCGCTTCTTCCGCATTGTTTTTTTACGTCACGTCTTGCCCAAGTAAATCCCTCGTCTGACAGGGACAGTCTCCAGCTAAGAGGTGCATATGTGAATGGCTAGGTCAGCAGAATCTCCGAGCAGTCCTCCCGTGACTATCCGGATATTATCCGGTGTGCATATGTGAAAACGGCTCTAAACACTTAAGAGACCATCACGTCTGCAACATGACATTTGACGGTCATTGAGCAGTCATAGTTGGTTTTCACGTATACTAAAGTGTTTTAAAGTTGTTTTTTTGTGGATCTGTGTGCACGGAAGTTGTTATCAAAACGTCGCCTGAACGTGGAACTTTTTTGAAAACACGAAAATATAACAATTGTAACTGTGTAAACTCTGCCCAAACAGAGAGACAGAGAGAGGGAGAGGGAGAGGGAGAGAGAGAGAGGGAGAGGGAGAGAGAGAGAGAGAGAGAGAGAGAGAGGGAGAGATGGACCCTGTTATCAAACACTGCCTCAGGTACTCTTCACCAGGTGTGTGCAGTTCAGGGATGTGATTGGCCGACAGGAGTGAACCTGAGCAGGTTCCAGTAACCTGTCAAGACTGTTGTGACACAGAAACACACCTGAAATCACACACACACTGACAGCTGTTCTTATTGGTTGAGCCGTGTGTGTTTGTGTCTGTGTTTATTTTGTATCTGTGTGTTTGTGAGGACCAGAGAGCAGACTGTCCTCATAAAACACCCAAACATGAGCCTGTGTGTGAGTTTATATCCTGAGGCAGCAGGCAGGTGTGGCCCCCTGACACACCTTTCCTCTGGTATGTGGACAATGTACACACACACACATATACACACATACACACACACACACACACACATATACACACACATATACACACACACTCTGATCAGACTGCTACTCAAGAGAAAAGGCCTCACACACTGTAAAGTCAATAAACTTCATTACCCAGAACCCCTCAGTGATGATGTCACCATGCCTACTTCTACATTCTTATTTAAACATGAAATTAACCACATAGTAGCCTACTCCAGTGTCCTACATATAGACGATACCTAGGAGGGCCGTACAGGTAGTTTCCCGACCTTTTTTTACCAATAACGAGGAGAGAGAGAAGTCTGCCGGTACGGACACAGTACGTCCCTCCGTTAATGCACTGACTGAGCTGCGACGTCTCATGTAAAAACAGAAGCTTCTCATCTTTTCATTTTTATATTTTTCTGCAGCTGACGTCATTCTGCACTCGTAGGAACTGATTCAGTAAACAGTTACGCTGCTTTCACATCCAGGAAAACCTGTGCAAATGGATCACAATGACGCCGCCTGGGGGCGCCCCGCGTTCTGAAGCTATAAGGATAAACTTTATTGATCCCCCAATGGTAGAAATGTAGATGTTACAGCAGCTCAAAAACAGGAATATAAACAGCATCAATCGCAAAAAGTTAAGAAAAACCAGCTACGAGCATGTTAACATGAATTAAATAAACAATAACGAGGGGGGTCGGAGCTGCCGTAACAAGCAGCCACCCAGAGCGGCGCCGGAAACTATAACAGAAAACAACAACAAAAACTATAGCCCTCAAAGCAGCAGCCCAGGTTCGAATCCGACCTGTGGCTCCTTTCCTGCATGTCGTTCCCCACTCCCTCTGTCCTGTCTCTACATAAAAGCATAATAATCCAAAACACAAAACTTAAAAAAATAACAGATTTACAAAACACACAAAGGCGCTTAAATTCACCCCGAGTTGCATTGCAGAGCGAACAGCGTCTCTTTGCACCGGTGCTGGTTGGGCGTATTTAAGTGAGCAGTTACGCAGTCCTCTGGGGTAAAACCGTCTCCTTTCTATTAAAACAAGCATCATTGCCAAAAAGAGTCTCACTCACAAACAGGGGGCACTAACAGCCACGCACAGTTAGAGTAAAAAAAACTGCGCCGCAGTTGGTGGAGAGGTGAAATGTCTTCAAGATCTTCCTCTCTAGTTGCCTATGGATCAAGCTTCGAAATGTACCATGATCAGGGGCCTGTACTACGAAGCGAGTTAAACAGACCCAGGGTCTCTTTGAGTTATCTGGCTTCACTAACCCTAACATAAGAGATCGTGCTTAACAGTCCTACGAAGCTGGTTATCAACCTGAGAGGTAAACCCAGAGTCACCAAGAGCGCGTTCACATGAAAGGGCGGAGTTAGCTTCATATAACCTATCACAATCATCACTGTGTCTGCCGTCAGCAGATCGTCATATCTACAAACTCTGATCAAACTATATTAACAATATAAATACGTTGAAGACAAACAGGCTCCCAAAGACTAAAGTTACAAAGCTGCAGCAACAAATGGCATAAAAAAGAAAAAACTGCGAGTATTAACGTCCAAACTACGGCTTCTTCTATTTGTTCCATCGTTAGTTGACCTTTGAACTGACCATAATAACTCCTGTTTCTTCTCTGAACTGAATGTGTTGCTCTGACTCTTTCATGTGGAGAGTAGAACAGTTTGAGAAGTTCTATTTCAGCTGCAGCTCTGAGCATCACAAACAGAGCGGCATGGAGACACTAAACATTCATATGAAGATATCATTCAAAGACAGAAGAAGCTCTTCATCATTTAACATCTTCAAAACAACTCAAAGGCTCCGGGGCTTTTTCACTCTCTGTTGAAGGATGAAGGATATCAGTAACAAACAATCATTACCTTTAAGGACTATAATGTTAAATCATACGGGATACATGAAGTGTCCTCCCCCCCCCTCCATCAGCTCCAGGAGCTCCGCCATCAAAAGATCTGATTGGTCAGTGGGCGGAGATTTTCACAGGTTGATCTCTTATCTCCAACATAACCTGCACCGGAGCAGGTTAGGCGTGCAGCGTAAGTTACCATGGTGATATACCCAGGTAAGAAGTGAACGACCCTCGTAGGACTGAAAACCCAGGGTTAACCCTGAAGTGACCTCGCTAACCCCAAATCCTGCTTCGTAGTACAGACCCCTGGATGACTGAGAACCTGCACAGACATCAGGGACGTTTGTCGTCTGTTTACTCACTATATGGCATCGTGGATGAGGAGGAAGTGCAGGAGGAGGAACAGGAAGTCTTACCTCTCCAAAAGCTCCTCGTCCAATCACCTTGAGCATCTCAAAGTCGTCTCTGTGGAGCCTCATTTTCTTCACTGTGCTGGTGAACGGTTTCACTGAGGAGAGAGGACAGACCAGTGTTCATACAGTGAGCATCATCATACCCTTTATAGTGCACTCATGGTATCCCACAATGCATTGTGAAAAGTAGTGTGCAACCAATGGTCACTATCAAAGCAATATATCCCATCATGCATTGTGGTAAAAAGAGGCTTTAGACTGGACAGCTCTCAGACGGACGAGGAGCGACCAGCGTGAACACATAAACACAGAGAAGGTCGTATTCAGAGCGTGTTGACTGAAACCTTTGATCAGTTTAAATAAAGAGTCACAGGTCGTCAGTGTTAGTTCGTCCCGATGACGACGAGACACGAGAGCAGAGTCTGTGAGCACAAATAAATGACTTCAATCATTTATCAATCAACTGTGAAAACACTCAGTTTAACAGAAGTTCTCACTGAAATTCATGTCGTTATTTCCCGTTATTACTGATCCTCAGTCGCCGTTAAGCCGCACGTTTTAGTTGTGCGATAGCGACGACGTCACTGGCGGCGTCCGGCGAGTAGTGCCCGAAATGTTGTTGTATCGTGCTGAATGAGTGCACTATGAAGTCCACTACAGAGAGCTCACTATAGAGGGAGGAGTGAGTGATTTAGGACACAATCAATGTGTTATTATATTGTTATGATGTTTAATAAAGTTTAAGGGCGTTTTCACGTCAGGCTCGACTGTTTGTACCGTGCCCGAGCTCGATTCCTCCCCCCTCCCCCGCTAGTCTGCGTTCACATTAGCAACATCGTTCTGTACCCGAGTAATCTTACAGTCCGACACAGCAGGTGGCGTTATGCACATAGTTGGTTTGCAAATCGGGCTGAGTCCATCCTGCCAACTGTGGATGTTTTTTTAATTTCATAGACGCCAACAACGACCCTCTTCCTACTTCCACATCTACCGTGCAGCTCAGAGGATGAAACGGGCCGTGCTGCACGGATACGACAGTTTTTGAAGCGACAGGAGCCGCTTAGAATGACGTCATAGAGCGGTCCACTTCCTTGTTTGAGCACGGTTGCATTCACATCTCCTGCAAACCGTATTCGAGTACACATGAATCCTGCCCGAGATCACCTCTTCAAGCGGTCTCGGGCACGGTACCCAAGTACGGTACGATTGTGTTCACACTGATCAAATAAACCGGACTTTGGGATCAAGCGTATTCTGATCCAGACTTGGGTCCCTAATTTGAAACCACCCGAAGTCGTTATGTTATTTTATTGTTATTGTTATTATAGTGACGTTATGACGTAACCAGAGTGTCAGAATAATGTCTTACTGAGGATACACTGCACAGAGTGTGTGTGTGTGTGTGTGTGTGTGTGTGTGTGTGTGTGTGTGTGTGTGTGTGTGTGTGTGTGTGTGTGTGTGTGTTCTAAACACAGATTTAAGCAGACCCCTCACAGGTGTGTGACACACAGAGGATGTTTCAAAGAGCTCAAACTTTATTTAAATGTTCCGCAGAGAACAACACATAATGTGTTATTTATAGCAGAGATCAGAGGGAGGAAGTGACATCATCGCTACGGCAGCTGACTGATCATCAGGATCAATACGTGAATATTTACAGGGACACAGAAATACTCAGTGTGTAAAAGTACACACTAATACTCTGGAGGGGGGGAGGGGGGGGCACTGGGACCCTGCAGACTGCTCCTCATCTTTAATTCATGTGCTACTTAAAACTGGGTCAAACACCAAACACACACACACACACACACAGATCAATAAGAGGACCTCCTCAGGATGTATCTTCTCCCAGCATGCATCAGTGTTTGTGTCATAGAGATACACCTGAAACACTCACACCTGTACCCCGCGTTGTGCTGTGTCAGAGGGGGGCGGGGCCTGACACTCTCTCTGACTGATGTCGTCAAACCACCTCCTAATGTAAACCTTACATCACATCCTGCTGCGCTGTGATTGGCTTTCAGCTGTGATGTCATGACTGAATAGGAGCAGGTAAAGTGCTGCTGCCATCAGGTGTGGCAAAACAAAACCAAAGCACTTAATGTGGAGAGGAAGGGGGCGTGGCCTGAAGTATCAGCGTTACCATGGTAACTGACTGACAGACACATTCATCCTCACTCTGCCCACCCTGAAACCAGACCAGAATAAACCAGGACAAGTCTGTAACAGGGTCAGGCTGAACCAGGACAGAGTGGGACAAAGTGGGCCACTACGTGGAGCTGCTATGTGTCCCGATTAACCCTGGAGGACGTCTTAGACCCACCTGAGACCCTCGCCCTGCTAAAAGATGACTCACCTTGAAATCCCTGGAAAACTTTGGAGAACACCCTGGTACCCCCTTCAGACTCTAAAGGACCACCTCAAGGTCCCCTGAACCTCCAGGGAACCCTGAGACCCCCTGAATGAAATGATTGGCTGGTTCACCTGTCAGTCTTCCTGTGACCTGAAAACGTCTCGAGGACCAAAGTTAATGTCTTTCCAAACTGCCCTGAAACCGGGAACCTCTTTCAAGGCCTTCCAATAACCTTTACTGAAATTTCTCTCAAGGATCCTTAAACCTCCTTGGTGCCCCTGGAAACACTCCAGGTCTGTCTACCTGTTCATACCTTGATCTTCCTGGAACTCTTACAGAACACTGACACTCCACTTGAACATACATTAAGGATTCACTAGGGGCTGTAAACATCCTCAAACCTCACCTTAGCCCCCTGTGTGTCCCCTGGGATCACCTGATCCCCCTGAGTGTCCTCTAGGATCACCTGGGCCCCACAGTGGCTCCTGAAGGGCTCAGGGACCTTCTACGTTGCTTTTATTAGATTTTTGATACAAAGACCAAGTCCTGGAGAAGGGCCTGGTACAGGTCAGGTTCTTACCCCAATCCAGGAAGTCATGGACGTGCTTGTCCCTGCGGAGCGGGGTCTGGGACACTTCTGCGCAGAAGCATAGCAGCAGGTCGAGCAGCGCCTCCACGCTCAGACAGCCCGCCTCCTTCTGCTCCAACAACAGCTCCTCCAGTCGCTTCAAGCGGTCCTGAGCCGACATCGTGCCCGGGAAGAGCCCCTCCGCCCCGGCTACGGTCCGACACAAGCCCCGCCGCACAGTCCGAGAGCTCCCCGCCGCCCAGGCTCCGACTCCTGTCGAGTCCTGCCGAGCTGAGCCGAGCTCAGCCTGCTAGCTGCGGCTAGCTCGTTAGCTCCGGGAGAACATTCCCGACATTTTATACAGTCCGGTCGTTGGTGTGTCGGTGAGTCTCCGCCGGTTTCCGTCAGTCCGTCGTGTCTAGAGCGGATCAGTCCGTGGGCCCTCCCCGGTCCGTGATCCCGGTCAATCTGGACTCTGCTCTCAGATTCGGGATGTCGGTCAGACCGTCGCCTCTCTCAGGCTGTCCGCGGCGGATCCATGTCCTCGCGCAGGTCCGTCAGCTCGGTAACATGTCCGGGGGAACCGGGACGGACTCGGGTCGAACAATACCAACCGTTTACACCGGTAGGGCGCGCCGCGGGCGTCTTCAGACAGTTTCTGGGTGTTAGAGGAGGCTGCCGGTGTGGCTGCTCGCTGGGAATATGGCTGAATCAGGATCGGATCATCGGGAGCAAGCTGCGCAGCCGCAGACACACTTCCTGTGTCCCAGAGTGTCACAATAAAACGTCCAACAGCCACAGTCCGCTAAATCTAATCCACTTAGCAAACAATTTATTCATATATTTATTAAACAATTTATCCATGAAAGGATCACTCCAAGACTGAAGATGAATTTTAAGAGTTGTGTCATGTTTACAGTGAATCTGTGATTGAACGGATCAGTTTACATTTTAATATCTATATGTTTAAACATTAAACTTGATGCTGTGAGTTAATATGAACAAGAGACAGATCAACTCTGAGTCACTGAGAATAAAGTTAAACATGCTGCTGTTAATCTGAAATGATTATTTTGTTCTAAAAATGACCCAAAAACAAACAAAGATATAAAATACATGTAAAAACATTTCAAGAGAAGTGAAGAGAGCTATGTTCTTGTTTCATTCAGAATAATAGACATATGTTAGATTCACCAGTCTGACAGACGTGTGTCAGTCTGTAAATAATACATTTCATATTTTTATTAATAAATTGATCATTAACATTTAAATGTTCAATGGAGGGCATACAATAATAAGAATGCACAATTATAACTCTTTAAAACTAATAAACACTGAGTTATAGTTTATGAAACTAACCCTCTGCATGCTCTTATTTTGAAAGAGAATATCCCGTCACCGGAAGTCGGTACCTGCTGCTCTTTGCTGCCTTGACCCAACTGTCTGTCGCTCCCTGAGGAACACGGAGACCCCGCCTTCCTGCACCGGAAACGCTCTGGACGCGTGACGTCATGGCGTGATTGACAGGAGCAGGGAGAGACTGGTACCGCCCCCAGGAAGGAGGGCGGGGGGGGGGCTGGCATCATCTCAGTGACGTCATTAAACACAAAAACAAGTCTTTTTTGTTTATGTTCTTTTCAGATGTTGACAAAATAAAAGTCACGAGTAAAACATTCAGTCTGTAAATATCAAAAACAACAATTTACTGTTTCTTTAAAGGAATACAAATGTTTTTAAACTTTCATGTTTGTTTGTAAATATTAAACATTTCAAATTAAAAATATTCTTGATAACTTCTAACTTGAGAAATGTATTCACACTATGATAATCATATTTTCTGCATATTAGTTACAGAACAAATTAAAGCTTGTATTTGTTTTTCTGGTGTGTGCTGCCCTCTGCTGGTCAGAGATGAATATTTATATTTCTCCAGAAACAATCCATCAGCTGGTAAACAAACCGAACAGAACAGTGGAATCAGAACCAGGGTCACTGCAATGCATCACAACACAGAACTACATTTAGTCAGTTGTTCTTTTCAGAGGAACACACCTGAGGAACACACCTGAGGAACACATTACCACCTGAGGAACACATTACCACCTGAGGAACACATTACCACATGAGGAACACATGAGGAACACATTACCACATGAGGAACACATTACCACATGAGGAACACATTACCACATGAGGAACACATTACCACATGAGGAACACATGAGGAACACATTACCACATGAGGAACACATGAGGAACACATTACCACCTGAGGAACACATTACCACCTGAGGAACACATTACCACCTGAGGAACACATTACCACATGAGGAACACATTACCACCTGAGGAACACATTACCACCTGAGGAACACATTACCACATGAGGAACACATTACCACATGAGGAACACATGAGGAACACATTACCACCTGAGGAACACATTACCACCTGAGGAACACATTACCACCTGAGGAACACATTACCACCTGAGGAACACATTACCACATGAGGAACACATTACCACCTGAGGAACACATTACCACCTGAGGAACACATTACCACATGAGGAACACATGAGGAACACATTACCACATGAGGAACACATTACCACATGAGGAACACATTACCACCTGAGGAACACATTACCACCTGAGGAACACATTACCACATGAGGAACACATTACCACCTGAGGAACACATTACCACCTGAGGAACACATGAGGAACACATTACCACCTGAGGAACACATTACCACATGAGGAACACATGAGGAACACATTACCACATGAGGAACACATTACCACATGAGGAACACATGAGGAACACATTACCACATGAGGAACACCTGAGGAACACATTACCACATGAGGAACACATTACCACCTGAGGAACACATTACCACATGAGGAACACATTACCACCTGAGGAACACATTACCACATGAGGAACACATTACCACATGAGGAACACCTGAGGAACACATTACCACATGAGGAACACATTACCACATGAGGAACACATTACCACATGAGGAACACATGAGGAACACATTACCACATGAGGAACACATTACCACCTGAGGAACACATTACCACATGAGGAACACATTACCACCTGAGGAACACATTACCACATGAGGAACACATGAGGAACACATTACCACATGAGGAACACCTGAGGAACACATTACCACATGAGGAACACATTACCACATGAGGAACACATTACCACATGAGGAACACCTGAGGAACACATTACCACATGAGGAACACATTACCACATGAGGAACACATGAGGAACACATTACCACATGAGGAACACATTACCACCTGAGGAACACATTACCACATGAGGAACACATTACCACATGAGGAACACATTACCACCTGAGGAACACATTACCACCTGAGGAACACATTACCACATGAGGAACACATGAGGAACACATTACCACATGAGGAACACATTACCACATGAGGAACACATGAGGAACACATTACCACATGAGGAACACCTGAGGAACACATTACCACATGAGGAACACATGAGGAACACATTACCACATGAGGAACACCTTACCACATGAGGAACACACCGTCTGAAATAAAAAACTGACCAAGCTTGAGGTTTTTAAGACACATTTAAAATAGTGTCTGAAACTAAAGCCAGTCTGTGAGCATTTACTTTGTTGGGGGACGTGGAATAAATTCCATTATCAGACCTGTACAGATGAAAAGCACTAAACATGTCTCATTTTATTGGATTCTCTGCGAGGGCTCCCTATAAAATCTAGAATAAAATTTAAAAAGCTCTTCATGATCAAATACCATCTCATCTTAAAGTGCTAAAAGTGCCTTATTACCCTTCCAGAACATTACGCTCCCAGAATGCGGGCCTGCTCGTGGTACCTACGGTCTCTAAATGTACCATGGGAGGTAGAGCCTTCAGTTATCAGGCCTGCTCGTGGTACCTACAGTCTCTAAATGTACTATGGGAGGTAGAGCCTTCAGTTATCAGGCCTGCTCGTGGTACCTACGGTCTCTAAATGTACTATGGGAGGTAGAGCCTTCAGTTATCAGGCCTGCTCGTGGTACCTACAGTCTCTAAATGTACTATGGGAGGTAGAGCCTTCAGTTATCAGGACTGCTCTTGGTACCTACAGTCTCTAAATGTACTATGGGAGGTAGAGCCTTCAGTTATCAGGCCTGCTCGGGGTACCTACAGTCTCTAAATGTACTATGGGAGGTAGAGCCTTCAGTTATCAGACCTGCTCGTGGTACCTACAGTCTCTAAATGTACTATGGGAGGTAGAGCCTTCAGTTATCAGGCCTGCTCGTGGTACCTACAGTCTCTAAATGTACTATGGGAGGTAGATCCTTCAGTTATCAGGCCTGCTCGTGGTACCTACGGTCTCTAAATGTACTATGGGAGGTAGAGCCTTCAGTTATCAGGCCTGCTCGTGGTACCTACAGTCTCTAAATGTACTATGGGAGGTAGAGCCTTCAGTTATCAGGCCTGCTCGTGGTACCTACGGTCTCTAAATGTACCATGGGAGGTAGAGCCTTCAGTTATCAGGCCTGCTCGTGGTACCTACAGTCTCTAAATGTACTATGGGAGGTAGAGCCTTCAGTTATCAGGCCTGCTCGTGGTACCTACTGTCTCTAAATGTACTATGGGAGGTAGAGCCTTCAGTTATCAGGCCTGCTCGTGGTACCTACAGTCTCTAAATGTACTATGGGAGGTAGAGCCTTCAGTTATCAGGACTGCTCTTGGTACCTACAGTCTCTAAATGTACTATGGGAGGTAGAGCCTTCAGTTATCAGGCCTGCTCGGGGTACCTACAGTCTCTAAATGTACTATGGGAGGTAGAGCCTTCAGTTATCAGACCTGCTCGTGGTACCTACAGTCTCTAAATGTACTATGGGAGGTAGAGCCTTCAGTTATCAGGCCTGCTCGTGGTACCTACAGTCTCTAAATGTACTATGGGAGGTAGATCCTTCAGTTATCAGGCCTGCTCGTGGTACCTACGGTCTCTAAATGTACTATGGGAGGTAGAGCCTTCAGTTATCAGGCCTGCTCGTGGTACCTACAGTCTCTAAATGTACTATGGGAGGTAGAGCCTTCAGTTATCAGGCCTGCTCGTGGTACCTACGGTCTCTAAATGTACTATGGGAGGTAGAGCCTTCAGTTATCAGGCCTGCTCGTGGTACCTACGGTCTCTAAATGTACTATGGGAGGTAGAGCCTTCAGTTATCAGGCCTGCTCGTGGTACCTACGGTCTCTAAATGTACTATGGGAGGTAGAGCCTTCAGTTATCAGGTCTGCTCGTGGTACCTACGGTCTCTAAATGTACTATGGGAGGTAGAGCCTTCAGTTATCAGGCCTGCTCGTGGTACCTACAGTCTCTAAATGTACTATGGGAGGTAGAGCCTTCAGTTATCAGGTCTGCTCGTGGTACCTACAGTCTCTAAATGTACTATGGGAGGTAGAGCCTTCAGTTATCAGGTCTGCTCGTGGTACCTACAGTCTCTAAATGTACTATGGGAGGTAGAGCCTTCAGTTATCAGGCCTGCTCGTGGTACCTACAGTCTCTAAATGTACTATGGGAGGTAGAGCCTTCAGTTATCAGGTCTGCTCGTGGTACCTACAGTCTCTAAATGTACTATGGGAGGTAGAGCCTTCAGTTATCAGGTCTGCTCGTGGTACCTACAGTCTCTAAATGTACTATGGGAGGTAGAGCCTTCAGTTATCAGGTCTGCTCGTGGTACCTACAGTCTCTAAATGTACTATGGGAGGTAGAGCCTTCAGTTATCAGGCCTGCTCGTGGTACCTACGGTCTCTAAATGTACTATGGGAGGTAGAGCCTTCAGTTATCAGGCCTGCTCGTGGTACCTACAGTCTCTAAATGTACTATGGGAGGTAGAGCCTTCAGTTATCAGGCCTGCTCGTGGTACCTACAGTCTCTAAATGTACTATGGGAGGTAGAGCCTTCAGTTATCAGGCCTGCTCGTGGTACCTACGGTCTCTAAATGTACTATGAGAGGTAGAGCCTTCAGTTATCAGACCTGCTCGTGGTACCTACAGTCTCTAAATGTACTATGGGAGGTAGAGCCTTCAGTTATCAGGCCTGCTCGTGGTACCTACAGTCTCTAAATGTACTATGGGAGGTAGAGCCTTCAGTTATCAGACCTGCTCGTGGTACCTACAGTCTCTAAATGTACTATGGGAGGTAGAGCCTTCAGTTATCAGGCCTGATCGTGGTACCTACAGTCTCTAAATGTACTATGGGAGGTAGAGCCTTCAGTTATCAGGCCTGCTCGTGGTACCTACAGTCTCTAAATGTACTATGGGAGGTAGAGCCTTCAGTTATCAGGCCTGCTCTTGGTACCTACAGTCTCTAAATGTACTATGGGAGGTAGAGCCTTCAGTTATCAGGCCTGCTCGTGGTACCTACAGTCTCTAAATGTACTATGGGAGGTAGAGCCTTCAGTTATCAGGTCTGCTCGTGGTACCTACAGTCTCTAAATGTACTATGGGAGGTAGAGCCTTCAGTTATCAGACCTGCTCGTGGTACCTACGGTCTCTAAATGTACTATGGGAGGTAGAGCCTTCAGTTATCAGGCCTGCTCGTGGTACCTACGGTCTCTAAATGTACTATGGGAGGTAGAGCCTTCAGTTATCAGACCTGCTCGTGGTACCTACGGTCTCTAAATGTACTATGGGAGGTAGAGCCTTCAGTTATCAGACCTGCTCGTGGTACCTACAGTCTCTAAATGTACTATGGGAGGTAGAGTCTTCAGTTATCAGGCCTGCTCGTGGTACCTACAGTCTCTAAATGTACTATGGGAGGTAGAGCCTTCAGTTATCAGACCTGCTCGTGGTACCTACAGTCTCTAAATGTACTATGGGATTAATATGATATCCATGTCATACTAATAACTGTTACTAACTGTAAATCATCAAGGTAGTTCTTGACCTCTCTTGTCTCGTAGGATTAAGGGGATGTCCCTCCTCCCATCAATCATTAACCAGCCCCGCCTCCTGTCTGTGACTTACATGAGGACTTTATTCCCTATGTTTTCCTCCATACACTACATTTTCTCGTTCAGAGCGTGGGCACACTGTACATTCCTGCTGATGGTCCAGCTGGTGAATGGGGGGGGGGGCAGGTTGGAGATTTCTCAGCTTATTACAGGGCAGATTAGTTGTAAGGAGATTAGCACTGCAGGTTAACAGGCGCCTGAAAACTCTTTTTCTCAGCTTCAATATTTGATGCTCCTGAAGCGTGGCAGGACTCTGTTCCTCGAGATGACAGGAGTCGAGGGACGACGGACCTCCGGATGTCTGGGGACTTCAAGGTAACCAGGTAAAACTCTATTTTCTAAAGAGGGGGAGGGGAAGTGTATCTAAGATGGCAGCTGACATGCTGAATTAATCATCACTTTCATTTGTTCTGAAGTCACGGTTTATTCTAACTGTTTACTATGAAGCTGACTGAAGACTAATTTGATCCTGTGACCTCTCAGCTCTCTGCAGTTTAGCTTGAAACAGTTTCCTGCTGATCAGTGTGTGTTTCTGTTGTAAACGATTCGACTGCTCAAAGATGTTCTCTGAGACAGACGCTCCTCTCTGAAGAGTGTCACAGAAAAGTAGAGGAGTGGTAGGTTTTCACGGGGGAACATCTCTGACTGAGCTCAGAAGCAGACTGATCAAACTGAAGCAGCAGTAAACTGGTGAACATGTTTACATGATTTTATGACTCTGGTGACTCTTGATCGGGTTCAGAACTTTTATTAAACTTTGACCTTCTTTCTGCCGCGCTCAGGTCCTGGCCGTGTCTTCGAGTTCAGTGAAGAGAACCTAAAATACCTCAATAAGCCTCTTATGACGCTGTGCAGAGGGCAGCCAGCAGCCAGCAGCCATCTCCCTCCTGTTTTCTCCTGCTTTATTCTGAAGAGAGGCCCACTCTCGACCATCATTAAGATAGGACCTTCTGAGCATGTGCAGTAGCGGGGAAGGAGCTGACTGGAGGAAACCACAACCATCCTCTTCATAGACCTTGACTTTAAAGCCCCCTCTGATGATCTGGACATTAAATAGAAGGAACGGAAAGGATGCCCGGGATGTATTTAATATTTCCATTTGACGAAAACATGCAGTCATAAAAAAAGTGGAGACTGGAGGTATTTAGATGATCATGATGAAGCGACTTAGGATCTAATTTAGGGAGGACATCAGAGATACAGGGATGAAAATTTTACAACTAGAGCACACAGAGGAAGTGCTAAGAGTAAACGGAGATCTCATTATGTAGAAATAAAGAAGAGAATAAAAGTTGACGTGGTTTTGGTACAAGGCAGGTTTCTACATGCAGCACCTGGTGGTCGTTCTTGGCTCTGCACTTGAAGGCCCTTCAGTGTGCGCCATGTTATTGGCATTTTGGACGTGAGACACACCTGATGTGATTCGGATTCAAAGCACAGGACTGACATGGCGGTGGGTAAGTTGACTTTCACCAAGGCAGAGAGAGAGAAGCTTGCCGAGGTCCTCTGGCTGCTCAACTGGATCTCTGTGCTGACGGGGGCCATTCTCCTAAGCCTCGGCGTGTTCCTCAAAGTAGAGATTCAGAAATGGCAGGAAGTGATGTCAGACCAGGGGATCCTCTATGTGCCAAATACTCTGATCACCACGGGCCTGGCTGCCTGCTGCATCAACTTCCTGGGCGGGAAGATCTGCCTGGACTGTGCCGACACCAACAAGTTCCTTCGCTGGAAGCTGGTGATGATGCCATACGTCATCTGCACCTTCTTCTTCACTTCCTGCGTCCTGGCGGGGGCACTCATGTGCTACAGCATCCGCAGCCAGCTGGAGGAATCCCTGTTCCTGGGCCTGAGGAACGCCATGCGCTACTACAAAGACACAGATACACCGGGCCGCTGCTACCTGAAAAAGACTCTGGATCTGCTGCAGATCCAGTTCGAGTGTTGTGGAAACACTGGATACCGGGACTGGTCCCAGGTCCAGTGGATCAGCAACCGTTACCTGGACATGACCAGCAGCATCGTAGTGGAGTAAGTGGAGCATGGAAGTGGGACTCATGGGGATTAGTTTTAGGTTTCAGTAAAACCCTGTCTTTGTTTAGACCCCCACTGAGGATCAACACTTAGATGTCAGGCAGCTCATCTGGGTTCATCTGGGTCCTAGTGGGTTCATCTGGGTTCTACTGAGTTCCTCTGGGTCCTACTTGGTTCATCTGGGTTCTACTCAAACAAAAAATTAACAACTTAGTTTAGGTGGTTTTCCGTTTTTGGTGGTAGAATCTTTTGATCTGACTCTCTTGTGTTTCATTATAGTGTCAAAGATCATGTTTCATTAAAAAAGATCTGACTGAGCACAGATCTTATTTAGAGTCTACAGAATAATCTGAACCTTTATAGATTGAGTCCAGGGGGGCAGACTAATTTGATTGTAAGTGAACAAAGCTGCTTCATGATATGACTTCTCAAAACAAAGAAACAAAAGGCAGAACAGCATACTGCTTATGTCTGTTCTATCAGCTCCATACTCTGGTAATTTTCAGAGCTTTAACAGTTTCCTTCAACAATTATTTTGAACGCACCATCACAGATTGTAGACGATCTTTCTGGATTGTAGTGGATACCAAAGTTTTCGAATGTGGTCTTTGAGACTCAAGAACCAACAAACTGACTGTGGTTTTCTGTTGGGTTTAAGTGTATCCCTTTAAGTACTTTCGCTGAAGGTAGATTCTGGTGAATGTATAGTCGAGGGTCAGCTTACATTCCAGTGAGTCCAGTCATATTCTGTTGTCCAACTGGGGTTTTATTGGACTACTAGTGGCTTCAGATGGACTGCAGTGGATCCTTGTGGATTCTAGTGGATACAGACAGTAGGATTGATGGGTTTTGCAAAGAAACAGAAACTGCAGGGATACAATGAGAACACGTTAGTGATAGAACAGAGCACAGTGTCACTAAAAAACAGAGTCCTTTGAATTTGTGTGGAAGTGTTTTAGGACTCTTAAGGTTTTTCAGACATTGGTTGCTTGTGTTGGATTCAGACATGACCACCAGGAGTCACACTAGAGACCAGACCACCTCAGTAGATCTGCTCTGATGTCCATTACTGTAAATGTGAGTGTTACAGCTTCAGTGAGAGAGCACATCTCTCTGACAGCAGAGTTCTCTCAGATAGAGGCCACTGGTCCAATGGCCCCCTGGTCCTCTGGTCCACTGGTCCACTAAAGCACTGGTCCAATGGTCCACTGGTCCACTAGTCCACTGGTCCAATGGTCCACTGGTCCACTAGTCCACTGGTCGCCTGGTCCTCTGGTCCAGTGGTCCCCTGTTATGAAGGCTGAAAATGCTGGGGTCAAAGGTCAGGGGATTTATTATGCTTAAATAACAGAGGTCAGCTCAGGTTGAAGAGATTTAAAGACCGGCACTTGACATGGCATTTCACACACACATTAGAACTTTGGTTTATCAAAACCATGTTGTGTTTTTATTTGAAGACCATAAAAAATTTGAAATTCAAAGTCTGAGGAAGTTTCTCTCAGAACATCAGCAGTACGGGTCAGTAGTGTTCCAAGGAGTGGTAGCAGCACACCAGTAGTTGTAGTACTGGTTGTAGTGGTAGTAATATTTGTAGTACTCTAACACTGGCTGCCTGCTCCTCCCTGCAGCCGTATGAGGAGTAATGTAGAGGGGCGGTACCTGATGGATGGCGTTCCCTTCAGCTGCTGCAGCACGCTGTCCCCCCGACCATGCATCCAGCAGCAGATCAGCAACAGCTCAGCTCACTTCAACTACAACCAGCAGAGCCAGCAGCTCAACCTGTGGAGGAGGGGCTGCCGACAGGCCCTGATGGACCACTACACCGGCATCATGCAGTCCATCGGTCTCACGGTGCTGCTCATCTGGCTGTTTGAGGTACTGACCCGACACAAACGGGGTATAGGGTACGTAAGGAACTAATACTTCAGAAGAACTACTACAGCTAATACCTTGCATAATGACTGATTACTGGTTGGTGAGAAAAAACAAACAAATCAAGCTTAAAAAGTTTTCCATTCCATAAAACTGTTTAGATTGAACTTAGATCCTGTTGTTGTATCTTGTGGATCTTAAGCAGAGTTAAGAGTCCACTCAGGCTTGTTTAGACTCTAGTAGAGTGTTCTGAAACAGACGCTTGAAGTGCGCCATCTACTGGTTCAAAAGTTACTTAATATTCCTTTAGTGTCATTAACATAGTCAGCTCTTCTGTTCTCAACAAAAACTCTGTCTTTTTCTCCTCCCACCAGCTGCTGGTTCTGACGGGGGTCCGTTACTTGCAGACTGCCATGGAGAACGTTATCCGGCTCGGTGATCCAGACTCAGAGTCTGACGGTTGGATTCTGGAGAACAGCCTGGCAGAAACCGCTCGCTCCAACTTTAACATCATTAAGAATCTGGGGAAGTGTTACCAGATCGACGATGACCCCAACATCAACATCCCTACCGCCAGTGCCGAGCAAGAGGTGCCATCCCGGGGGGTCCACATCCCTGTTACCAGCTAGAACCTGAGGAGTCATGGACATCCTGTAGACCTGGACCAGCAGAACACCTCCAGAGCCTCAGGTGATGCTCAGGTGATGAGTCTCAAAGACCCAGGATGCTGAGAGCCTCCTGAGGAGATGAAGCTCCATCGCTCCCTCCTGATGTGAAGTCCTCGTGCTCTGTCGCTCCTGCAACAGATTCTGCCTTCAGATCAAAGTTAAAAAATGAACACAAACAGTTCAAACTTAAATAAAAGCTGATAAGACCTGAGAGCAGACGAGTCGAGGACACTAACAGGGACACTGATGTCTTTGGTGTGTGATTGTGCTTTTTAACCAGCAGATGTGAAGCACAGGGTGTTTCAGCTAAAGTGTTTGTTTAGATTCACATACAAACAGGAAAGTCCCCTCAACATGATGGTCATGTTCTGACTCAGTGGACCAGCATGTGTGACTCAACCTGGTGTGATACCAGGTCCAATAGAACAGGACAGAGTAGGTGTTCTGTGTCACACTGGGCTCTGATTGGCTCATTACATCGAGCACTGAACATAATAAAAGTGTCTCACTGACCTGTGTGTTTGTTCACTTCCTCCTCAGACTGTCCACTTCCTGTTTCCCATGAGTTTCCTGTTGTTTCCATAGCAGCTGTTAGACCGCCGAGGACTGATCGACCTAGTTGGAATAGTTTGAGTTGTTAAAGATATAAAAGTTCTAATAGTAACAATAGTTATTGATGGTTATAAGATATCAATAGAAAGTTACAATCATCATACTAGTTATAGTGAATAAAAGTTGTTATAGATAATTATAATAATGATAATAGTTCTTGACAGTATGTAATAGTTATGATTGTACACACACACACACACACACACACACACACACACACACACACAAACACACACACACACACACACACACACACACACACAAGCACACACACACACACACACACACACACACACACACACACACACACACACACACACACACACACACACACACACACACACACAAACACACACACACAAGATATAGTGGGCTGTATTTGTTGTTCCTGTTTTTAACCAGCAGAGGGAGACACAGACCCACTGAGCTCTGAGCTGTCCATGGTGCTGAAACACTACCACAACTACATTATCACTACTTCATTAGTATCAAGGCAAGACAAGTTTATTTATGTCGCACATTTCAACAAGGCAATTCAAAGTGCTTCACACAAGACATTAAAAGCATCATGACAGGAAAAAAGAAACATTAAAGTAGAACATTTAAAAATCGCTAACACAAACAATATTCTTATTAAATCTGAAATATTTCAAAATAAAATAAATTGAAATAAATAAAGTAAAAATATAAAAAGAGTTAAAAGTGACAGTGGAGAGTTAAAAATCGTATTTAAATGGTTTAATGAAAGGCAGCTGTAAACAGGTGAGTCTTCAACCTCGATTTAAACGAGCTGACAGTTTCAGCTGACCTGCAGTTTTCTGGGAGCTTGTTCACTACTACAGTATCACTACTACAGTATCACTACTACAGCATCACTACTACAATATCACTACTACAATATCACTACTACAGCATCACTACTACAGTATCACTACTACAGTATTACTACTACAGCATCACTACTGCAATATCACTACTACAGTGTCACTACTACAATATCACTACTACAGCATCACTACTACAGTATCACTACTACAGTGTCACTACTACAGCATCACTACTGCAATATCACTACTACAGTGTCACTACTACAGCATCACTACTGCAATATCACTACTACAGTATCACTACTACAATATCACTACTACAGTATCACTACTACAGTATCACTACTACAGTATCACTACTACAGCATCACTACTGCAATATCACTACTACAGTATCACTACTACAATATCACTACTACAGTATCACTACTACAGTATCACTACTACAGTATCACTACTACAGCATCACTACTACAATATCACTACTGCAATATCACTACTACAGCATCACTACTACAGCATCACTACTACAGTATCACTACTACAATATCACTACTACAGTATCACTACTACAGCATCACTACTGCAGTATCACTACTACAGTATCACTACTACAGTATCACTACTACAGTATCACTACTACAGTATCACTACTGCAGTATCACTACTACAGTATCACTACTGCAGTATCACTACTACAGCATCACTACTGCAGTATCACTACTACAGTATCACTACTACAGTATCACTACTACAGTATCACTACTGCAGTATCACTACTACAGTATCACTACTGCAGTATCACTACTACAGTATCACTACTACAGCATCACTACTACAGTATCACTACTACAGTATCACTACTACAGTATCACTACTACAGTATCACTACTACAGTATCACTACTGCAGTATCACTACTACAGTATCACTACTGCAGTATCACTACTACAGCATCACTACTACAGTATCACTACTACAGTATCACTACTACAGTATCACTACTGCAGTATCACTACTACAGTATCACTACTGCAGTATCACTACTACAGTATCACTACTGCAGTATCACTACTACAGCATCACTACTACAATATCACTACTACAGTATCACTACTACAGCATCACCGCTACAATATCACTACTGCAATATCACTACTACAGTATCACTACTACAATATCACTACAATAATATCATTACTACTTGATCACTACTATAGCATCACTTCTACGGTACTACCACTACTACTGTTTCCCTGCTAAGTATTTCTATTGTATACCACTCTATACCTGTACTGTACCCTACCTGTGGTGTACATGTACTGTACCCTACCTGTGGTGTACCTGTACTGTACCTTACCTGTGGTGTACCTGCACTGTACCCTACCTATGGTGTATCTGTGGTGTACCTGCATTGTACCCTACCTGTGGTGTACCTGCACTGTACCTTACCTATAGTGTACCTGTACTGTACCCTACCTGTGGTGTACCTGCACTGTACCCTACCTGTGGGGTACTTGTACTGTACCCTACCTGTGGTGTAACTGCATTGTACCCTACCTGTGGTGTACCTGCATTGTACCCTACATGTGGTGTACCTGTACTGTACCTTACCTGTGGTGTACTTGTACTGTACCTTACCTGTGGTGTACCTGTACTGTACCTTACCTGTGGTGTACCTGCACTGTACCCTCCCTGTGGTGTACTTGTACTGTACCTTACCTGTGGTGTACCTGCACTGTACCCTACCTGTGGTGTACTTGTACTGTACCCTATCTGTTGTGTACCTGTACTGTACCTTACCTGTGGTGTACTTGTACTGTACCCTATCTGTGGTGTACCTGTTCTGTACCCTATCTGTGGTGTACCTGTACTGTACCTTACCTGTGGTGTACCTGTACTGTACCTTACCTGTGGTGTACTTGTACTGTACCCTATCTGTGGTGTACCTGTACTGTACCTTACCTGTGGTGTACCTGCACTGTACCCTGTGGTGTACTTGTACTGTACCCTACCTGTGGTGTACCTGTACTGTACCCTATCTGTGGTGTACCTGTACTGTACTTTACCTGTGGTGTACATGTACTGTACCTGTACTGTACCCTATCTGTGGTGTACCTGTACTGTACCTTACCTGTGGTGTACCTGTACTGTACCCTATCTGTGGTGTACCTGTACTGTACCTTACCTGTGGTGTACCTGTACTGTACCCTATCTGTGGTGTACCTGTACTGTACCTTACCTGTGGTGTACCTGTACTGTACCTTACCTGTGGTGTACCTGCACTGTACCCTACCTGTGGTGTACTTGTACTGTACCCTATCTGTGGTGTACCTGTACTGTACCCTATCTGGGGTGTATCTGTACTGTACCTTACCTGTAGTGTACCTGTACTGTACCTTACCTGTGGTGTACCTGCACTGTACTTTACCTGTACTGTACTGTACCTGTACTGTACCTTACCTGTGGTGTACCTGTTATGTACCTTACCTGTGATGTACCTGCACTGTACCCTACCTGTGGTGTAGCTGTACTGTACTTGTAGTGTATCTGTAGTGTACATTTTCTGTACCTTATGTTTACCTGCATTCTACCTTTGCTTTACCGGTAGTGTACCTTTACTTTACCTGTTCTTTACGTGAAGTGTACCTGTACTTTACCTTTACTTTCTCTGTACTGGACTGAGTGTGATGTACCTTGTCCCTGAGTCATCATGAGTTTGTGTTCACATATAACATATATCATGTATATAACATGACACACACACTGAATTCATGTTAAAAACTCTCTGTTTGTGTACTTTCCCTTCATTAAAGCCTGTCATTGAGCAGCCAATCATAGAGGAGCTGGTTGTCACCACGACGACCACGTGGTTCTCAGTGCCCCAGATTACTCTGCTGCTGACCCCCCCTCATCCTCCTCCTCTTCATCCCTTTGTTTCCTCTTTTTTTCCTTTGTTCTGTTTCCACTTCCCTCCTCTCCATCTCCTCCTGTCTTCTCTCTCTCTCTCTTTCTGTTTCCATTTTCCTCCCCCTTTCTTCCATCCCCTCTCTCTCCCTCATCATTATTTTTTTCTCTTATGTATCCTACCTTCTTCCTTTCCTTCCTTTCTTTCATTTGTTCATACATCCTTTCCTCCTTTCTTTTTTCTGTCCTGTTCTTTTTCTCTCTTCCTTTCCTTCCTGCCTACTATCTCATCCGTCCATCCATGTTTTCTCCCTCTGTCTCTCTTTATTCCTCATTCTCTGTTTTTCTCCTTCCTTCCCTGTCTCTCCCTTCTCTCATCCATCCTTTCCTCCTGCCTTCCTTCTTTATATCATACCAGTTTTCATCCTTCCTTATTGGTTTCTCCCTCCATCTCTTTCTTCCTCCCTCCTCATCTCACCTCCCTCCTCCCTCTGTCTCCTCCTCCTGCATTTAAAGATGTCTCCCGTTATGTAACACTTCCATCACTTTATCACTTCCTCCTTTTTATCCCTGCCTCAATCTATGCAGCCAATCACACATCAGCTCCTTCAGTGACATCAGAGCTGGTGGGCGGGGCCTGATCTGAGTAAATCTGTTGTGTCTCTGCGAGTGTGAGCTTGTTAGTTGCCATGGTAACGGGGATTAAACGAGTTCAGATTAACATTTGTTTCTAAACAACTGCTGTCACATCCTCACTTCCCACAATGCACCGGGGCAGAAACAGCTGTTATATAATGGAGAGAGTGTGAGCGGACCAGCCAATCAGAGCCTGTGATTTCATGGAGAATAGGAAGTCAAGACGAGACCGCACATTCATTTGGCCCAGAGTTTTGTCTGGCAGGGTTTAATAACCTGAAATCTCATTATGCTATTGCTAACGCTAAAGAGTTAGCATAAAAATACTGCCTGAAAAACAGGAACATTTAGCATCAAAGGCTATGTTTAAAATAATATCATCGATAACTTTAGCTTTGAAAAGTTATATTAGCAGTAAGACATGTAGCATTTAGCATGTCACCGTTAATATTAGCATTGAACAGTAGCATAAGCATTAACTCAGCAGGAACAGAGTTAAAACTCAGGAGAAGCAGGTGTGACTCAGCAGAAACAGAGGTGTGACTCAGCAGAAACAGAGTTGTGACTCATGAGGACCAGGTGTGACTCAGCAGAAACAGAGGTGTGACTCATGAGGACCAGGTGTGACTCAGCAGAAACAGAGGTGTGACTCAGGAGGACCAGGTGTGACTCAACAGAGACAGAGGTGTGACTCAGCAAAAAGAGCCATGACTCAGCAAAAACAGAGGTGTGACTCAGGAGAAGCATGTGTGACTCAGCAAAAACAGATGTGTGACTAAGCAGGAGCAGAGGTATGACTCAGCTGAAACACATTATCTGCACACTTAAAGAGATCAATGACATCAGCTGTCAATCAAACTAATATTCCACCTCCTGTTCAATCAGCTGATTGTTTCTTATGGTCATCTCACTGTGACATCTGTACCTGGAAACTCCTCCAGGACCCTGGAACTTCTTCGAGGACACCTGAACACCTTCAAGGACACCTGGAACATCTTCAAGGACACCTGGAACATCACCAAGGACACCTGGAACATCTTCAAGGACACCTGGAACATCATCAAGGACACCTGAACACCTTCAAGGACACATAGAACATCACAAAGACACACACACACTATGGAGGGCGGAATGGTTCAGCTGCATGCACGCCGCACGCACGCACGTGTGATTATTTCATTAAAGTCCCACACGCACATACGTGTGTTCTTATTTAAGTGTCATGCGTACACACGCACGTGCGGTGTGTAAGTACTACACGCAGCGTGACTTACAGTCGCGCATTCGTGCGTGTGTTTAATTTCATTTTCTGTGAGCGTCCATCTGTAGAGACCTCAGCAGAGATTCAGTGAGCGCAGTCCCGGTATGCCTGGAGCCAAGCCCGGCACCTCGCTACGGTCCTCCCCGGAGTCAAACGGAAGGTGCACCGTTTTAAACTAATAAAACTACAAACTCTTAAACCAAGCAAGACTATTGACAACAAGCCTTCTCTCTGCTTTGAATAAAAAACGGAGATAGAATGAAAATATTAACAGCAGTTTTCAGTTTTATCCTCTGATTCTCAAAGCATCAGAAACGATGAGAGCCTTAAAGAGACATATTTTAGTGCCAACATTAAAACATGATCAAATGTTTCCAAACCAACAGACGTGAACTTTTCCTTCAGCGTTGCTCACTGCAGTCTGATCAGCTCCCTTTAATATGAGCCTGGTAGTCCGTTCTTCTACCGGTCCATACTATCAGAATCTAACGCTGTCACTGACTTTTAATCTGTGCCATCTCTGTGCCTAATTCAAGGAAGCATTTTAGCGCTGCTCTGCGGCTTGACCAGCGGACCTCTGTATGATCGGGCCGCCTGTGAGGGATATTGTTTTGGATATAAGGAAATGTTCAGTTATAATGACATATACAGTGTGATGAAAGCTGGTGATGGAGGCACAACAGCTGGCTGCTTAACCAGCTGAGCCGGCCCGCGGGCCGTGAGTTTGGCACATATGAACTAGAAAATACTATGATCCATATGATTCATGAACCCCGCTCTGCCAAATGATAACTCTACTCATAACCGCTGCGCTAACAGCCCTGCTAAACTCTCTAATCAAATCTTCCTGATCATTTAGATAACACCGCCTGAAGTGACTGAAAGAAAAACCACACGCACGAACGCGCGTCTGTAAGTCAAGCTGCGTGTAGTACTTACACACCGCACACGCGTGTGTACGCGTGACACTTAAAAAAAATCACACACACAAACACACAAACACACAAACACACACACACACACACACACGCACGCAAGCACACACACACACACACACACACACACACACACACACACACAGCTTTTTTTCCTTTAAGGAATTGACTACTGGAGGTCAGAAGTAAAGGTGTGTGCTTATGTTTGTGTGTTAAATGATGTACAGCAATGATGCTGTAGTGATGACCTCATGATCTCCAACAGGTCGTCATGGAGACGGTTCTGATTGTTTAGAGGGACATGAAGGAGGAAAGGACAGAAGTTTGTGAGGTTGCAGTATGTGTGTCCTTCAGTGGGTCCTCTGACAGGAGGATTAGCTCCGCTGTTAGCCTCCTGCTGTTAGATCACTCTCTTTCTCTCTTTCTTTCTCTCTCTGTCTCTCTCTTACTTCCTCCTTCACTTTTCAGACTCCTGATGAATGAAACAGTCATGGCCGCCAGTTGCTGGTTGCCTGGTAACGAGTCCTGTGAGAGCGACGTCTGAATGAACGAGGAGTCAGTGAACACAGCGCCTGCAGACTGCTAAAAGGCTTTGTTCAAACAAACTAAACTTTGTAAACAGTCACACGGGCGACAGAGAATCTGCGGTGATGTCATCACGGCTTTTTAAAATTCATTAAGCTATATTTAAATCATTCTTTTCTTCTCAGGAGTGCAGTTTGTTCATTTAATGTTTAAAATCCATACAACATCAGCTAATTTATGTTTGTTATGGACGTATAGTAATATTAATATGATCTGAATCAATATGAATAAGGTCCCTTTGCAGCAGCTGTACTTCGCTCTCGTGCAGCTCTCTGCGTGCTGCGTGTGGTGTGCAGGTTCTGCTCTTCATGAGGCGTTTGCTGACCTGCTGCTGCTGCACGTGAACCAAAGTGTCCTGTTGAAATCCTCGGCCAATAGGAGAGGCAGGAGGCTGAGGAGGAAGGCCGTGATTGGCTGCAGACAGGAGTAGGGTGAGCTGACATCACGGCTGCTGTCGGCAGAAAACCTCGTAAGTGTGGAGATGCGGGTTCCCCTCCCACCCCCCTGTCCTTGTCGTCTCTGTGCTCGGTCATGAATAAATGAAGGAGGGGGAGATTGCTGAGTTGGGCTGCAGCCTCTCTACATGCTGATGGAGGACGGGGTAGATGGGGGAGGGGAGTGAGGGACAGGTGGGGGAGGGGTGGTGTATCTGGTTTGTATTCAGCTCTCATCACCTGAATGTCTGCAACCACTCTGCTGCCTTCAACAAACTCAGTCTTCTTGCTTTTCTAGAGCCAGAGGTGGCCATACTTGGAGAAGAGGGCGGAGCTGTAGAGAATTCCTCCCCAGCTCCGCCCTCTTCTCAAAGTATGGTCAATTCTGATAAAGTTATCATCGCTCATTCAGAAGAGAAACGCTCAACTCCTACAGCAGTTCTGTTTGCTCTTCAGTGTTGACGTGATGATGTGTTGTTTGTGATGTGATGGTTCCAGCAGGCAGTCGTTACCATGGAGACAGGTGTCATGGCGCTGTCAGGGCCGTCAGCCCGCAGCATCATCATCAGCGGGGTAAAGTTCAGAGTGAAACCCTGTGATCAACGTTTCTCTCCAAACTCATGTCAGAACAACACGTTGCCCTGAAAAAACGGCTTATAGGTGTATTTCTAGAAATGGCACGCCCACATAGAGAGATCTCTTTATGTGGGCGTGTCAAAGGTTTGAACAAATCAGCAGCTACGTGTTCGTTAACACAGATGTATATAAAGACGGGCGCGTTTGCCACAGCAGATTGTTTCTGATTAAATAAACATTTCAGGACCTGTGTCCACTAACAGCGCTGTGCTGACAGTCATGACCTCAGTGTCAGAGCGCTTCTCACCGGCACTTATCGTTGCTAAGTTACGAATGTTAATGTCTGAGACGAGAGTGGGTTTTCACTCCCATCCTATCTCAATCCCACAAAAAAAATCCTGTCCCATCCTGCCCCCATTTCGTTGTATAAATCATTATTATTACTTCACTTTGGTCGCTTTTTCCAGCCCACCTGCTGTGAAATCGTGTCTCTTGAGGCCACTTGTCCCCGAGTGTCCGATGTCTTTGACAATGAAGTTGCAGCTTGACCTTTCCCACCTCAGTTCTGCTTTCTTTCAATCATCGCTGTTTGATTTAGAAGACGGCTGCAGCGGGCACATGTCCGTCGTACCGCATACGTTTAACCAGCAAACAGACAACGAAGCTAATAAAAATATCAGCCTTTATAAAGCCTTCATTTGCGAGAGTCCCCCAAACATGTCAGCCTCCAATGTCCACGTCCCTTAAAGTGACAGCTAGGTCTGTTGAAGATAACTGCGTTCCCAAGAAAACATGAAACAACGTAAATGAATCGTGTACTGACAGCAGCTCTACACCTGAAAATGTTCCCGCGAAAAGACGAGTCAGATTTGTGTCTTCCCCGCCATTGTTGTTGACAAAGCCAATATAGTTCCGCCCCTTCTGTATTTTGATTGGTTGGTAAACGGGGGAGGTGACATTGACGCTGAACTGTATTGGTGTGTATTTCAAACGGGCGCTGCCTGCACAGAAAACAGCGTTTAGGGACACAGACCCTTATAATGTTTAGTGGCGGCTGAATGCGCCATGTGTCCTCAACCATGTTGGGAGAAACGCGTTACTGAGTAACGGGTAGCTGTAACTCCACTCTTATTCACAGTAACTACACACACTGTGTTCTCCATGACAACAACATCTTACTGCAGATGATGGGCATTGCTGGACCCAATCAAAGGGACAGGTGAGTCCACATACTCAGAGCTGGTCTAGAACACTGTGATTACAGACAGACAGTGAACACACCACAGACACTGTTATTACAGACGACAGTGAACACACCACAGACACTGTTTTTACAGACGACAGTGAACACACCACAGACACTGTTATTACAGACGACAGTGAACACACCACAGACACTGTTATTACAGACGACAGTGAACACACCACAGACACTGTTTTTACAGACGACAGTGAACACACCACAGACACTGTTATTACAGACGACAGTGAACACACCACAGACACACCACAGACACTGTTATTACAGACGACAGTGAACACACCACAGACACTGTTATTACAGACGACAGTGAACACACCACAGACACTGTTATTACAGACGACAGTGAACACACCACAGACACTGTTTTTACAGACGACAGTGAACACACCACAGACACACCACAGACACTGTGATTACAGACAGACAGTGAACGCACCACAGACACTGTTATTACAGACGACAGTGAACACACCACAGACACTGTTATTACAGACGACAGTGAACACAACATAAACACTGTCATTACAGACGACAGTGAACACACCACAGACACTGTTATTACAGACGACAGTGAACGCACCACAGACACTGTTATTACAGACGACAGTGAACACAACATAAACACTGTCATTACAGACGACAGTGAACACACCACAGACACTGTTATTACAGACGACAGTGAACACAACATAAACACTGTTCTTACAGACGACAGTGAACACACCACAGACACTGTTATTTTTTTATTTTTTTATTTAACCTTTATTTAACCAGGAAGGAAAACTCATTGAGATTAAAAATCTCTTTTTCAAGAGCGTCCTGGACAAGACAGCAGCAGCACAATGAACAGAGTTTCAGACAACGAGCAGCCAAACAGACTTCAAGAATACATCCTTAGGCATTAAAAGACACAAATAACAAATCTGAACAGTAAATGTTTGTCAGGGTCATCCACATACATATCAGGGAGAACATCTACAGCCAGATGTGTCTGCCTCCAAGTCATTTAACTTCCTCTTAAAAGCGTCCAATGAGAGAAGTTCGCTAAGTTTCAGTTCATTTTGTAATTTGTTCCAAGTAAACGGAGCAGCAAATTTAAACGCCTTTTTACCTAGTTCCGTTCTGACTTTAGGAACAGACAATAAGAAAAGGTCCTGGGGTCGAAGATTATACGTCCCTGTACTCTTCTGACTGATGAAGGTCAGAAGGTATGAAGGAAGCAGACCTAACATAGACTTGAAGATAAGAATACGCCAGTGTTTAAGTCTGCGTAGGGTCAAAGAAGTCCATCCAACACGTTCATACAACAGACAGTGATGAGTGAGGGATTTACAGTGGGTGATGAACCTCAGAGCTCCATGATGCACAGAGTCCAGAGCGTGTAAGCTTTGTGAGGAGGCGTGCATGTATAAAACATCACCATAATCCAGCACAGACCTTAAAGTGGCAGAAACCAGCCTCTTCTTAGCCTCAAATGAGAGGCACGATTTGATTCTAAAGTAGAATCCCAGTTTCAGCTTGATCCTTTTTACCAGCTGCTGAATGTGAGGAGTAAAAGAAAGAGACTCATCAATTAAAATACCAAGATATCTGTAGCTCCAAACAGACTCCATTTGTGTACCTTGAGAGGTGGAGATCGAAAGAAGGTTAGATGGTTTAGATTTTGTATTAGAAAACATCATGACTTTGGTTTTGTCTGCGTCTAAAACAAGTTTTAAATCATACACATTTTGTTGAACAGTGTTAAAAGCAAGTTGTAACTGTGAGAGAGCTCGGTCTGGAGTGGAAGCTGAGCAGTACATCACTGTGTCGAGAACATTTGAGTCAATGTTATTTATAAATTACAGACGACAGTGAACACACCACAGACACACCACAGACACTGTGATTACAGACAACAGTGAACACACCACAGACACTGTCATTACAGACGACAGTGAACACACCACAGACACTGTGATTACAGACAGACAGTGAACGCACCACAGACACTGTGATTACAGACAACAGTGAACACACCACACTGTCATTACAGACGACAGTGAACACACCACAGACACTGTGATTACAGACAACAGTGAACACACCACAGACACTGTGATTACAGACAACAGTGAACACACCACAGACACTGTCATTACAGACGACAGTGAACACACCACAGACTCTGTCATTACAGACGACAGTGAACACACCACAGACACTGTCATTACAGACGACAGTGAACACACCACAGACACTGTCATTACAGACGACAGTGAACGCACCACAGACACTGTGATTACAGACAACAGTGAACACACCACAGACACTGTTATTACAGACGACAGTGAACACACCACAGACACACCACAGACACTGTGATTACAGACAGACAGTGAACACACCCCAGACACTGTCATTACAGACGACAGTGAACACACCACAGACACTGTGATTACAGACAGACAGTGAACACACCCCAGACACTGTCATTACAGACGACAGTGAACACACCACAGACACTGTTATTACAGACGACAGTGAACACACCACAGACACTGTCATTACAGACGACAGTGAACACACCACAGACACTGTGATTACAGACAACAGTGAACACACCACAGACACTGTTATTACAGACGACAGTGAACACACCACAGACACACCACAGACACTGTGATTACAGACAGACAGTGAACGCACCACAGACACTGTTATTACAGACGACAGTGAACACACCACAGACACACCACAGACACTGTGATTACAGACAGACAGTGAACGCACCACAGACACTGTCATTACAGACGACAGTGAACACACCACAGACACTGTGATTACAGACAACAGTGAACACACCACAGACACTGTTATTACAGACGACAGTGAACACACCACAGACACACCACAGACACTGTGATTACAGACAGACAGTGAACGCACCACAGACACTGTTATTACAGACGACAGTGAACACACCACAGACACTGTTATTACAGACGACAGTGAACACACCACAGACACTGTTATTACAGACGACAGTGAACACACCACAGACACACCACAGACACTGTGATTACAGACAGACAGTGAACACACCACAGACACACCACAGACACTGTGATTACAGACAGGCAGTGAACGCACCACAGACACTGTTATTACAGACGACAGTGAACACACCACAGACACACCACAGACACTGTGATTACAGACAGACAGTGAACGCACCACAGACACTGTTATTACAGACAGACAGTGAACGCACCACAGACACTGTTATTACAGACGACAGTGAACACACCACAGACACTGTTATCACAGACGACAGTGAACACACCACAGACACTGTTTTTACAGACGACAGTGAACACACCACAGACACTGTTTTTACAGACGACAGTGAACACACCACAGACACTGTTATTACAGACAGACAGTGAACACAACATAAACACTGTTATTACAGACAGACAGTGAACACAACATAGACATTGTTATTACAGACAGACATACATGAACACACCACAGACCTTCTTGCTCAGAGGCTCTGCAGCAGGATGCGAACCTTAGAGAGTGAGAGAGAGAGATAATCACGTGACGCTCTTTGGGTCCTCGTCCAATG